>JAUCMS010000085.1:184889-205882 GCA_032357445.1 Enteromius radiatus | reverse complement strand
GTTTTCAGATTTATCCACTTTGGGACCCGGTTTCAAAAAATAGCGGATTCAGTCTCCTAAAACGGCGGATCCGTGTGGACGAAACGCCAATACGATAAAACATTTATACGTAGACCGCGTGTGGACGGGGCCCTAGTTTCTGTCTATTGTTGATTATGTTCAGGTGTGTCTTATTAATTAGCGTTATGGTCTGCCCTATTAAGTTACGTTCTGTTTAGTTCATGTTGTCCGGTCATTAATGTTGTTCAATGTCTGTCGATGTGGATACCCTGTTTGCCTGTCTTCCTGCACTTGGATTATTAAAAAGATTAGTATCACCGAGTCCTTGCTTCGCCACACGCAGATCGTGACAGTTATACTGCATTAAAATACTGTTAAAACAAATCAAAACATGTTTTCTGTATTTTTTTCAATTCATATATTTTTTTATTTAAAGTCACCAATTTAAAATATATAAATAGTTAAATTAAACTGTGTGCAATTTTATTTTATTTTATTTTTTCAGCATTCTGATTTCAGAGCTTGAAATATCTGCTACCATAAAAAGATGACTTTATTCATCAGCCATGTTATACTGCATTAAATTTGACAGTCATTACAGCTGCTTAATATTTCACAAGGATTCCCGTGAACTCTCTTCCCCGATTGTTTTTGGACTGCAGGCCGAGGTTCTTATTCGTTCGTTCGTTGGGTCGGTCATCCTCGGGATGGAGCGGCGTCCTGTAAATCGGCAGGAACTGAAGTGGCACAGCGGAGTTGAAAGTGCTGGGATGTGGCGGAGTCAAGCAGAGAGCCAACCGAGCAGAGCAGCCTCGCTCAGCACCAGTGTTTAACTCTCCTACTTATTATGGGAATTCAAGGCCTCTCGCTCACAGAGAAATGTAGTGCTCTCTTCCCCCAGCCACCTCTTTCATGCTGGGTGCTATGAAATCCTATAGAAGTGCTTTTATCCCCTGAAGATACAGTACAAATCATCATTGGTTTTATCTCAGCTGGGGATGTCGATTTTCTAAATGAGCTTACTCTTTCCAGCTGCCCGTCAAGCCCATTTTCCCAAATGCTTACCCATCACCCCCTGCTTCTGCTCTGCCGAGCGCCTCCCCTCTCTCCCCACCTTCTTTGAACGGTGGGCTTCAGCCCTTTCTTTGCAGTCTTTGTTCGCTCTGGGGAGAAGGAGCAAACAGCAGGATTGATCCTACATTGCGTCTTGGTATTGTTCCAGAGGCTCGCTGTCAATAGGCTGCGGCTGGGGAATGCATTGACTGGGCGAGAGTGAAATCGGGTGAGATTTTGTGCTTCAGTGTGTGTCGCTGTGGCTGGCTTTTTGTGTGCAGCGGAATGTCGCTAATCTGCCCGCCATCGACATGCAAATGAGCGGAGCGGCCCTGCGTCAGAGGATTGAGAGCCTGGGAAACGGCTCCACCAATCCCTGCCTCAGCCTGGCCGTGAGCACACAACCACACACACCAAACTAGGTTTTTACATGTTCTGGAGATGTGTGTGAGTGGTGGGGTCATGATAGCAGGGTGTTGTCATGCCGGTGTCCTGAGGGCTTTCTAGGACACAAATTGTAAGTGTGATCATTTAGAAAAGTACTAGCACGTCTCTCCTCATAAAAAGCTGCATAGATGGATTTGGTGTGTGACCAGTTATGCCCAAAAATATAATACTTATAGGATTGGGAATTAGTTTTAAGAATTCACTGTGATTTCAGAGATTTCTTACACAACACACAAATATTGAGTAATGGCCAATTTTAAGATATTTATCCATTTATATTAATACCTTTCTGTTGGGTAAGATCAAGTTGGCATATATTTATTATTATTATGAAATTGAAATATACAAATACACTATTACATATATAAAAAAAAGGTTAATATTGTAATATTTCCACATTTATGAATTTCGTACTGTCTTTTTACAGTTACACCTATTAGTTGCTTATTAGCATGCATACTACTAAAATATTAGCCATTTATTAGTGCTAATTAAGCACATATTAATGCCTTATTCTACATCTCTACATCTACCCAATAGCTAAACTTAACAACTAACGCACTAACAAATTAAGAATTTATTGAGGAAAAGTTAGTTAATAGCTAACAAGTTTTATTATTTTAGTTTAGTGTCAATAATATAGCTATTAAATATGAAATATATAACTAGTTAAATATGGTATAATGATAATAAATACAAAGATATAAATGCAGAGTATTATATAAACCATTTTTTTCCCCTGCAGCAATATCATATAACACCAGAGACTGACTGATTTTTAGTTAGTCTTAATAATGATGATTATACTAATTATAAGTAAACTACTACTGTCTTTGCTTCAAGTCACACTTTTAAATGGCAGCAATATGATGTAAAAGCAAATAATGAATAAAATTAATTGTTCATGAAAGTTTAAACATTGGTTTATTATGCCACAATGATTACAATAAATGAAATATCCTATAACTCACACATACACACAAATCTTCCAATTTGCAGAATATTTCTTTAGCATATGCAAAATAATCGTATCTATTTTATATAAGGATTGGACCAAAAACGCTTATAGTCTTCTACTATATATGTCCAATTTATTATATATTTTTTTAAAATAAAGAGATAAAAGCACTACTTATGTTGTTTGTGTTGTGACGACGGGTCTTTGCACCGGAGGAATGAGCCAGTCAAGAGCCGATGCTGGCAGAAAACACTGATGCCACTGGCTCTGAAAATAGTGTACTGATTGATGTAACTAAGTGGGCAAAGGAACAAAAGCTTTGGCCTGGCGCCTGAGACACAGTATGGTGTACTCATTGTTAAATGAATGTCCTTTCACTTTTGTTTCAGAGTGGATTTTGTGTGTGTGTGTGTGTCTTTGAACTGATGCAGTGTGAGTGAATCCTTTCACGCTGTCATGGGAGGTTCCTGTATCCGTAAATAACAGCTACAGAACGCTCTTATTTATGTAGTGGAGCAGCATTTGCATTGAAATGGCTGCACATATTTTTTATGTCTTCATAATTCTGTCGTCTCACTTGTCCGGTTGAGACACATTCACTGGAGCACCTTTGATGAATTGCAGCTCTTTGTTGATGGATCTCAGCCTCTCTGATTCCAACGCTTTGAGAAGAAAGACTCTTTGGTTCTTCTGAACTGAAGTTCAATCACAGTTTTACAAGGCTTTTAATCCAGGCACTGCAGTTAGGATAACTACTGTGGGGGTTTTGTTATGGCATTTTTACATGTCACTCCTTGAGACTAAAACTTAGCATTATGTTTAGCATTACATTAGAGCTATACATTGAGGCTCTGTTCCAAAGCCTACTAAGCTGCCCTGCTGTGCCTGCTAGGAAATGAACTGAAAAGTAACCTATTTAGAGTGCTTTATATGGGCTTAAAAACACAGAGAACACACACACACAAATATTGGGTAAGAATCAATTTGAATATTTATTGTACTGTTTTCTTCAGTACGGTTCTGTGTTTAATGAAATATGTTTATAATCAACATCTTATCCTTTTTTTCTCCCATTATGAGAGTGTGTATATGCACTGTAGCTTGGATGGATTACTGTCGATTCCAATAAATAAATCAGGTTTGATAATTTGCTAATTTGTAGGTTTGCACTATTTTGTGATTATATATTGATATGAATCTAATAAAAATACTAATACTACTACTAATAATATAATGATAATCTAGAAATATAACAAAAATATAATATACAATATTTCACTGTAACAAAGAAATTAAGTATTTCAGTATTGCAGTAAATAACAGTAATGCATTACAATAAAAAAAAATACTGTACTTTTATGCATTCAGAGATGTTTACACTGATAAAAAGTTGGATGCTCGTGATAGGCATGGACAAAGTTTCAAAAAACTATTTTGACACATGAAATCTTACTTCCGGGTTTGTACTGTACAAGTTTTTTTTGATCGTGGTCCTTCATGACGTAGTCGTGGATGGAAGTACTTATATGGGCATTTCTCCTGGAGGCACGCGCCCGCGCACGCATAGCCCAGAAAGAGAGCCATCATCGCGCTCATCAACAGGCTTCGCTCGGCTGCACTGCACAGGAAGAAATGTTAGGCCTATGTTTTCAATGAAGTGCGTTTTTGGTTGTAAGGGAAAGATAACTTTGGTAAGCTTTCCGAAAGAACCCAGCTTTATGTGAATATAGTGGATGCCCTTTGTTTTTTCCGGGGCAGCAACGAAGTGTATTTCTTGACGAACGTTTTATAAACAAGACCCAGTTCGGCGCTGGATTTGCACATCGTTTGGCACTGAAAGATGGAGCGGTCTCAGCTATAAAAGATCCCAGACATGATTCAGAACTGCAGACGGTAAGTGAAACGGCATCAGAAGTCTGTGTTTTGTTGACAATCGGGGCAAGTGCTCGTCACTCTTTAGCCCCGCCCACTTAGCGTGCTTCCAAGAGCTCGGCTTTTTTCGGAGAGAATCCTGTATCTTTCTTTTATAAATATAGAACTAAAGACTTTTTGGAGATATGAATGATGCAGCACTAACTCTGTAGGTACTCAAGATTAACTTGAGATAACTGTGTATGTTATGCCCCCTTAAAAAAAAAAACTGCTGGCATGTGACTCTTTTCATTCTGAAACACAGAGTGCATATATTTAATTAAATCACAGCCTTTGTGATCTGATAATCGTATTAATCTGTATTGAGATTTTAGTTAATTGTGCAGCCCCACAGCTGGGCCAGAAGTGAGTGTACCCAGGTCCTGTACTGTGTTCTCAGAGTATGTTACTTTGATTGCCTGACTTAGTACGACTGCTTTATATAAAATGGTAAGTTACATGATGCGCAGTGACAGAGAGCTTGCTCTGCCTCTTATTTCAGAATCATAAATCACTTCCCACTTTATTTCCCAAACACAGCCTTCGTTGTGAATGTACACGCATACTGTAAAACCCTCAGTCCAGGTAAAGAGCCTGCCTTTAAAAATGTATGACTTAAAGAAGCTTCTTCACAAATTAAAAAGTAATTAATGTCTACCTTTAATGTACAGGTCTAGCCGGGATAGGGCCATTTCAGCTAATGCGCAGCCCAGGTGGCTTAAAAGTGGCTCTCCACTTGGCGCGTGTTGGGCTCAGAGCGGTGGAAACTTCAGATCAACTCTCATACTGCATTAACGCAATTAGTCCCCGCTGGCCTAAATAATAAACCCAGAATTCTACCTCCATCTTGTTCAATATTTCATATTTAATTCAGGCGCTCGGAGTGCCGCTACACCGCTACAGAGCTCTGCTCGCAAATGCAGGTATTTTTTTTTTTTTTTTTTCCACAGGAGCCTTTTAGAAGTCATTAAGTAAAAGCCACCCTGATCTCGCATCCCATTTGTGTGATTTAATAATGAGCTATACCTGCCTACTTGCAAATGTTTCTTTTGCATATCAAAGTGCAGTTCGTTCTGTTGAGCTCCACTCAGCAATGTGCTTTTTAACCTGTCTAAACCTACTGAACTAGACGGTTTTTCTCCTGTGTTTCAAATGCTTTGAGAAAACTAAAACAAGTGAAATATTATGTGATGTAATTAGCAGAAGAAGATGCCCTGTAAAATTGGATGCAGTGACAGCGCAGCAAGCTCGCTCAGTGAGAACTAATCTTTAGCTCACAGTTAATAGTCCTTAAAGAAAAAGATGGCCTTTTCAATTAACATAGAAATAGTGGTTGCTTTTCACTTTCAGTAAAACGTGATCAGATATATCTATCTATAGTAATCTTACTGTTTATATTATTGGTAAAATCACTCTCTAGTGCTGTCATATGATTAATCACAAACTCAATCAAAAACTCTTCCTTATTTATTAATTAATTATTGCTATGTCCTTTTCCCATGATGACAGCTCTGAGTTTTCTCCTGAACCACCTCACTCAGGGTTCAGCTCAGAGGACTGAGACAGACATGGCAAAGGAATCCATGATGTCATGTGTCTAAACAAGATGTCCAGGACCTCCAGCAGAAATATAGACCCACAACATCAGAAACACAGCAGTATATTTCATTGTACACATGGAGTACTTTTTATCCGCGTGTTCACCAAATCCATCTTGAGTGATTGCTGCTAAAAACAATTTATTTTAGTTCCATCTGATCATAGAAGCCAGTCACATTTGTAGATCCAGTCCTGTCTGACAACTGAACATCCTGGAGATTGTTTTTGGATGAGCGAGGAGAATTTCTCTTAAACACTCCTGAACAACATGTGCTGATGTAGGAGCTGTTTGACTATTTTTTATAGGTTTTCTGACCCTGAGACTCAACTATTTTCTGCAGTTCTCCAGCTGTGGTCCTTGAAGAGTCTTTAGCCACTCAAACTCTACTCCTCGCCGTGTATTAGGAGAATAGAGATACACTTCCAGGCTTCCACACTTCCATTGTATGTTGATTGGAAATTCTTCATTATTTCCCTGATGGTGGAAATAGAAATTTTCACTGCTCTAGCTCTTTTCTTAAAGCCACTTCACTAATTTGTGAAGCTCAATTATCTTTCCAACATTTAAGAAATCTATTCTTTGTTTTTTCTCATTGTGTTGATGATTAAGGGATTTTGGGCTTTGTTTTCCCTCCTATATATATTTCTGTGAAACAGGAAGCCAGGGCTGGATATTATCATGTTCATAATCACCCTGAAGTGGTTAAAATTGTGAATATGAATGGGAATATACTTCAGAGATATTTTGCTCATAAAAAAATTCTGAGGGTGCCAATAATTGTGGCTAACAAGTATTGGAGAAAAAAAAATATTTCACAATGAGATTTTACTAAAGTTTTACTAAATTTTTGGATCAAAAGGATAAACATTGCAGATTTTTTTCACAGCCACCTTTGCTCAGATTTACCCAGGGTGCCAGTATTAGTGGAGGGCACTGTATGTGTATAGGTACACTCACAGCATATATTTTGAAAATATTTACATGCATGCATTTTTCCTACATGTTTTTATTTATATATACCTAATAAATATACACAGTACACACACACATATGTAAACAAAAACTTTCATTTTGGATGTGATAAATTGCGATTTAAAAAAAAAAAAAAAAAAAACTATATATATATATATATATATATATATATATAAGCAAAGCAACAAACCAATAAATAAATTTGTTAAAATATTTAGTAATAAAACAATCTTTGAAAATTACATTACAAAAGCTTTTTTTGTTAAAGTAAATTTAACTCTGGTGAGAATACAAAAATAGTAAAGGGAGACTATATCATATATATTTTAAACATAGCCATTTCCTCAAACTTCCTCAATTTCCAAAAAGAGCGAAAAAGCTGTCAGTAGAGAGAAAGATGTCACATTTAGTTAACATTAATACAATAACACAATAACTTGTTTGTATTTTGATGCAAAGACGATATAACAGAAATTAAAGTGTTACAAATGCTGCACATGCACAAAAACAAACAAACAAAAAACTGGTCCAACTTTATATTAGGTGGCCTTAACTACTATGCACTTACATAATAAAATAAGTACAATGTGCTTATTGTGTTCATAGAGTATTGCAAAACACTGCTATTGAGGTGGATATGGGTATAAGGTTAGGGACAGGTTTGGTGTTATGGGTAGGTTTAAGGGTGGGTTAAAGTGTAAGGGATGGGTCAACAGTGTAATTCTAAATGTAATTACAGATGTAATTACATAAGGATTTTCAAAAAATATAAGTAAAAAAATATAAGCGAATTACTTTTATTCTTTTGTTTTTTTTTGGCTCCGGTAAATTTGAACACTACTTGAAAGCGCTTATTAACAGCCATGCAAATATACCACAATATACACTTTTACAGCATCACATTTCACCCATTAATCAATAATATATACCAACCCACCACCAAGCCAGGATTGCATTCGTCGGCGAGATGTACGAGTGGTCATTTATTGAGTGTGTATGGCTTCTGTACACCATTTGCAGTTTGTGCCGGGGTCACATTAAAAGGGAAGGTGATAGCAGAGCAGCGGGCGGCCATATATCATAGTAATTAAAGGCTGGCCTAATGATGCAGGCTTCCTCCAGCATGATTCCTGTCTGATCACAGGGCTGCTTCATTAGGAGCACTCAGCCTAACGAGGTGTAGCTGTAATAAAGTAATTCTCTGCCTGCCGCGGTGATAAAGAGCTCCTCTGGCTGAGGGAGGGATGAAAATATAATTATAATTGGAAATGCTTGACTAAAGTTATTGCAGGGCTGCTGAAGGGTGCAATGTTTTTGTGTTTGGATCCATTCCTCTCTTCCCATATTCTCCTCTCTCTCTCTTCATTGCATTGCCAGAATCTCTCAAATGAATATGTCAGGGGGGACGAGAGGGGTGGGGGGTAATTAGGCTGATTGTAAATGCAGTATTGCGATTGAAGAAGCGGCCCGGGCTACAGAACAGACTGCTTTTTATGAGCCGCTCATCTCATTCCACATGTTAGCGCTTTTGTGTGCTGTTTGAAATAGATTTGATAGTGAAATCACACGGCCCCACAATTTTGAACGCATTTGGATTTTTATTAATTTTTTTTATTATCAGGGCTTGCTAATGTGAACGTTTCTATTGCCATTTTTTAAAGGAGTGTTCACAATACAGCAATTTGCAGCAACAAAACGACATGAAACCTTTCATTTTCAACAAGAATGAGCAATTTCCAGCAAGTTGAACTGCTGAAAAAAAAATCCTCCTTTAAAATGTGGGTAAAGTGTTTCTATGATGAGGATAAGGGTAATTATTATTTTCTAAAATAATTATAATTGATCAAATTATGGTTCCACTTTATATTAAGTGACCCTAATACCTGTGTACTCACGTAGTAGTAGTAGTAGTAGTAGTAGTATATGTAACCACAGTGTAAGTACACATTAGCACATAGTATCTACAGCTGTAATATTTGTGTAAATACACAAATGTAAAACTCCCTCAGAATAGTATGTGTAAGTACAAATGTGTAACAGGACATTGGTAACAACACTTTTTTTCTCATTATGCACTTGTGGGAATGGGAATTGTATAACTATATTTTGTACAGTATGTATAAGAATAATTGGAACAATTTGATCCAGGAGGTGGAGATGGGTAGGTTTAGTGATATTTAAAGTGGGAGGAGTTGGATCTGGAGTTGGTGTAACACTGTAATACCTGTGTACTTGCATGGTAACTCCACAGGGACTGTCCACCACAATTTATATGTAAAGCCTAACTTCCTGACCTCTGCTGTGTAACATCAGAGTAATTACATGCTAAATCTAAATATAAAGTGTAGGACTTTCTTTACCAAAAGGTGCTGTTAGTCTTGTTATACAAATGTACTTTCATTACCAAAAACTGTTACTGTCCTGTTACACATGCCATTGCGTTGTTACATATGTGTAGTCAGCGCTTGACGTTAACGTCTGCCGACCTGCCAAATGCGGGTGGTTTTCAGCCGTGGCTGGTAACACAGTCACTCCCACTAGCCGCTCTGGTGGGTTGAGTTTGGTATACAGTAAGGAAACTCGACATTAATGCTTGTCTAAGACAAGTCAAGTTTTTGAAGGGGCAAGTGAAAGAAGAGAATTTTACTTGCCCGACCAGACAACTAATCTGATCAAAACACTGCACTGACGTTTCAGATAAGATAAGAGTAACAACAAGGTAACACCAATGAGGCTCACACATCTATGTGAGAGAATCTCGTGGAAAAATCAAAACGAATGAATGCAAATGCACACAGAAGAAAAATAAAAATGTAAGTTTGTGTTTATATTTATAACATACAGTTTAGTTAAGCAACATGACACGACCAAGAGAGGGAAGTTCCTTGAAAACCATTAGGGGTGGGCGATATACGGGTAGACACGATTAACCGGTAGAAATTTGTCGACCGATAGAAACATCAGTGCAGTGTTTTAATCTATCGTCTTAATCGGGGTTGAGATCATGTGACGTTGCATCACCACGCAATACACATTACCTTCGACAATGGAAGAAGCAGTGTTGCCAACTTATCGACTTTGTCGCTAGATTTAGCGACTTTTTAGAAATCCTTTGTGACATTTTTCCAAAAAGCGACTAGCGACAAATCTAGCGACTTCTTGGGACAAACCTCAGCGAGTCTCTGGTAGTGCCGCGCACGCGCAAGCTCTTTTTTTCCCAGCGCGCGCACACCTCGGTGCAGCAGCGGTGAGTTCGCTTACATGTGACCAAACTAACATTGAGGAGATTGTCAAGAAAAAAGGTGCATTGTCTGTGGTGTGGGTATAGGAAAAGTGATACGAATGAGACGAACGTGATTTGCAAGGTATGGAAAAGCACTGTTTTAGCTAGCGGTGGAAATGGGACATTCTAAAACACTTAATGTGGCTTAACGCACCTAAAAACTGACGAGGGAAGCCCAAATTTCTGTCAAACCTTCCTTGTAATAATCACTAACTACTGTCAAAGGAATGATCCCATATTCGACAGATAAAGTGAATAATATCACGTTAAGCGTTTTCTCCCCCATAAAAGTCCATTATAAGGAAACAGCTTAACGTGATATTATTAGCTTTATCTGTCGAATATGGGCTCGTTGTTTTGAAAGTAGTTTGTGATTATTACAAGAAGCGTTTTAGAGTGTCCCGTGGAGACTGGTGTACTGTCAGGCACTATGTTAGTACCTGTTGTTCTGAGAAAAAAAACATTAAACTTACAGTATACATTATGGGGCGGTTTCCCGGACAGAGATTAAGACTAGTCCTAGATTAAAATGACCATTTAAACCAGACTAAAAGAGAAGTGCTTTCTCAGTCGTGGTTTTGAATAGTCTCAGACTAAGTGTAGTCCAGGTATTAATAGGCTGATTTCCTGGAGGAAGACTAGAGCTACTTCAGGACTAAATTGGGGTTTAAATTAAACCTACCAGGAGGCAGGTTTAACTTCAGATTAATTTGTAATTATATAATTACATAAATTAATTGTTTGGAGGACACATGGATTACTTGGACTATGTCAATGATGATCAGCGCTTTCCACCAGCCAGGCAAGTTCTTAGAGACAGAAGTGACCCTTTGCAATGTTTTGATGAAATACGTTTTCGAGATCGTTTCCGCATGCATAAAGTAAATGCAGTGGAGATAATTTCACTCTTAGAACCCAGGCTTTCATCTGTGACCCAACGAGGAAAGCCTATTCCAGTTTGTCTCCAGGTGCTCATATCTTTAAGGTTCTTGGCATGTGGCACCTTTCATCGAGAAACAGGGGATTTATGTGGTGTCAGTGAACCAACAGTATGTAAAGTCATTCACAGAGTGTGCAGGGCCATTTGTGAATTAAAAGCACATTACATAAACTTCCCTGATGCTAGAACCCAGGCTAACTACAAGGTACTATTCTATGAATATGGAAATTTCCCAGGAGTCATAGGTTGCATAGATGGAACCCATATTCCCATTAAGCGTCCCTCTACTCCAGATGCTGAGGAATACAGGAACTGAAAGAACTGGTTTTCCATAAATGTCCAAGGTGTATGCACTCCCCAGTTAGAGTTTTCAAACATTGTTGCACGGTGGAAAGGTCGAACGCATGTTTGGTGTTTGGAAGAGTCATTTTCAGTGCCTTAGGAAAACACTGAGATTCAAATCAAGTAGATGCTGCACTGTCATCATTTCAACAGCTGTTCTTCACAACTACCTAAAAAAGCAGGGATGCCCAGATCCCCCAATAGAAGAGGATGACAATCCAGATGCGCCACCATTTACAACAAACCCAAGAGAAAGGACTTGCATACAGGGATGCTTTTGCATTGTGCCACTTTAAGTAGATCTGTTTACATTATTTAACTTTCAACCCTCCATTCAGATCTGATGCATGTAATAATAAAACCAAATATTTGTTAAAAATTTACAACTTTTTGGTCTGGCATGTTACTGAAACCACCACAACATCCATCTTTTCTTAATAAAACAATATTTATTTCCCAGTTTCGTGTACTGATGTGACATTTAAGCCTGTTGCATCTCTCTCTCCTTCATCTTTATCTCCAATTCTACTTGTAGTATCTTCATCTTCATTTCATGCTCCTCCTTAAGATACTTGAATTTATGTTCATGAAAATCATTAGCCAACTTTTCATGAACAGTGAGTCTTTTCTTCTGTTTACCAGTATTGGCAGACATTGCCACCCTTGCTTCTGAGGATGTGGAGGGTAAGCTGCTTTCCAATTCTTCAGTTCTGTTTGGACCTTCTCCTTGAAACATGAACAGTTCATTTATGGTCAAATAAATACAGATCAAATGGGAAAATGTTTCACATCATATGACAAAAGCAAATAGAAGTTTGAGAGGAGAGAAACAAAAGCCAAAATCAAATTCAAATACTTAATATAGGTGCATGTGATATCGCCCACTCCTAAAAACAATGATTGCAAATTTGACATTACAAGAGTTAAAATAAGTAGTTAATGTACAGCCAGAGTCAGATCACAAGATGGCCGCCATGCCTCAACCAGAGTCAGATCACAAGATGGCCATCATGACTCAGCCAGAGGCAGCTCACAAGATGGCCACCATCCCTCAGCCAGAGGCAGCTCGCAAGATGGCCACCATCCCTCAGCCAGAGTCAGCTCACAAGATGGCTGCCATGCCCTAGCCTGAGTCAGCTCACAAGATGGCCACCCTGCCTCAGCCCGAGTCAGCGCTCAAGATGGCCACCATGCCTCAGTCAGAGTCAGCTCCCAAGATGTCCTCTGACCCAGAACCACTGCCACTGCACAAGATGGCCGTTACTCCAGAGCCATGGTCACAGCACAAGATGGCTGCCAACCCAGAGAAACAGCCCAACCACTACACCAGACGATTGCTACCTCTGAATCAACGCATAAACTGGCCACCATTCCAGAGCCACTAGGCCTGGAACAAGATGACCGTTGTTTCAGAGCTCCAACCGCTACACAAGATGGCTGTCGCCCCTGAGCCGCTGCACAAAATGGCTGCCACCCTGGATGCTGTAGTTTCCTCAGAGGTTCCGTCAGTGGCTGCACAACCTCCAGATTCACCAATTAATGCCAGAGTAACCTCGTTCTGTTCATTTCCAACCACAGAGTTTCCGCCAGTGGTTGCATGACCCCCGAGGAGTTCACTTTGGTCATCGATCCTCCAGAGGTTCCGCAGGTGGCTGCAGAGCCTCCAGGTCCATCAGTTCCCACAACTGAACCCTTGCCTTACCCTGCCACAGCCGTAGTATGTTCAATCCAGTTCCCCGTGGATTCTGTGCCACAGTCACAGCCGGGAGAGCCGTTCATAAGTCCCATTCCCAAGTCACGGCCTGGAGTGCCGTTCCTTAACCCTGAGAGTTTAGTTTGCCAGTCACGGCCAGGAGTGCCGTTCCCTAGTCCCGAGAATCCAGTCTGCCAGTCACGGCCAGTGTTTTGTCCTGTCACAGCCAGAAGAACCACCATGGTATCCTTGTCCTGCCCTGCTACAGCTATGGAGGCCGCCCATGAGCTCCTGTCATGCCAAGTCACAGCCACGGAGGCCACTGAACTCCCATCCTGCCCAGTTTCAGCCATAAAAGCTGCCATTAGCCTTTTGTCCTGCCCTGTCACTGCGATGGAAGCTATTATCGAACTCTCGTCCTGCCCTGTCCCGGCCAAAGAGGCCTTCGCTAATCTGTCTATGTTTTCTCTCACAGTCATGTCTGCTCTGCCCTGGTTACCTGCGCAGCCCTGGTGTGCTTCCGTTCCGCCGGGCCTGACCAGGAGGGCATCTACCCCAGTATCTGCTCTGCCCAGGAGGTTCTCTGTCTCACCTGCATCATCCTGGAGACTGTCTGACCTGCTGGCTCCGCCCTTGCCATTCTACGAACTCCACGCAGGTACTGTCTCTGCCTCAGAGGCCATAATTGAACTCTCTGTGCTTTTTGTTCCAGTCCCTGGAGGGCGTCTTTGCCGTCGGCTCCGCCCCGGAGGGTCTCACTGCCGTCCGCTCCGCCTTGGAGGCCATCCATTTCCCATGTTATGCCCTGGAGGGTTTTAGAGTCACCAGCCCTACCTAGGAGGGCTTTTGTTCTACCTGCACCACCATGGGTCCCTGCTCTGCCTGTTCCGCCGTGTTCCCGAGTGCCTCTACCTCTGCTCCACGGCCCAGGTTCTTCACAACTTCACCGTCTTCACCGCTTCTCCTCTTCTTCCCGAACCTGGTCCCCTGTACATTCCCCAGCTCTGCCTCCGCTTCATCTCCCTCCTGGATGATGGTGATTGGAGCTTCTGGAATCCGCTCCTAGGGAGGGGGCTATGTCATGATATCCAGCTGGAGTCCCTGGTTGTGTCCACCAGAGGGCACTCCAGCCAGAACTTCACCCACAGTCACAAACTCCATTTCCCATGATTACTCCCTGTACTGATTACACACACCTGTGGCTCGTCACCACACCCACACACTCATTACACCCTGCATAAAAGCCACAGTCAAACACTCACTCACTGTGAGGTCTTAAATTCCCTTTGTGTTTCATTTTTGAGCATTTATTCCCGTGTTTGTTTTCCGTGTTTGATTCTGGACTGTTTATCTGTTTATTGATTAATACAATTATATTATAAAATTATTATACAATTAAATTATATTATGAGATTGTTTTAAAAATGTAATAAACAAGTAATGAACGTTGAACTTATACTTTTGAACTGAAGTGACTGAAGTGAGTCACTGACTTTAGATTAATTTAAATGATTCGTTCATACGGCAGATTCATTAGATGTTTATGAATGGGCTAATCACATCTACAGTGATTGAAAATAAGCAAAGCTTTGAGCTGATTTCTGTTCTTTCTACATAGTTATTTATTAAGAGGTACTTAAAAATGGTTTGACTCCAGCATGCATAGTTTTAGCTGGAAAAGATTTTTCATTGCATGACCATTGAAGCACCAACAAACATGTGGATGGGCAGCTGATGGACAGTTGATGGTCCTCTGAACGGCCGGGCCTGCAGAATGAGAGCTTTCCCTAATTACAATGTGCGCTTCTGTAGTGGAAGCTAGTAAAATGCCTACATTTTTTTTCATTGGTTCACTGAAAATGTTAGCTGTGATTAGTTACACAATTCAACATTAACCTGTAAATTAAAATTCCTTGGTGCAATTTGATGGGTGATTTAATTTGGTCCACTCTCTCTCTCTCTCTCTCTCTCTCTCTCCCTCGTTCTCGCACTCCACTCGCCGCAGGCTAATCCCATTATGAATTCTTTATATAGCTTTTTCCCTTAATGATCAGCGGCCTGTGCTCCACTACTGATTACTATTGTACACTTAGCACTACATAAAGCAGGGGATTAATATGCCCCAGAAGGATTGTTGCTATGGATCCCCCAGTCGCCTTCCAAGAGATGTTTCTGCTGCTTCAATTGTCCATAAATTACGATCCCCTGTGAATTAGCCTCCAGACTGTGTGGAAAGGTACAAGCCAAGGAGAGCACTCTCACTCCGCTCTCAGACGAAAGTGATCTCCTCAATTATTCATGACCTGGCTCTTTTTTTTTTTTTTTGATAATGTAAGATGCTGTATTATATTTTCCCTTCTCTCTCTGTCTCACCCTGGCGGGAGGTAAGAATGAGTCGGCCGGGCGAGGAGAAGAAAGGTGTTAGAGAGAGCCGAGAGAGGTTTGGCCTTCAGTAAGTGTGTCATTTTGCTCCTGTGAATGGGACTGTCAGGCTGCAAATGTCTGTCCTCTCGGCTTTATGAGGTTGGTTTTAAAATTATGTGGTGGACTGGTGAAATGCATTGATCTGGTACTAAGATTTTTATTTTTATTTTTATTAATTGTAATAATTTCTTAGCAAAATCCTTTATATTTTGATAACTGGTTGTCTTCTTGTATTAAATTAAATTCAGCAGGTTTAATTACATTTAATAAATAAATGTAATATTAAAAACAGTATATATATATATTAATATTATATGTTAGAAAAAGTCTTAAAAATAACTCTAGAGCAATATTTATAGCAACACTTATGAATGTATTGAATGATACATTTTTATGATTAATGATAAATTATATTTAATTAATTAATTAATTAATTATCCACCACCATTTAATAATGAAAGAATGAATATTCTGGCAGTTAATATTATTACAAGTATATTAAAAAATGAAAATTATGATTACAATTATTCCTCATCTTACTTAATAATATGGCATATGTTCAATATTGTATATTCAATTAATGTTTAATGCAAGTAGAATACACATAACACACACGCATATGCATGAGTCAAAGACATAAAGATGTCTGCATCAAAAGAAATTCACAAAAGTGATTACATCACATGTAAGTGATTACTTACTTAAGTGATTGTCTAGCTTTTAGAAAAGTTTGAAGAATAAAATGTTGAAATTTGGTTGAAATAATGATTGTCATTCAGTGTGTAACAATGTTTATCTAAAAATTCAAACAACACGCTTATTCTGACTAGTAAATATTAAAATCTATAAAAGAAGGGATGGAGCGTATTACATGTTACTCTGTTTTAAAGACCTCTTACTGATGAATATTCAAAACCTAGGATAGTGGCAAATTTAAAAAATGTAAAATTACAACTAACTAGTACTTGAGGTGAAACTAATTAGTCTTTAAAAATGTCATAAATAGTTTTTTGTTGTAAATATACCTGACAAAACTTTTAAACTGATCAACATTTTAGTGGGTGTTTTCTGTAAACCAGGGAAAAATATATCATTTATTTTTGGCTCAGAAAAATAAAAACAAGATTCTAATTAAATAAACAGAAAACATTTTTAAAAGTTTGGTAAAAACAACAACAGTTTAAAGCAGTGCTACACTTTTTTTGTTTTTATGCTTGAACCTTTTTTTTTTTTTTTTTGTCTTTTGAAAACATTATTTTCCACATTTTCCAAGATGTTTCCATTGTATTCCTGTTATTTGGATCTGTGTGGGCAGGAAGAGTGTTTTTCCCCAAACAGAATCCTGTATCAGTCAGAACTGAGTTCCTGGATTGTTTAATAATATCAAGAAGGCAACATTTGAAGAACAGTTATTTAGGACAGAATTGCTTTTCAGATTACTAGATATAATTGCCTCTTTCTCTGTAGTATTTTGTGTCTGGAAACAGTTTGGCGTGCTCTCATTCTCTTCTTATCCAGTACTGTCTTTCTGCTATATACGGCTGGTTCCCTCCAAGTGGAAGAATCGGGCAAGCTACATTAAGTTTTGAGTCCAGGCCAAAGGAACAGCTGTGGGCTTACCGTCTGGCTGCTCCCTCTGTCACAGATCCATCCTGCTGATCACGTGACCCAACAAGACTCGGTGTTCACCCTCAGGGGCTGCGCTATGTGATCACTTATTCATTCCAGCCTCACATCCAGTCATATCAGCTGCAGCAGACACGTATGATATGAACTTAGGACTTTGAGACTGTTTGTGATTGAAATCATGTTAGGATGATTAATATGTGATGGTCTTAACACTGAATTTGTCCTAAAAACAAAGTTGTCTCAGCGTAGGTGGTGTTACGTGGGTAAATGAAAGTAAATAGAAAGGTTACATTATGCCACAGTCAAAAGAAAGTAATAAGAAATACTGGGATTTTAATATTTTGCTAATAAAAAAAGCAAAAGGAAAGTCTAATTTTAGGGTCAAATATTTCAGGTTTTTTGGTAGCACTTCATTTCACAGTCCTGTTCCTTGTGTACATGTTATGTACTTATCAGTAATAACACTCACTGGGTAATAGCTAGGTACTAACCCTAAACCTCCCCTATACCTAACCTTAATATTAATTTTTCGTATAATTCTTATATAATTATATAATATCAAATTTCTACTTTTAAATTGTTAAATGTTAGTATTGTTAACTGTGTATCTATTATGTTATCATAAGTATAAAAATACAGTATAATATCATATAAATGTTAGAATGGAAAATATATATATATATATATATATATATTTTGTGGTGTGTTTTGATTGATTTTAATTTTGGACTGATTTTAATTTTAATTTTTTTTTTTTAAACTGCATTTATAACACATTTACAACAACAAAATATATTTAATACATAAAAAAGTAAATTTAAAAAATCTTGTTTTTATTGAATGTCATATATTTTTTTAAATATTTTTTTTATCATTTTTGTTTTTAATATACATTTTGATTTTTATACCTTTAAATGTTTTCTTTTATGTATATATTTATTTTTGCTTTACTTTGATGCAGTTTCGCTGTAATGATAATCCTCATGGAGAATAATGATAATTAAAATATTTGGTAATTTTATATATATATATAGTAATTAATAGTGACTGAGTTTTTAATTTAGATAACAAAGGGAACTAATGCATTCATATGCATTCAAATAAATACTCAAAGCATTTACATTTTCTTAGGTATTATCAATTATCCAATTACACATTCCCCAAATGTCTAACCCTAACCACAACAAAAATTATTATTTTGATTACTTACATTATTGTACAATACAGTAAAAATATGCTATATTGCAGTAATGAAAATATTTACTCTTTGCAATTACAAAAACACTGTATATTTATGCGCTTTCTGCTTCGAAACATGACTTAGACAGGTTCTTGATAGTTCTGCTGAGATTCACGCGCTCGATCTAAAGTTGATCCGGTCCCAGCATTAGCCCTCGGATCCCCCGCACATGTGGCGGAGGCTTCCGTGCCTCATTGGCTCCCCAGCATGGTTGACACAGTCTGCTGGCTCCAACTGACACCCTGATGTGTGGCTTCTGCTGCCCGAGCCAAGCTACGCCTGCCAGGCCTGGAAGGAGACCAGGGCCAACCAACAGCTGGAGCTGAGCTGCAGGCCTGTCCAGGCTTCAGGCGATGAATCGCTCACAATTAATATTTAACTCGTGGCTGCTCCACCGGAGGCCTGCAGGTAAGGCATCTCCGTCCACCTCTGTAAATATGTGATGCGCTGCTCTTAAAGGATTCTGATTGCGCTGCAGGAAGATGGAGAACGATCTGTGGAGTGTGGAAGTGCGCCACAGCCCTCCTGCTTCTCTTCTGATTTCACAGATCTCTGCGGTGCACCTGCAGGCATGCGCTCAGATCTCAGACTAGCTGCCGGATCAAAGCTGTAATGCTGGACTTTTGAAATAGATGCCCGGATCACAGAAGCGTTTTTGAGCCACCCAGCTCTACATTTATATTCAATGCTAAAACAACATCTACTCCCTACAGGCTCCTGGTGGAGCAGTGAGCCAGCTGGGTAATGGAGTTTTCAGATGGGTCATTCCTGACGGATCTCGGGCTGTTAACTGTGTGCGTTCCAGTGATTAGTACTCCAGCCTCCATCTCTCCTGCGACGCACACACACACACACACTCGCACACGACGGTTGTGTGATCTACGTTCCCTGCTGGTGCTCTCTCTCATTTGCATTCGTGTATGTTGATCTGGAGCTGTTGGAAAGTACATAAAACCATACTTTATGGCTGGTTGTAAAAGTCTGGGAAAAAGCACTGGATTTTAAAGGTTGCATGTGTAATTTTTCAACATTAAAACACTTTCTTGTATCTCAGTTCAGTGTGTACAGACAATTATGCTATTCATATGTTGGCTTCCCTGCATAATATAATACCGGTAGCTGACGCACAACATGTCAGGGACTCTTTCTTTTTTTAAAAAAAAAATCATAATCAAGATTTTGGGTTCATTTATATGCATGTTCTATACTACTTCCACCGGCTAGCTTGAAGAGATACTTCCTCATTGGTCCAGATGCAGGCGACATGAAGCAACTGTTATCCCCTTTCCACTAGCATGAACCGGGTGCTAGTTCAGAGCTACTGCTATTGCTGGCGAGCCTTCTGAGAACCGGTTTGCCTTTCCACTGGATATAGAGCTACCTTAGAGCCAGGTCTTACGTCAATGAAGACGTCATCTGAATACGCCTCATTTCCCCTAACATCACTAGCACGGCAGTGGCAAACACAATAGGCTTGTTCAGGATGCATCTGCGCCGAGCATGGACCGAACATCACAAGATACCGAGGCACCGCAGGGAGTGATCCAAAAGCATAAAGAGCCATCTGAACCTATATTAGCATCCAAAAACAAATCCAACTCAAAAAATGGCGGTTAATAGTGTTTTGTTGGTCATGGTAACCCCAGCCCCTGACACAAGTAGCCCAGAAATGTTTTGGTGCTACTTACGAACCACTTTTCCTGGTTAGAAGGTTGTGGTTTGGGTGTGTCGAAAAACAAGGAACTGATTTGAAACTAGACTATGGCTCCAAACCAGCACTTAAACGGCGTTGGTGGAAAATGGGTAATCATGGATTATTGTGTTTGGGCTTGGGCTGCCAAAAAAACATTTATATATATTTAGCGAATTTAAAATAAAAATCCACATTCAAATGCAGAAACATTTCTATTTTTGAATTCTAGGGGTGCACGAGGCTGCTTTTCAGGGGCATACTGTATGAGATGCGATGACGATGTAGGTGTCATTGCATTTTAATGCTCTTTTTAAGCCTATCCAGTTAAACCCACTGAATGTGGTGATGCTGTTTTGTTCATTCAAAAGAGAACATCAGTGTGGAGAATATGTTGTTTACGTCAAAACTGAAACCAATCTGTTCACACAGAATGCTTATTTGTCATCTATCATCGTTGCACTTGTGTCTCGCATGTTTAGAAAGCCGTGTATAAAATTAATGTTTAAAAAAAAAAACACATCTCAAGACATGGTGATTTCAAATTACTCTTTATGTTTGGTTTTCAGGCCTTTGTATATACATAGATACATGTTTCTAATTGCTTAAGCAAATTAATTCATTACACATGGTTTATGATCATTATTTTAATATTGTGCACTTTTTTTTAAAGGTAGTCATTATTATTAATATTTTGCATCGATGTACCCTCTGGCCAAAAGTTCTTCCTTAACTGAAAATATAAATACATTTTAATATAATTAGAAAATTGCTAATATTTAAGTAATATATATATATATATATATATATA
>JAUCMS010000085.1:162058-175702 GCA_032357445.1 Enteromius radiatus | reverse complement strand
GTATTGCAGCCTCTGTGTTGTCTTTCGAGACCGGGTTTTTTCCCAATGTATTCAGAGGGCAGACAGCAAGACGATCATGGGGTGATGCATACGGTTTGAGATAAAAATGAAATCGCGCTAAAATCCTGCAACATCGCATAGAGCACCTTTAATTCCGAAATAAGCTCTTCAAATACATACTCTCGTAAAATACATATGATTTAGCGAGGTCATACGAATTTGTATGAATTAGCCACCTCGTAAAATATGTATTGCCGTGAGACTGGGGTGGTTCTCTGAGGTCCACTTATAATGTTAAGGTTTTTACAAAACATCACAATTTAAAACTAATAAACTATTTTACACTAAATGTGTGAATCAGTGGGCGGGGCTAAACAGGCAGTGATGTGGAAGCAGGCGTTGATATTCTTCTGTTTTTAGACTAACGATAAAGTTTTGAGCTCTGAAACTTACAAGAAGATTTTTGGTCAATGTTTAGTACAACCTCTTACATGTTTATATATATAAAATATCAAAGGAATTTTGGTTTCTCCATTCATGACCCCTTTAAATTAAATGAAATCAAAAGTAAAATGCTAAATGTGTATATATAAAAAACAAAAAACAGTTGAATAACTTCCTTGTCATCACCATTTAAGCTTCCAGCAACCTTTTCAGTCTTTATTTTGAAATACTTTCCCTAAAAGTCTGGGTTAGATTAGTTTCCAAGAGTGCAATTATAAACATAATGAGGCGTGAAGCGGTCGAGTGAATAGATGAGTGTACAGTACCTGTTCATTGTGATGTTTAATGTCCTCTACAACCTCCACAAAGTCCTTTAGCCTCTTGTTAGCAAGGTTTTTTTCAAGACAACTAAAATCCCAAGGCAAAATTACCGGTGCATTTTATGTTGCCCAATAAAACATGAAAATATCCTAAGACCTTCGGTGCGGTACGCATTACAAACCGAACGATTCAGACTAATATTTTTATATTTGGAAAAAATAAAATAGAATAAAGTGTGTGAAATATAATGTTTTCAGTGCTACGCCCCAAATATGCTGCACCAGCTCGTTGCAAAATGGCTAGTAATGTAAATGCAATTATCAGACCAGAAATAGAGGATCCTCCTATAACCAACACGTCTGGCATTTGGGAGCACTTTGGTTTCCTTGTAAGTTATGAGGGTGATGGCAAGAGATAAAAAAACAATGGCATCTGCTACACGAAGCTGCATCAACGGCAATACTTCTAACATGTCAACTCATTTATGCCGACATCACCCCAGTGTGTCAATAACTGGAACTAGATGAAAACTAGAAACATGCACATTACAAACTCTCCCCGCGGCATTTAGGCAGGCACATCCGACAGATTCGAACAGGGCAAAACATCACGAGGCGATCAGTACATTTATAGCCGCGGGTATGAGACCTTACTCGAGTGTAAAATGCGGGTTTTAAGAAAATGCTAAATGTAATTGATCCCTCCTAGCACTCCTAGCAAAGATCAGAAAGATTGTGACCTTCTTTAGCAGAAGCACAACAGCGGCCCACGTGTTGAGGACATGATCTGTGCTGTCTGAAGAAAATGTGAACACTCATCTTTCTGAACTGAAAAAAAAGGTCAAAATTTATTGAAACTAAGTTCCGTTTAAAAACAAAATTATTATTTTCTTTCTATTAGTTTATAACTACTACAATATTACATTTCATGTTTTATAAGGAGCGTTTGGGTTTGGTTAAAAAGGAGGTTTTGTTTTATTTGCTGCTAAGACGAAACCCCAGAAGATGGGTGAAGTATAGCTCCATCGTTGTTCAAAGTAAAAGAAAAAAAAAAGATCATAATTTTATGTACTTTTACTTTTTTACTTTTAATAAATAAAAAAAGGTGAAAAAAAAAATCGAAAAAATTTTAGTTTTTAAAATTTTTGCTGTATCAAAAACTTACTGAACTGTGATATCTAACCGAACCATGTTTTTTGTGAACTGTTACACCCCTACTTAAAACCTTTTTTTCAAAAACCCATTGACTTTGTAATGATGGAACTGAAAGAAAGTGCTAAAATGTTTTGTTTTGGGATTTCGTTTACAAAATAATATTCTTGCAGCACTCTGTATCCCATGATAATATTATCATATGTTAACACTTTAGTATAGGGTTTCCAATTCTAACTATTAACTATTGCTTGTTAGCATCATTATTGCAGTAGCTATATATATATGTACTTATAAAGCACATATTCTACATCCCTAATCCTACCCAACATCTAAACCTATTAACTATCTTACTAACTATTAATAAGCAGCAAATTAGGAGTTTAATGATGCAAAATCATGGTTTAAAGTTAGATAAGAGCCACTGGACTAGCTACTAAAGCTATTGTCCCCAGCAGATGTTCTGATCTCTTATGAAGCCGTTAGGGTTGACCTTTGAGTTATGGTTGGAGTTTAGTGAGGTTCAATGAGTCAGGAACAAAGCCATTGTAAAATACTAAGAAACTCACATCTGTGACTGCACATTTCATATTAAGCTGCTCATATATGGCATTCCCTGTCAACTGTAAACAGCCTACAGTTTAGTCTACTGAACTTTATTACTTAGCATGCCTTGCTATCATTTTAATTGAAAGAAGTTTAGCCCCAAACTAAAATTCTTTCATCAATTGCTCCATTAATCAATCCATAAGCTCAGAAAGTGCCTGTTTAACAAATATTTAACCTTTTTGCATATTTATTAAGCTTTGGTTTACTATATTTGATGTGATCTATGAATGTCCATGGACACTTGATACTGTATATATTTTTTTCTTGGCCCACTTTGTTTTAAGGTCCAGTTCTTGCTATTAACAAACCATTAACTACAACTTTTGCCTCAATAGACTTCTAATTTGCTGCTTATTAGTTAGTAAGGTAGCAAAGTTTAGGTATTGAGTAGAATTAAAGACGTAGAACATGGTCATGCAGAATATGTGCTTTATATGTACTAATAAACAACCAGTATGCTTGTAATAAGCAAGCAGAACCTGATTTTGTGATACTGTATGTTCCTGGATGAACTTCTTTTTTATTTTGTGAACTATCCAAATGGTTACCAATAAACTATACTGCGGTTAGATGATTTTTGCTGTCTACAACTGTGACGGAGACAGGTACGATAACTTACAGCACATATTTCAGTGATATCTGTCTAATAAGTTGGGCCTTACCTTTTCTGCCGAACCTTTGTGTTTAAGGTAACGCAATGTTGTAATCCCAATCTCCATCTGAGAGCGTTTCATCTGTGATGATAAGGTGATATCAACACCTACAACTGATAATGCACGTCAAAGCGGCCAGAGAAAAAGCATGGCGAGCCAATTTGGCGTCATTTTGGTCTCATTCTATGCCAACACAGTCTCCTGTTACTCTCCTTTCCTGTGTAATTATTTGGGATGACAGAGGCCAATTGTAGACTCTCTGTGTTACAGACGGCACGCTAAATCCTCTGTACTTTCCCCGCCTGACCTGTAATCTAAAACAAACGGAACAGAAAGCGAACGAGAGAGAGAAAACCAGAAAAAGCGGGAGCAAAGATGCGTAGAGGCCTCTAATGATTAATTACCTGTTGTTTTTCGCAAGGATCTCCAATAATTGCTTCTTTTACGAGATGAGCGCGTGCATGGCGGGTCTTAATCAGGACTGGAAGTGGGCCGTGAAACACCTGTTCTTGCAGGTGAAAAGTTCAGCACTGGGATGGTTTAACTGTCCTCTTTATTCACAAGAGCCAGACCCAGGGCTTCTGTCCAAAAATCAGCTCGCAAGATGACTACAATTAATGGCTAATAGTGAGGATGTACCTGCGTATCTTCTGGCTCATCTGTTTCTCTTTACAGCGAACAGGCTTCTCTGAGCTCAGTGCCAAGGGAAGCAGCACGTATGTAATGCACTTACGCTGTCACTGATGCATGACGCTCCGTGTCTGTGTCTTGTCAAGACCTTGGCACCAAAGTCAATTTGCTCGGGCTCAACAGAATTTAATATTTCAGTAATCAGATAAAGGAGGAAGTTACGTAGGCCGGCTGTATTGATAGAAGGAAATAATTAAACTTGGCTTGGAATAATTTCACCCTCTGAGCATTACTGTAAACTCCATAAAACCCCAGCCAGCCGAACGCGGCCTCCTCCATTTTGCTAGGTTTTATTGTCGTATGATAAGGTTGACATCTTGAAGGAGAGCGAGAGGAAAAGGAGATGGAAGCAGAGTAAGATTTCATTATTGCCGGTTTGTTGTTCTTCCTCTCTTTCGCCACATCCGCCATGACCAGGATGGGGAAATTGACTTTCTTGCCTCCCAGCCACAGTGGCTGGTAAATGCTGAAATGTACAAAGTGCTTAGTTTTTTTACCTGCCGTTATTCCTTTTTCCTTTTGCAGTATATAATTCAACTCGCTGTTTATGTGAAGTAAATCCTGACAGCTGTCGAGAAACCTGTTCTCTGCTGGTTCCTTGATTAGTTCCTCCTCAGATTTGGTTTTGATCATAAGTCTTTGTCCAATGTTGTTTTTAAGAGTTTACAAGTAGCTGGTTTAACTAAAGTTGTTTCCTGTTCTATGAAGTGCTGTGAAAGTTTATTTCCATGTCAAAGTAAAAAACAAGCAGAAAATTGCAACTAACTTCTCATTTCATAATGCAGCTTCATTTCTTGAACATTTACAAATTTATTTGTTATAATATACATAAATGGTCTTCCATATGCTTGTTTTTAAACTCTAGAAAAAAAATAATACCAGAATTTGTATTATTTATTCACAATTCACATTTTAAATGCTTTATTTTAAAGCACCAGTTGAATAGGCTATGTGAAATTTTTGCATCCAGAAGCATTTTTTTGATTATGTGATTGCTCTTTGTGCTCAAAAAAATATTAATAATATTAATATTTAATAATAACATTATTAAACATTTTTATAAGCAATTTTTAAGCAACATTTAAAAAACATTTTTAGTGTAAAAGTGTTTACTGCTGTAATTGTAAGCAATTTAGTGCAGAATAAAATTATAGAATAAATAAAATAAATATTAATTTATATTAATTTATTAATAAAAAAAAAAAAAAAAAACTTGCTGACCCCAAACTTTTGAATGCCAGTGTATGTGTGGGAAAACCTAATATTGAAATGAACAGCCAATCAGATGCATCTTGCAAGCATTTTGTCTGTTTTTCAAATTCAAACTAAAATAATACATAAGCCTTTTCAAAGCCCAATACAACTGACCATCACTGCTGCTGGCGGGTGGTAATTCCCCTCCCTGTCCTTGACCATCATAAGCAAATTTCTGTAGGAGGATAGCCAAACTCCTGCCTGACAAGGACACAGGTCCAACATCCATAACCACACAGCATGAGGCTGTGGCTGAAGTTACACAAATTTACGGTGGGATGAGCTGCTGGTGGAAAAGAGAGCGCACGTCAGCGCCGGTGTAAGATTTCACATGATGAATTATTCGGAGAATGGCAGAGGCTACATTACCTCTTCATCTGGCCACTGTATAACATTGTTAACTGTGACGTTCTCAAATGAACCCAGACCCGAGGCTCGGTAATGAGGGCTTATTGAATCTCTGTGAGGGGGAGATTAAACCCACCTGGGTCACCACACACCTCTCGTGGCGCAGCAGGGGGGAAGTGACATCACCCCGCGCCTCTACTGGCCCTTTGAAGGTCATCAATCAAATCCATGTGATGATATAGAGTTTACACTCGAAAAAAAAACTCGAAGCGCGAACAAGCAAACAACTTTTACGGGGTGCCCCAACACCCATCAAGCTTGACCCCTGGAGATGTCCTCCATACGCCGGCGAGACGTGCTGGAATTAAAACACAATACAGCTTGATCAGCCTTAAATGGAAGCTGAATGCAAGAACTGGCGGATGAGCAGTCCCTTCCCTGCCTGTAATTATTCAGACTCCATCTTTGGTTAATTATTGTCATTAGCGTTATGTGTTCTAAGTGAACGCATAATTTAAATAGAAAGGAAAGAAGAAGCAGAAAAAAAAAACTCGGATGAGCTTTTAAGATGAACAGATCATTTGGTTTGGGGGGGAAATTGATCGAAAACAGCAGGGAAACAGCTGAAAAGGGAACAATTATTTTAATGATCTGACAATCGCAGATGTTGTAAATTGGATTTAGTTGTGGTGCTGTTCAGAAAGCTTTAGTGTGTGGAGTTTTAGAGCTGAGAACCAAAATTGAGGTGTTAGATATCTGAGGAGCTTCTGGCTCAAATGCTATTAAAGTTAATGTTCATGATGTAATTATCGGCCAAAAGGAAACATACTGTATTTCTAAGCATCAAACATGCAAGCCATTTTTGGGTTTAAAAATGACTAAAATCCTTTTTTGCAATGTTTTGTAGGCAACAGTGTAAACCCAGCTGTGGAACGCGATTGCCTTAAAGGGTCAGTTCATCCCAAAATGAAAATTCTGTCATACTTTCATCTTGTTTCAAAACAGCAGTGTTGGGGGAAGTTACTTTTAATAGTAATGCATTACAATATTGCGTTACTCCCTTAAAAAAAGTAAATCATTACATTACTTAGTTACTTTTTATGGAAAGTAATGCATTACATTACTAGTTACTTGGAAAAAGTAATGCATTACATTACTTTCGCGTTACTTTTTAAATATGGGCAGAGCTTGAATGTTTTTTTTTTTATATAAGAAGTTATATTTATAGCAAATGTAAAAGTACATCAAAAAGGGTCACAAATAAACCTCAGGCAAAGGAAAATGTAAATTCACACAGAATACAGGAGAAGAAGGTTCAATACTTTTCAGCAATAATAATAATAATAAAAAAAAACAATATGAAGCACAATACTCATCATTTTTGCTTGTAAGTGCGTTTGAACTGGATTATTAAAGGTCAGCAGCAAAGACATTATTTAATAAAATGGGATTAAATAAATTTGTTTAATTTAACAATTAATTATTGCAGGTTTGCATTATTTTCTGAGTTTATTTAATTTAATTTTGATGAATACTGAATCTGTTTTTTGTGCATTAATTCATCTCACTCTCATTCACATGAGTCTAGAGATACACTGTATTCACACACCGCACACAATGCCTCTGTATTTCTGATTTCTCATAATATAGGGTCAGGAGATTTGTCAGTCAATAAATGTAAAAAAAAGAAAACAAAGTAACTGGCATGACTTTTTTTTGAAAAACTAACTAACTAACTAACTAACTTATATTATTCTGAACTTAAAAAGTAATGCGTTACTTTACTAGTTACTTGGAAAAAGTAATATTATTACGTAACTCGCGTTACTTGTAATGCGTTACCCCCAACACTGCAAACCAGTAAGACCTTTGTTCATCTTCAGAACATAAATTAAGGTATTTTTGATGATATCAGAGAGCTATCTGATCATAGACAGCAACTGAAATGATCCAGATCATTATAAAAACATTGCTATAACAGTCCATGTGTCATCAGTGAATCAACTTACACTAGGAGAGTAACAGAAATAACATAATTTACTCAACTATTCTTCTCCTCTGACACATATCTTCTACCATTTTGGAGATTACTTAAGAACGTATTTGATGTAATTAGCCTTGTTTATGTTCAGGGGGAAAGCGCACATATGAATGTAGCTAATAAGTGTTGTTTACGCCTAGAGGAAAGAGCACCGATGTGTTCTGATGCTCTCTAAAATGGCGGAAGATGTAACTCCGGGGTATACTATTTTTTTTATATTCTCGTAGCGTCGCAAAACTGAGCCACTGATGTCCCATGGACTGTTTTACAGATGTTTTTACTACATTTCTAGACCTTCACACATTTCAGTTGTGTTGCTGACTATGGAGGGTCAGATAGCTCTCCGATTTCATTAAAAAATATCTTAATTTGTGTTCCAAAGATAGATGTTTTACGGGACGGACATGAGGGTGAGTAATTAATTACTTCATTTTCATTTTGAGGAGAACTTTAAGCTATTCAAGTTTTAACAACTGAAATTCATGGGAAATGTGAGTTTGTTCCATTTGAGTCCACAGAAAGATAATATTTCTTCTTCTTTATTTATTTATTTTTTATAACTATAAATGATTTGTGCAGTAACACTTTATTTAGAGAGTACACCTTATACATTTTACTAACAGTAAGTAACTTTGTAACTACATGACAATTTGCTGTCATTAGAGTATTAGTACACTTGTGATATTATATTTTTTGTTTTGCGGTTTTATGTTAAATTTACAGTTAAATACCATAATTTCTAATAATAAACCATAATAACTGTGGTAATGTTAATATACCGACCTATTAAAGTAGTGAAATCTATTTTGTAGCTTTGAAATACACTGATAACTACCAAATGCAGGCGGTGATGAGAAGGTCACATGATGAACCAAGGCCTATCACAAGTAGCTTTTAAATAGTAACATACATAGAAGGTGCTCAGTGTCATTCACACACTAAATGCAAGGAATTCTGGGAATGTCAGTTTACCGTGTTTCCCTGTAAATTTAACATGAATTTATTAACCATTTAACAAGTTTTTACTGTAGCATTTTCAGGTCATTGTTTACAGTGTAGACTGTCTGCTTAAAGTCATCTATCAATCCAAAAAGAAAGGTAAATCAGCTACAAGAGTTTACAGATATGCATTTTTAAATGATTGAACATGCTTTAACATCCTGCAGTGTGATCAAAAAAGGAGAGATAATATCATGATTGATAATAGCTTTGGTTAATTTGTCACATGGCAAATCAAGTCGACAGTATTGTACACAATTCTGACAAATGTATGTCCCTGGGGGTTTTCTATATTGTGAACAGTATACATGCTGATGAAATCTGCGATTGCAGTATGTTCTGAAGTCTGTGATTGTCATCAGTTTCTGGAGTCAGGTTTAAAAAGCTGCCAAGATTGGAACAGGACGGCACTAAAGAGAGGGACGCTGTGGAGCTAAACAGGTGCTCCGTTCTCTGTTCAGGAGCAGTGCAGCGTGAGGAAAAGCTTGTTAAAATCCTAATAGTAGCTATCAAAGGCTATTGATTATCTTTCCCGACCTGTTTGGGTGACAAAGCGAGCATTAACACGGGTCTGTGTGAGAGATCTGTGCTGCTGCCTCAAGCGGTCATACAGTCCCCTTCTCTCTTCTGCCACCAGATAATCCTCATCAAACAGCCCCTGCCCCGAGGCCCACGGCATGCTCCTCACACAGATCTGATGTCATGACATCTCATCACAGGATGCTTTCATGCATCAGCCTCTTATACACATACTGTATAACTACAAACACACAGTAAGGAGGAATATCATTTGCTGAAAGCACTGACTTTCAAACTTTCATCATAGATAGGTCTATTTAAAGACATGAACATGAAATCCAATCTGTTCTAGATTCTTTCAATTAGTTGCTTGTTATTATATAACACACATGCGGATTACATAGCACTTGAAAAAAAAAACAAAAAAAAAAACAATACATATACTTTAAATGTGTTCATTTTTGTATTTATTTGTATTTTTGTAAGAATTAAATAATTCTCATTATGGCATTTGTACATTCATTCAATCAATCAATAATTTATTTGTTTGTATTTTTGTGAGAATTAATCACCAAATTCTCTTCATTCATTCATTTTAATCATGATTGCTGTTATTTTAAGTTTTTATTTTTTTATTTTATTAAAAGTATAAAGAATGTAGCACAAAGATTACCAGAATTTATTAATGTATTTATATAATACATTTATTATTTTCTGTTTTGCATTACATCTTTGTACAAAAAATGTAAGAAATATAATAATAATAATAATTGATTGCATTTTGTTTAAATATCCACAATGAAATAAAAAAAAAAAAATAAAGAATGTAATTATTTTGTACAATTATAATAACGCAATTATTACAAAACAATAACAAAACACTAAAAAAACTAAAACAAGAAAAAAATCTACTAATAGACTAAACAGTGCTTAAAATGTAGCTGGTATCCATAAGCACTTTTACAAACTTTCCAGAACAAAACAAAAACATAACTTGTATGTAACTGCTTGTAAATCAACCAGCTGTCATATAAAGAACACATCTCATAATCCCATCAGTTTGGAGTGGATATAATCCATGCCACCCTACGTTTTCCCTCCATTGAATATCCTGATTCATCTTAAAAGAGATAGAAAAACAGGCAGTGAAAGCTGTTTCATGTTGACTTTACAGCTGGTCACCGGTGCTACTCCATTGTGTGGTACTTTTCAAATTCTCTCATTATATATAATGAATACACCTCACATGAACTCCCTGGAGAAATGGAAGGAAATATGGGAAAAGACGGGACGTTTTTCTGCATAAAGCATGTTCAGTAGAGTACATGAAGAAACTGCATAGCTGATGAAGTTCATTCTGGTTAAAGTGCATTTCTCTCCCAGCAAATTAGGATTTCAGTGAATGCTGAAGAAAATGCAATAAAGTGCAAAATGACCAGAAACATGTTATAAAAAGCAAGATATACATAAAGCATGATAACAACCAGATTAATGGATGTCCTCATTCAAGTTTCATGAGATAAACCTCCAGTTCGGACCCGCTACATGGAAGCTCCGATTCTAAATGCAGTGTTCACAAGCTTTTTATTTGGAATAAATAAGAGCAAGATTAGCTCAGACTTTTTAGTGTGTTGCATACATTTTGGAGACCTGAATATTGGGATGAAATATTAAATGTCATCTAGAAACAAGTTCAAACCAGTTCAGCTAATACAGTTTAATATATGGATCCATTCAAACAATTCAATGATAAGAAGCAGCACAAAATGATTTATCAGAGATTTGGCCATTCACAGCCTGATAGTTGAAGGCAATACTCACCAGTGGGATGGTAATATACTGTACCCCTTTCATTTTTTTTTAAAGCTTTCGCAAAAGGATTGTGACTAGTGTGTCACACCAAACACTTTTGGCAGTGTACTGTATGCAAGTTATTCATGAGTAAAACCACAGATCTTCAGAAGGAGTCATGAACATGCAATATCTGATCCCCAGCTCCCAAAGCGCTCAGTTTAACCATATTATATTTTGAGGCACTATACATACTCCAGTCAAGTAGATTGCATCTATCATCTGTGAATTAAACACAAATCAACATTACTATCTATGTCATGCCTATTCAATGGGTGGTATAAATGCTCATTTTATTGTCATTTTATTTTATTTGTCATTTCCACCCATACATGGCTTTATCTTCATGTACAGTATGATATGTTTTCAGTCTGATGAGCATGACTTAGTTATTAATGGCATTCTCTGCTGTCTGTGAGTGTTATGTTTTTGCCAAACGCTCATTAAATATTCAATATTTGTTTCTGTGCTTGCTATGTTATTAAGCACTGAAGGCCACTTTTTATTTGAATAACTGGTTATATGCAGCATTACATTAATGTTATACTGTATGTGGGTCTCTAAAATACATTTTGAACTCGTTGCCTGATAATATTTTAAAGGAACGTTCTAGTTTCACAAAGTATATTAATCTGATTTCTGTGAAAAGCATATACTGTATAATGTGCTTAAATTCATCACAGAAAGTGTGTTTGAAAAGAATGTTTTTGTTGTACTGTAATTCTTTCTTACCGAAATAAGTTTGTTGAAGTACTAAAATGATATAAAAAATGAAATAGCTACAGTATATAGAATATTTACACCATTAGAAATTTAAAATAACAATTCAAAGCAATACAAACTGTGATAGCATAAATAACACTTCTTTAGGAATTAGGTTGTATATGGTGCACAGACAAGATGTTATCACTGAATGTCAGCTAGAATTTTGAAATGTGTGTATGTTAGGATTAATCTGATACAAGAGACTCCTTTTTGGAACCGTTCCTTCCATTAAACCTGGAACTCATTCAAGATGTTTTTTTGATTTTTTGGAAAAAGTAAAAGACAGAAAGTAAAAACAATATTTTCTTTGCTAAAGTTGGTTGAAAACAGACTAAATTCTCGAGAACCTCAAATTGTGTAAATTATTTAATCTTGGTCTGCTCTTCTACAATTATTTAAAGTCTTATAATTGCAGTTCAGCTTCCCTCGCCTCATCTTGGAGTGGGGATTTCTACTGGGAGCGATCACAATCAGAGACTGGTATAAAGTTACAGTCTGTGTATAAAAATATCTCCGTAATGTCTGGCAAATTGCTAAAAACTATTGCCCTGAATGTAGACCAAACACAAGGCGTTATTTTTGTAAAGGGGGGATCGAGGAGGATTGGCGTGAGTGAATGAGTGCTCTAACTCTCCCACAGTATCTTTAACGTCTGCCGTGCTTGTCATTTCCGCTCTGCTTTTCACACCGTGTTACTATGTGTGCTGGAGAGAGAAACATTTATACAGTTCAGCATGTTTCTGTCTCATAGGCGTTCAGTGCTTAGTTTCTGTATTTTCTCTGGTGGCACTTTAGACTTCTGGAATTGATGTTTTCCAAGGAATACCATGGTAAAATCGAAAATGTTCCACAAATAGGGTACAAAAGAGCTTTTTTTCGACACATTTTTTCCCCCAGGATATACTTTGTAAAAGGAGGTGCTTCACCTTTAGAAAATATTTGCCATCAACTAAGATATATAATAAGCTGTATATTTTCCATATCTTTTCTATGAAGTTTGTAATTTTTATAACTCTGTTACAATGAAGACTCAGCTGATTTGTGTAATTTGAAGGACACACAATTTCAAGATAATTTGACATTGTCTTCAGTAGCAGCAAATGTTGACTTAGGGTTACTAACAAACACTGATTTCCTGATTTCTGATATCTTGAGTTAATCCTGATGATGAAATAGTGCATTTATAATTAAAATTAGTTTATGATATCACTGTAATGATGTTGTCACAAATCAAGCTGTCGTTGCCGTGGTGAAGCATGCCGTTGCTGCTTTTGTGGCCGAACGACTCAAAAGGCAAGGGTTTCTTGGATGATAAGACATTTATTGAACACAAAGAAACAAACAAAGCAAACGCTGACGACACGAACCAAAAGCTAACAAACACCATGAAGAAACATTAACATCTGACGAAGACACAAGACATGGGGAGTGAATTTATACACCGACTAATCAAGACTAAAGACAAGACACCTGGAACACACAGCTGGCAGAGGATCAACACTAATGGCAAGGGGCGGAGTAACAGATTGGCAAAGACACGAGGGAACAGGTATGTCAACAGACATAGAGCACATGGACAATGAAAGCAAAACACAGAGCACGCTAGAACAAGGACAATGAACACATTAGAACGCCTACAGCGTTACAGATGTAACAAGTTAACCAGCACAGTTATCAGCCAGTTACCGACTCAGGACTCCCTTTCCCAAAATCGTTCTCAGCTCATACCTTCTCTCAGTCCACGATCACCAACACCGAGACTAATTCACCGCACATGTCACCACTAATCAAGTTTTGTACAGCTAAAGTTTTGGATGCAGATGAGACTGCAAGCTAGACCCATAGAATGTACAAATGGCCACGCCCATTTTTACATCAAAAAAGGTGGATATACTTCTACTGTACATACTAGGGGTGTGCCAAAAAAATCGATTCACAGAAAAATCGAGATTCTCATTTGCAACGATTCAGAATCGATCTGAAATGTCCAAGAATCGAT
>JAUCMS010000085.1:133013-153738 GCA_032357445.1 Enteromius radiatus | reverse complement strand
GTGACCACAGAGTGGGTCAGTGTGTATACACTATAGTGCTGGTAAGGATTGCATACAACTTCCTGTCTTAAATGGGCGAACTAACCGTATTTGTCATCCTTTCCTATCAAAATACTAGCTACTGATGCAAAATGCAGAAAATCGAACCGGATCCAAATTTTTTATGACGGACTAAGGTTCCAGAGATGGTGTGTAAATGTGATCATATTTATCTTGTAAGGTGTGAAAATTTCAGATGAAAATCTGTGTACAGTGACATTAAAGCATTAATATGTGCATTTGAAAACCCCCCCAATTTGCTAGTTATGCGCATGCTAATAAGCAACTAGTTGCTTAACTAAAGTGTTAAAAAGTGTTACATAATCTAATGTGTTACAATCTTTGTTAATGTTAATTAATAAATACATACAACTGCTCTGTTCTATAAAACCTTTCATTTAAATAATGTATTATTAAATGTTGATATAAACATAAGACAAGATTACATAACACCAAGTAGAAATACTGTATTTTAAGGTCTCTTAACTAGTTGCTTATTAGCATGCATATTACTAGAATATAAGCCATTTATCAGTTCGGGACATGCCTTTTTCTACATGACCATATTTTACATCCTGAATCCTGCCCAATACCTAAACTTAACAACTACCAAGCAAATTAATAATTTATTGAGGGAAAAGTTATAATAGTGAATAAGTGTTACCTATTCTAGTGTTACAAAAAGCTTATATACTGTAGGTTTGGAACGACATGAGGGAAATAAATGATTCCATTAGACATGTTTGTGAAACACTAATTGAGCATTTTGTTCATAAAAGCTTCATAAAAGCCTATTGCAAAACCTTCTGTTGATAAATAGATTTACTACTGAATTTCTGCGCTTTATGACCAAAAAACAGCCTGGTGCCAAAACTCTGCATGCAGCTTTTTGTGATTCTGTCACAGCATTATGCTGCTAATTCTTGCGGTACAAAAACTTGTTCTTTTTATTTCAGGCACTGTAATAAACACAGGCTGCTAATGTGTGCGGTGTGAAAAAGGTCTAAGATGGCATTTATAATAAGGCTAATTTACATAAAAAGGATGCATGTTTATGCTCCAAATAATGACAATGGCTTAATTTAAATAGCCTGACATAGTAGAGCTAGCGCTTGGCTAAACTGAATATTTTATGGTCACGATGCAAACTTTTGCACCGAAACACAGCGTGCAAAACTGGCGAAGCTTTGTAATAAATTCTCTCCTCAGTTCAACTTTATGCTGATTGTTCAGAGCTGGTTTTCCAAGTACAACTTGAGCGTTTTCCATTATTCTTTGCACCAGGGAACCCATTTAATGTGCTGTTGAATAAAATGTACTATAATGCGCATTAGACAAGTTAATTTTAGATTGGATTATTACCTTTTAACCAGCATGTCAATCAAGGAACAGATACTACATATGTCGGCCCCCCACTTCTGTCTTTGTCTGTCTGTTAGTATGTCTCTCCATTCCAATTTTAATCTCCTTGTAATAGGTATTTAAAGCCGGTAGAAGTATGATGGTCTACTAATCAGTAAATCAATTACACCGTGACCTAGAAATAGTAGAATTAGAAGTAATTGGTGCAGATCTGACCCCCCCTCCCAGCATTAACTGCAGTAGACTCTACAGGGAGACAGCAGACTATATATCGGCACGCATTCACGGCTAATACTGAAACAAATACCTTTTATGATGCATAAGAACTTGCTTCACCTTTAAAACAACTTGACGTCTCTTTGAGTGACTCATGTTTCGTTTGCAAATGTTATTAGAGGAAACATCAATAGAAAAAATCACTTTTTTCAATGCATTGATTTGAACTGTATTCGGAGATTTGTTTTGCAGCTTTTTTGACATTGATTTCGAACGATTAGTACTAATCCTTTAAAGACAGACCTGTCGTGACACCTGAGGCTGTTAATTGATTTTATATGCCTTTGCTGAACCCATCTGTTTGCATTAATTCACCTTAATTTAAAAATAATTATGTTTAATAGTGGAATGCGTGGGGAAAAAATACATTACATATAAGTTTGTAATGTTGTGAGTCACCTCATAGTTGGTTTTGCAATGCTTTTCATGCTTTAAAAATGTTTTTAGGTGTTCGTTATCATTGTTATTTTCACCTGAAATTTTACTTTTACTTGCAGACAGTTCGTTTGATCAAAATGATGTCTTTTACAATTACAAATAACAAGTATTGAAAATATTTCTTCATATATATAGGAAAATATACTAAAAAAACATTGAAAGGCTGGATATTGATATAATTCTTATATAATTCTCAATTGGCTAAATTTGATACAAAATCATTAATATTGATATTGTTATATTGATACTTCTTATTTATATATTAATTGAATAACTAATTATTTATTCTGTAACACGTTGCAATAAGGTTCATTATTAGTTAACAACATTAGTTCACCTGAACTAAGCATGAAGAATAATTTTACTTCTAATTTACTTCTTATTAAAATCACAAGTTGTTTGTTAACATTAGTTAATGCGCTGTAAGCTAACATGAACTAACAATAAATTATTGTATTTTTTATGAACTAACGTTAACAAAGATGAAAAATGCTATAGTAAATGTATTGTTCATGTTAAAAGTTAATACAGTAATGTTAACAAATGACACCTTATTGTAAAGTTTTACCATTTATTCTTATATTACAATGTTATTTTTATACTTGTGAAAAGGATGCATAATCTGTCAGATGCTGTATTGTTTTAAGCATTCACTTAACTACCTAACTCACTAAACTCACAGAATTATTTAGTATAATTCTATATACTGTATAATTTTATAAACTAACTTAAATCAATTTTTATCATATGTTAATATACAAAATTCTTGTGTAATATAACTTGTGTGTATATGTTTGTTTGCTGGTTTTTTATTGTATTATTGCTTAAGGTTATTTATGTATTTATTTTGCCATGAAAATAGCCTAAAATGCTGACAACAGCGTTAAATAAAAATGTACTACTACTACTAACTAACAGTTTCCCACATTCTGCAGTTTCCCACATTCTCAGAGAGATGGCAGTTCTAACACTACCGATTAATACAAGTATGGGCCTCGAAGTTCACGCTTATTTAAATATGTAACGTGATAGACAGGTACTTGCTGAATACTCTTTCTCCTGATATTAAACACCATTATGTCTGAGTCCAAAATCCAGAGCTGGTATGTGCTTTTTCAGTCTGGCTGCTGTGGGACGAGTGTTGACGGTTATAACCCGCCTCATTTGTGGCAAGCTGCCCTGGTTTGTTGCTGTAATGACTCAATCCATGGTTACCTCTGAAAGTTGAAATGTTTCAAAGTAAAACATGCGTGACAAACGCTCACACATGCCCAGTCATAGCACTGGCACCAACTCAACTACACAAGCTCACACTCCAAATATTCTTTTCTTTTTTCTCATTCTTTATCCTGGATTCACTCTTTGATGGGTTTTTAATGTGTACGCCCTACCCGTTCTATAAATAGATTCTGTCATAAAATTATGATATCAATTTCTGCTTCCTTTCATTTCGTTTTCTTATTTCTTTTTTAGCAGGTTTATTTGATTTGAACTGCTCTTATCATAAACAAAACCCACCACATATAGCTTGTATTTCATTTTGAGTAATCATTTACTTTATTTCTATATGCTCTATACACATTTGAGGTATTTTTTATTTTTATATAAAAATGAACATTTTTACTCTGCAAAGATGCATTAAAGTAAATAAATATATACTGTTTGTTGAAACTTTCAGTTCATTAAAACACTGTTTCCGTAAAAAAATCTTTCACAACATTGATAAAATATATTTTGAGCAGCAAATCAGCATATTACAACGATTTCTAAAGGATTATGTGACACTGAAAACTGGAGGAATAAATTACAGGATTAAATCACATTTTAAAATACATGATTTTTTTTACAATATTATGCTTACTACTGTATTTTTGATCCAATTATTTTAGTGTTGATAAACATTAGTGATTTCCTTAAACCTCTAACACTGAAACTGTATTGCACATATAAATATAAATATATCAAATATATTCGATTTTTGAGAGTATTCTATATATTAACCATGACATTCATAACACACATTTCAACATCTTTTGAGAAGATATGTGCTCATGTCCAAAACAATTTTTAAGATTATTAATATTAGACTTTTAGCTGTAAATAATATATCTGTTTTGTTTTATTTCTTTATTTTTCTAAAAATCATGTGTTCATGTACACTGTACAAACGCAAAATTCCCACCCTGTAAAATAGTTACGTTGAATGAGAAAACAATTTGTTATACCAGAATCCCAATCTAATCTTTCATTATGACCATAAATAATATTTTGGACTGTTTGGTAATACTTCATTTCAATAGTCCATTTTTTAACAGTAAGTAATGTCAACTAGAGTATTAGTAGACTGTCTGCTTAATATCTTCTAACACTTTATTTTGATGGGTGATGGGTGATGGGATATATACTTATTCTACTAACCCTACCCTAACTGAGTTAGAGATAGTTGCAAATGAATGCGAATCAGTTGACATGTAGTTGACACTGAGTTACTTAGAGTGACCAAAGATCAAAATAAAGCGTAATCAACTGCTATTGGTGTACAGAAGACTCAGAATACAGCACGCATATGAGCATTTACAATACTATTAAAGTGCTTTGTATCGTACATGGTGTGGGAACAGTAAATAATCTAGTCTACGCATCACATATACAGTACAGCTGCCAGAGTTTTTAAAATACTTAATACTTCACTTCAAGACTTTGAGATGCATTCTGAATCTCAACAGTGTTTCTTAGTCGTATAGCCTGCTTTACGCAATAAATATGATTAAAGTTTAAAGGAAGCTGGTGAAAATCTTAGATTGTTGTGTATTTGGAAGATCCATGTGCAAAATTTGATTAACTGTTTCTTGGTGATACAGTAGCATTTGTCAGAATTCATTTTAATATATTGAGTTCACAATAAACTATACTCTCAGGGGGTGATTTTTAACAGCTGGGCCTTATCCCTCTTTCATTGTGAGGAAGTGAGGAGGGATTGTGCGCTCCATTGTCGCTTCTTTAGGGAAAATCTATTTTTGAGGCAATGGAAATCTGTCTTCTCACAATGCAAGCCGCCACACTGTCGATTGAGGTGTGAATTGGGAAGACTCTGCATTGTCCGAGAGATAATTTAATTGGAAAAGCAAGACACTGTGGTCTTGTGTGGGAGAGATGCCGGTTGGACCCGCTTTGGCCAGGCTTCCCTACTGGAAAAGGGATTTATTCAAACATTACCCGTTTTGTCCTTGATGCTAGTGACCGCCGGATGCTCAAAGGCCTCATTGTGAGGCGCAGGCATACAGAGAAAGAGGAGGAAAGATTGTTTTCATGCTATAGACCTGAGCTCTTATTACACCTGCCTGAACTCAAAAAGCAAAATAAAATGAGGTTATAGTACAATACTAGATCACTACCAGAATCAATGACTTCAAGCGTCTCAGCGCATATAGTTAATGCACATCCTGTTTTGTAGCTGTGCAACTACTTCAGATAGTTTCTTTCTTAGTTTTTTTTTTTTTTTTTTTTGGTAAGAAAAAGATTTATATTTCACATTTCATCTCTGGCTTCCTCTAACTGTCATACACATTTCACAAAAAAAATATAGCCAATCAGAAAATAAACACATTGAAATATTTAGCAATTGTTTTACTGTTTATTTGATTTAATTTATTCTGTGTTTGTAATGTTGGCTATATATTTAACTTCTTAGAGTTACATTGTATTAACCAACTCATGATGACAGATTTGAGTTATTTCGTGTTTAAATTGCTACTGTATGTTGAAAATATGCTCTCAAAACTTGCAGTAAGACTTGCAGTAATAAAGACTGCACTGCACTCGGTTGCATCATTGCTCTGTTTGGTGAAAACATGCGCTGGTTTTTAGTAAAGTTCACAAATCCCCTCCCAAACAGCAGCATCGTGTCAGTCGACAGATGAAGCTAGGAGAGAGAAGGAACCCTCTTGGTCTCCTGAGCCAACATACTTCAGGCTGAAAGATGCTTATGAGGCAAAAACAAAAACACTGTTCTCATATTCTTTTGTGCCGCAGGTGAAAAAATGAAATAAATAAATAAATGAGAGAATGTTGGCAAAAGCAGGAGACGTTTACGTACAGAGCTTAACGGAGAGCTGAACAAGCTCTTGCTTGCTGAAAATGTGTTTGACTTGAGATATATTATATTTGAAAGTAGCAAGACAAGACAAACATGCTTGGGGAATTCACACCCAGCACCTATATTTAGTATACTCACATGTCAGGCTGATCTGTCTTAACTGTTTCATGCAGACTATTTTAAATGGTTTTAAGGTGTAAGAAAAAGACGTAAATCTGTCAGTTAATATTTTTTCAGTACAAAACATTAAGACAGATAGATAGATCTATATCTATACAGCTATATCTTAATTTGTATGCTCTGAAATTGATTAAAATTGTGCATTTAATAAAATGTACAGTGAAAAATCGGCAGCTGTGGTAATTGACTTTAAAAAATATGGTAACAATGTTTTAGGTTTTACGATTTTAAGTTACATTACCAGTTAAATACCGTAATTTCATTAACTAATCCAATGTTAATATACCAACCAAATCAGTTTTGTACCTTTTGAAAAAAACACTGATTACCACCAAATGCGGGCAGTGATGAGAAAGTCACATGATGAACCAAAGCCCATCACAAGCAGCTTTTAAATATGAAGCTCAGAGTCATTCACATGAACACTAAACACCATCATGATGAAACTCATTCAACTCAAATATGCAATAAACGTTCAATTAACAACTTAATTGATTGGATTTTCACAGTGTTTTAACCAAAATCGAATCAAACCAAATCTAGATATCCCCAAAAACTAAACACCTAAATGCTTTCATACTCATGAAATCAATAAATACATGTAAATACGCGTGTGCATTAAATGTAAATAGGGTTGTTAGTGTGAGTGGCCACCCATTGGTGATGTCACCTACCAGCCCTGCTCATGGCGGCTCTCCAAGGCCAAATAAAGCCATTGTGGAGGGAAGTGGGCATGTGTCCGGATGACCGGCCGGAGCCACAAAGCTCCCAGTGCTGTCCTCATGACGCCTGGCTACCTTTATGTGCCCTTTGCTAAAAGGACGAAAACGTCTTTCATCTCCTTTTCAAGGTGGAAAACACTGCCACCCTTACAACAGGCGGAAGGGATTCAGCGTGTGCCAGGACACGTCAAAGTGTCAGCGTGTGATGCTGCTTCGTCACGGAGAGCGTGGGATGAGTCTCAACGCAAGCCTCACACATGCACAGAGCATCTGCGTGCCAGCTTAAAAGAGTCTTAAATCACCAGGAATCGGTTGCGAGTAACAAAATCAGGCTGTGATTTAACAAAAATGAAGGGAAAATGTGAAGCCATATTAATAATGATGTACATTTCAGCACAGACCGTTTTGTGAATCTGTCACAATGTGTTGCAAACATAGTACAAAATAGTACAGAAAGACAATCAGTTTGCATAAGGAGAAATTAAAAAGACAGAGAACATTGTAAAGGACAGTGATTTGTGCTTTCTGAAGACTCTTTTATCTAAACTTAATTATGTAAAATATCATTATGCCTTTAAAAGCAGCAATATGTGGCCAGGAGAAAAATGCATTCGTGGGAAAGAGTGCTTCATTTGTGGCTATGATATCTATTTTTTTTTTTAGACATCATGCTCCATAGTTTTGAAATGAAATTTATTGAGCTAATTGTCAAAGATAAGTCTTATTCATAGCATTCAGATTTTTCTGCTTTTGTGAACGAAACACTAATATTTCTTTTTTTAATAATAAATGGTATTATTATTATTATTCAGATGTTTACTGCAAAAACAAGCACTGATTCTGAGTCTTCTTTGATTATGATTATGATTATGAAATTGATAGAAACATACAGCGTAAACAAGTCATTTGTTAACACAATTATTTATAAGTTTATAAGTACTAATAGTGTATATAGGCAACATGTAAATAGTAAGAATTTGTCCCTTAGCTAAAGTATTACTGTACTTTTATCATGTACTTTTATCAAAAACACTTTATTTTAGGGTCTCTTAACTAGTTGCTTATTAGCTTGAATATTCCTAGAATATTAGCCGTTTATTAGTTCTAATTAAGCACATATTAATGCCTTATTCTACATCCTTAATCCTACCCAATACCTAAATTTAACAACCACCTTGCTAACTATTAATAAACAGCAAATTAGGAATTTATTGAGGGAAAAGGCATAGTTAATAGTGAATAAGTGTCCCCTATTCTAAAATGTTACCTTTTTATCATATAGTACTGAAGAATCGATTGAAACTATGCCATTTTACACGAGAGAGCCTACATTTACACACCTAACTGATATTCAGAAACTTGTGTACAGTGTTTACATGCAATAAAGACATATAAGATTACAACTGTTCGCTTAAACACAATGTGTTTATGTATACTTTGATGAAGATCAGATGACATTTTATGACCAAAAAAGACTTCTTGCCCAAGATACCAGTATGTTTTAACAGCAGAAGAACTAACAATGACACTAAAATGTGGAAAAGTTTGTCAAACTAGTTGTGTGTAGCATCTACAGCTCTGCAGAAACTTTTCTGAGGAAACGGCTCACGTTTGTTTTTAGCAGTTTCCCTGATCATTTCAGTCTGAGCTTAACAGATTGCGTGGCACATTTCTGCACAGATTGCACTGTCAGTCTGTCACAAAGTGAAGTAAACTTTATACGCTCTGATTTTGAACAAAGGAAAAAATATGCAAGACAACCTTGCAAAACAAGAAAATAAAAAAGAGGTGAAATCTGATCCTTTTAATGATTTTTGCTTTTTGATGACTCTTTTATGTAAACTTAATGATGTCATTATGGCTGTAAAAGCAGCAATATGTGGCCAGAAGAAGAAAAACAAAAGCCCACAATTCCCTTGTTTCTTATTTCTCTGGTGCCTCTCTCCCTTAAGAAAATACAGGCTTTAATAGCTCTAGCAGCTCCGGTGTGTTCCAGCACTAATCAATGAGCTCCACCGACAGAGAGCCAGATCCTCACATGGCTGCCAGCACAGTCCTGTATGGCTACCCAAGATCACCATGGTGATCACTCCCATTAGGATAGTTGCTTTCCTGATGTTGAATGTCTGCCTTCAGACACATACAGCCATTATATAAATCTCCTTTCAGAATGTTGGCCTTTTCTAGCCAAGGCTCTTTTTTTCTGAAACAGAGCACAAGAGAAAGCGAGTAAGAGAAAGACTCGAGGAGGAGAAGTGCCAGGCCCAACAATCACATCTGCTAAAGTACTATAAGAAAGCACAAGACACGCATAAGAAAAAGATTAGGAAAATGGAGACATCTTTACTGTTTTGAGTGCTTGCTGTATTTTCGTTACATCCCCAATGGATTCTGGTAAATACTGATAGGTATTTGTTCATTTTCTTCCAATTGCACTGGGAAAGAATTGGCAGATTTGCACGGAATCAGCAGGATAGTTTTAAATTTGTGATTTCAGTTGTTTTCCATTAAGCTCAATTGCCTTTCACTATTTTTATGGACAGTCACCAAAAGAAGAATAAGAAAAAAAGACACTTTAAATGATTTTTTTTTGTTGTTTGTTTACAATTACCCATTTATATATATATATATTAAATATAAATTTTTCGAGATTTATGCATCATGCTGAATAAATATATTTTCATTCATGCATGGTTTGTTAGGACAATATTTGGCTGAAATCTGTAATCTGAGGGAGCACAAAAAAAAAAAAAAGCAAAGAAAATCGCCTTTAATGTCATCCCAAAGAAGTACATAAAATGTATTTTAGGCTGTTGCTACAAATATAGCTGTACTGATCAAGATGGTTTTGTGGTCCGGGGTCATAAATGTTTTTAAATTAAAGTCACAAGACAAATATTGTATGTTAATGTCTTAGAAAATCACGTTCTATCTGAAACGTTATATCTAACCTTTAATGACTAAGTTACCAGAAGCTGGCTGATTAGACTCACAGGAAGTACAATAGTAACACACAACCTCCACTTCATGAGATTTCTGTCTGCTAAAAATAAAAAATCTTTGCACAGAAAATGCATTTTTAATGCAAGCTTCATATTTCATTTGAAATCCACGTTTTGTTTTGTTTTTAATCCACAGACTTCATTGGTAAAAAAAAATATATATATATATATTACACATTTTGTCTGTTTTAACAATCTGTCCACAAATTCTGTAGATAGAGCTTAAATTAGTGTGAACCCAGAACATTTCTTTAAATAGAACATGTGTTTCTGTTGGGCATTTGCCCCTCTTCTGACTACATTCAGTCCATTTTGAGTGACTAGACTAGAGATGGTGTCAAAGACTAAAATACTGAGTGAAAAATGTTGTAAAGACAAATACTCAGATGACTTAGCACTTATACAGAGTCCATTATTCTGCATTTGAGCTAATAGCAAAAACAACAACAAAACAGAAAATACCTTAACGAAAGAAAGAAAGGAAAAGAAAACTGATTAAGAGCTTCTTTTTCTTCTAGTCCTCTGCTCAGAGGTAGAATAGAATGATAGAATGTTTCTTCTCCTCGTTTAATATTTCAGGTGATTTTCATTGGAGAACTCCCAAAGGCACTCATTGAGATTTGCATCCTGATTTATTTGTCATATATCCTTTATATCTCTAAATTCTTTATACATCTCCAGTGGCTCCATGCATCTTTCATGAGTTCCTCCGCCGTGTTCGCGGTCGGATCCAAACACATTTTACACATCCGGGCGCTGCGGTACTTCACTTATTTCACCTCGGATGTGTGGGATGGATGAAAAATGTATTGGGAGTTGTTAATTTCTTTTTTCACAGCTCAGGAATCATGTAGGTCAAATTCCGTTTTACATCTCTACTGTCTTCAACAAAGCACTGCAAGACTGTGGTAAATGCAGTTAGAATGTTATCCATCCCTCGTATAGAGAGAGAGAAAATGACAAATCTCTACTGGTACTGAGGAAGGTACTGTGAAATGGTGCAAAATACTCATCATTTAACACGGTTCACCTGCAGTCGAGCCAAGCTGTAAACAGAAAGTAGCTAACTACATTGTAACTGCCCAAGGGACAATATACATTATTATATTATATTATATTATAGTGTATTATACTGTATAAGACCATGACACCTGCAGCTATCTCTTCAGAGCACAAATGAAGGTATTCTTGATGGAATCCGAGAGGTATCTGACCCTCCATAGACAGCAACACAACTGAAGTGATCCCAGATCCAGAAACATAGTAAAAGCATCTGTAAAACAGTGACATCAGTGGATCAACTTCAATTTTGCGACGTTAGGAGAATACTTTTTTTTAGAGAGAATCACAACACAATGCATACGCATGCTTTAATTTATTTGACGTAATCAGCCTTGTTTACATCCGGAGGAAAGCACGCGCAGGTGCGTAATCTGCGGTTGTTTACGCCTAGAGTGATACTCCATAAAATGGCAGAAGACTTAAGTCAAGCGAGAAAAATGGTTGGGTAAATGATGCTATACTGTCTTAGCATTGCAAAACTGATGTCACAAGTACTGTTTTACCGATGTTTTACTGTGTTTCTGGATCATTTCAGTTGTATCGCTGTCTATGGAGGGTCTGATAGCTCTCTGATATCATCAAAAATATCTTAATTTGTGTTCTGAAGATGAAAGGTCTTACGGTTTTGGATTTAAATGAGGGTGAGTAATTAATGACAGAATTTTCATTTTTGGGTGAACTATTCCTTGCACAGAGAAACCAATACAGTCTCACATCCGATATTTTATGAGGTAGATATTCCATACAAATTTGCTTGTGCGATTTCGTATGATTTGTCTAAACCCCAGTGATGGGTAGGTTTAGGTGTAGGTCGTGAGTTCAGGCTGGAGAAACAAATGACACCGGAAGCAATTGTAAAAAAAGCTAGTTTTTTAGGGTTAACTTTGAGAAAATTTTACTTCATAACAAAAGTGCTTCTCTCGGTTACATTTTTAACATATATGACATGTATTGAATATTTAAAGGGGTTCAAGGACGTAGCCCTAAAAGTTATCAGGCAGACCAAACTGTAAATCATGGAGACTTGTAGACTTCTACAACTCAAATCCTTCTACAAAGTCACCGAGGCTTGCTTCGACTGGCCTGAAGGGAGCGCTACAGTGATAAAAAGAACAACATTTCTCATCGTCTGTTGAAATTTTAGGCTATTCTGTATTTCTTTTCAGAAGCAAACCAGTGCAGAAAGATTCAGAGTGAAAATAAATAAATTCATTTCAGCTCACTGTTGCAAATGGACGCCAAAATGGTTTCCAAAGTTTTTACTTTTACTAAAATGGCTATAACTTTTGAACAGAATCAGATATGTACACCAAACTTAATATACATATCCAAGACATCAGTCTGAGAGGTCATCTACTGCTCCCCATCAAACCGTTCATGAAATAGTTGAGAAAATATATACAAACTACTTTTGTGAACTAGTCCTAGGTTTTTCGCTCAACTTCAAAATGTAGTCGCCTTAAAGCACTTGAATTATCACAAGTAATTATGTTTACTGTTGTTTCTCTGCGTTGGCTCAGATAAGACTTTTTTGGGTTTTTTTTTTTATTAGCCTCAGTTAGGACAGTATCAAACTTTACAAACAGGCTAAAGCTGTGCTGTTCTATTCCCAAAACGGTGTTGCAACTTTTCAGTTAGTTGCTCCCCAACACTGTCACAAGTTTTAGGCCTTCAAGTTCTAATAGAGGAAATTGTTGGATATGAAATGGGTCATCGAAAAAAAAAAAGCATCAACAAATAAGAATCAAGCAAAAGAGGAAGTAAAATGTTTTCAATTCCCGCTCTTACTTTACTCAAAAAGACTTTTCTTCCAGTTAAATTTGGAATTGTGACAGACAATGAAAAGAAATCCTTTGGGATAAGGTTGTTACATGGTGAACGCTACAATGCTTTGAACTTACGTCACACAGAATTAACCCACAGTCGGAGGGTGTGAGGGATTGAGATAAACATGTTTGTAATGGTATATAATAATATCCACTTCGGCCGAGGCTTTTTTTCTCTTCCCCACTGTTTATTTCCATGCATGTACCGCGGGAAGTTCTCCTTAGCGAGCTGCGATTATTTGGGCTCACCCCTCCCTCCGTCTTTTTTCTTTGTTGTCATGCCGTCAGTACTTAAAACGTTCCAGTGATTTTAATTTCACTGACATAGGCACAAGCTAAGGCGGTACATATGTGCCGCAATGTGCGCGAGACGTAGCTTTTCTTCAGATTTGATCATGGACTCGCGGAAACAGATTGCAGTGCCGGAATGTGCCATTGAGCCTTACAAAGCCCATCTGTTTGGGCGACCCAGTGGAAAGACGAACATAGCGGGCAGCAGGCAGAATGATGGAGTACCCATTAAAGATAAGGGAGGCTGGGGTGGCCCACCTCGCCAGACTGTTGTTTGGGACACGAAATAGGCCTGCAATTCTTCTCCCCCCTCTGTCACCTTCTCAGTTTCAACATGGCAGCAGTTTCCGAGGGACTGACATACTTTCACATACGCTGATTTTCATTGTTTTTTCTCTCTCTCTCTCTCTCTCTTTCAGATTACCTATTGAGGTTTGTGACGGGGGAGTTGTATCGCAGCTTTAAATATGCGTGCGTGTAGCGGTGCATGCGTTTGGCTGGAGTTTTGCCCCTCTCACACGTTGTGTTCGGATGGTGTGTCATCCTGATGCTAATTCCACCTCTTCTCCAGTAAGGCATGGGGTTTTTGCGGTTCAGTGACAGCTCGATAACTAGAGCCGGTTGAGGTGTCTCTGCTACATTTCCCATTTGCCGTCTAATTCACACGTCAGAAACATGTACTCACACAAGTGCAGCCGAAACAGGGTAAAAACACCGCCGTTGAGGATTCGGTAATGCTGTCCGGCGGGAAACAGATAGAGACTATATCGTGCGCAGAATTTGAGCATTGGGTCGGGTCAGTGGAAACTAGACAGATTCTCCTGTAGGATACGGCATAGAGAAAAGAAAGACAGGCAGAGCGAGGCAGCAACAGTCATGGCGCAGAGCGGCGCAGCGGGCACGACAGGGTCTGACTGCAAAACCATGTTGGGTTATTTTTAATTCATGCGCTGCCACCTGGTTAATGGAGTTTTTGGATTTAGCCGGTCTTCCAGGCTGAAACATGGCTTGTTTTAGATGATCAGCTCTCAACCAAAAGAACTGCAATTATTTATGCTTTCTACTTTGCAGGTCCATATAATGTAATAATGTTAAAATAGGCAAATGTCAGAAGACATTAGAGGAAGGCGTTTTATTTATTTATTTATTTTATTTTATATATATATATATAAAGTTATGCAAAGATGCTCTTATCAATATTAATAGTCCATTTTCTATTTATTTTCTATGATTGTTTATTTTCTCCTGAATGTTGGTCTCTAAAGGAAAATGATTTGACAATATTAATTGGTGATTTTTAATAATAATAGTAATAATATTTTTGCTAAGACTGTTACAAATGTTCATAAACAGGGATTTAGCTCTGCTAAGTGTTAAACTTTTGTGCAGAAGAGATTGAATTAAGCAGTGAAATATTCAACTCTGTCCTCAATCTCAGATAAAATCTGTCTTTCTTTTTGTTATTTTATATTTCATTTAATTTTTATTTTATTTTATACCTGATTTTCTTTGTGAGGTAATGTTGGGGTTAATAAATGCAATATATACAAATTAAACAAAATAAATAAACAACAACAACAACAATAATAATCTATTTTTCCATAACCTCATGAGTTTAGGTGAATATATGGAAGTGTATAATTGTGGGTTCTGCAACTGATAAACTTTAAACTTTTTATTTTTGCAGTTCACTTAAATATGACAAGTGAATTATTAAAAGGGTAAATAAATGACATAGTTTCTCCATCAATATAAGGTACTGTAGTTTTTAACTACATTCTTACATTTTCTGTAGAAAAGCTGTTGCCTCATGTATAGTAAGAGCCACAAAAACGAGGGAGTTTATATTAAATACATTTTAAAAAGTACAGTAATTAACTGTGCAATGCAATAATTGACAGCAGGATTTAAGCCAATGTTTTGCATTGATTGTTTTGAATGGATGGCCTTTTTGGAGCCAGTAGCAAGCATTCAAAATAATCAAAGCAAAACATTATTTTAAGTGCTGCTGTCAATTACTGTATTGCACTGTTAATTACTGTTAAATATTTAAATTAAAACACCTTCATTTTGTGGCTCTTACTGTCCATGAGTGAACAGCTTTTCTACAGAAAATACAAGAATGTAGTTTTTTCTCCTTACACTAAGCCACAAATCACAGTTTTTCCTTTATTAAGGATTTTATGTGCTCTGGGATTATATGACCTGGCAAAGAAAGCTTGAATCATTTTATTAGACAAAATGGAGTGTATATTGCCTTTTTTCTCTTCGTGCACGGGGAATGGTTCTCACATGTAATACTCTAGATATGTAAAAAAGCCTAAATCCAGGAACAAAGAGCATCCTAGGTAAAAGAGTTTCTAATTGCAGCAAAGCCAATTACTGCGATATTCCCTGTCTCACTGGCACGCGCACATGGGGACATGCTCCGCGAGCAGTTTGCTTGTAGAATTAATCACTTTGATGCCAGTTTGAGTGATCCTATCAAATTAAGCTTTGGGTCAAGCATATTAAACAAAAGAGCGGGGATCTATCTTTAATATATCTACAGTGCGGTCCGCATCAAATTGAAATAAATCAAACATCACGTTAATAGGTGCTGTCCGACATCAGTCGGCGGCTTGCGGATGACTTGCCGAGCTGCGATCAGAGATGCCAGGGAATCTAATCATCGCCTGCAAATTAAAAAAGATTTTAATAGCGATAGCGCGCACAGGCGCACCGCTCGCTGTCCTCTGACAGCGACTGGTTACACCGCATTACTCGTGGATGAATGGGAGCGTTTTCTGGGGGGCAAATCGATAGACTTAACCAAGACGTGCGGTTATCTTGATCAAGGCTGAAAATGAGAACAATATCTGAGCCCCGCGAGATAAAGTTAAAGTTAATCTCTGTTTGATCGGAGTCCAGCTGCCTCTAATGAGAAACTTTGATGCTAGCAATAAAACATGTGTTTGTTCTTACGCCCAAAACTGTAAGCGGCGCTTTCATAGGCAGAAATACACATGTATATGTAGGCCCAACATGAGCCTGCGTCTAATGAGAAAAACCTTGATGCCGCTCGCTCCTTTGGCAGAACTGTGAGGAGAGATTTCAGAGTCACGTGCAGATGCACGCTCAGATCTTCAGACACCAAAAGCCCTTTTAACAAGCACTTGTCATCAGATTTGTTTGTCGAAGGGTATAAAAGCGGGTATTAAGCACCCACGCACGTTTCTGGAATCCTCCTTGTCTGACGATCAGATTGAAGTGTTGTTTATTCAAATGGGAGAAAGTGAGCTTTCAACTTTCTCAGTCATATGGAAGACAAGAATCAACAAAGTTGATATGGGTATTTACCAATAAAAGCCCCAGTTTTAGTGCTGAAAAGCTTTAAGAGGATTATGGTAGTTGAGGCTTCGCACTGACCGGGTTCAGGGCCCTTGGCTTTGAATCTAATTGTCATTGTTCCTTCCTTGCTGGCTGAAAATCCTTCCACTTGTTTCCTGAAGCAGGCCAGCAGTGGATGTGTTGAAAAGGTGACTGACTGCGCAGATGGTGCTGCACGTCTGACTTCCTGTGCAGTGGTGAGTGTTTGCGGGCAGCCGAGCTCTCATTTACACCACGGGAGGGTTACTTTCATACATAAAACATGTTATTTATAAAACAGACACTGTAGATTAAATGCATCGCAACTATTAGACGTACTAGGTCTCACTCGCATACTTCCGGCCAGAAGTGTGGAATCTGTGGCAGATGGAAGTCTATTGTATTACATTCATTTAATCAAAAATATCATTACTACTTAGTGTAACACTTCTATTTTAATATTTATTGTAATTTATGTATTGTATTCATTTCTAGAAATGTGATTTGTGATTATTATCAACAATTGTGCTGCTTGATATTTTTGTGGAAAGGATTTTGTCAGAACGATTTCTGAAGGATCATGTGGCATTAAAAACTGGAGTAATGATGCTATAAATTCAGCTAAATTGCATTATAAAATAAATATTTTAATTTCACAGTAGTACTGTATATACACTACTTTTGATTGAATGCAACATTGGTATAATAGCCTAATTTTTAGTGTGCCATTAAAAACATTGTTTGTCTGGACACACTTTGATTTGGGGTTCAGAAAGAATAATGATAATAATAATAAATTGTAAACCAAGTTATCAGTTTAATCAAACTTTTCCTAAACTCTAATATTCTGTAGATTTTTAGTATCTTAGTAGATTTTTCTTCCGGTGTTGCATCAGTTGAACACATCCAGTTCAACTCTCTATACTTCTGTTCCTCACAGCTTCATTTTTATTGATGTTAAATCAAACATGTTTGTTCATGACAAAACATTTGTATTGAATTTGACATTATACAGCTCCTGTTTCTGCATTATGTTTTGAGTTACGTTACTGTATACAGGCCTGTAGTTCTTTGCATTGTGTTTTGTCTCGGCCAAGATGGCTGCAGCTCCCACTGGTCTCGGCAGCAGTACAGGAGGAGGAGGAGGAAGAGGAAGAGGAGGGGGAACGGTGGAGGGGGAGATGGCAGATTTTTCACCTGGAGGCAAATGCAGGGAGAGGAAGCTGTGGGCTTCATCAGGGAGCTGCTCGGCTCGGCTCAGCACAGTTCCAGGAAGCACATCTCCTCCGTTATTCATTATTCATCCAGCCTCACAATTAGTTCCCATAATGCTCATGCTACAGGAAACCCTGTATAAAACGATACACTATTCTCTGTTTGCTTATTTCTATATACTTCTGGCTAAATGGTTCCGTATAGCATCACTCTGGGTTTACATTTTGTTAGTTTAAGGAATAGTTTACTTTGAAATTTAAATGTTGTGATAATTTTATTCTTCCATAAAACGCAAAAGAGTCTTGGGAAAAAGAAACAATAAGCATAATTGAAGTAGTACGCGTTTTAAACTGCTGATCAAATTTAGTAGTTATTAAATGTTATGAACAACTTATTGTACAATTTTCAAAAATCATGTTTTATTTATATTGTTATCATGATTTTATTGTGTTAGTTAGCTAGTATTTTTGTTTTTTACCCTATCAACTGCAATTGATTGTTTAGTTTAAGATGAATTCTGCAACACAGAACTTCCAAATTGAAACTGTGACTGTTTATATACACATTATTGTCAGTATTCTGATTACGCCTTCATTTGCACAATGGTATACATATTTCACTGCATATTTCAGCTGCATGGCAATTGGGATATTAAAAGAAAAAAAAAAAGAAATTAATACATGAATATAATATGCCAACTGTTACAGTACATTTCAATTTCAGGAACTGGAACATTGACTCATACCAGTTATGTCATCTAGGTTAACACATTTAGATGACACATACATACTTAGAATATGACCATATTCCAGTTTTAATATACTGTTTCTTGCACATGTGCCCCAGACACTCAACATACGGTATGTATTTTCATGGAAGTCATTTTACATTGTGTTTCTTTCCTCTTTCTTGACGTTATACACACACCCAGTTTCTGTTGATCTCTTTTATTTAACTCCAGATGTTTCATTATCCAGTGGTGAAGTAGTTTTTTTACTATTTATTTTTACTAAAATTGCTTGTAATCGTAATGGATGATGACATAGCTTGGGACATTTTCCGAAAACGTTGAGGCTAAAAATGGCATGCTGCTTACAGAGCCATTAATTTCCACATTAGTTTCCTCACAGCCAAGATAAAAGTACTTTTGGTAAGTGGAGACGGATGAGAAACAAACCTTCTTCCAGCTGCTATCGTATGCCACTTCTTTATGTGCGAATCCCAAAGTTATGACTGTGACATAATTAACTGCAAATTGGCAAGTTGTCATCTTCAAAGGGCCAGAACCCTTTACTCTGGTGTCTTTATTTCCCTGCCAGATGACTGCTGTACTCTCTATACCGCACCCTTCCAATGTTTTTTCCCCTTCAAGATCGATACTGTACTTTCTTTGAAAACTTATTCTGTCTTTGGAGTCTCTGGCTTCAGGCATTTTACAATATGTTGCTTTTTTTTTTTTTTTTTTTAAGAGGAGGGAACATTGCCTTTTTGCTCTTGTCTCACACTTCCTGATATTTGGTCTTATCAAAGCATCGTTTTATCTTAATAAACCTTGATTTGATGAAATAGCAATTTAGTTCCTGTATCTACAATCTGCTTTGATATGCAGGATGTCTGGCAGCTAGAAAGATTGCGTAGATAAAGTACATGCAAAATATCCTTTAGTAAGACAGAGTCATGCATTTTGATTAAATCAGAGGGAAATGGAAAGCATGTCATTCATGTCAAAATCTGGGTCTGGTCAATCATAATAGGAGTGATTTAATAAATGAGCGGTTCTTCTGAATGAACAATTGTGACCCAATGAGCAATCAAAATCTTTATAGCAACAAAAATAAATTAGTTTCAGCTTTTCGGTTACTTATCTTACAGTATAATAGCATTACACATAAAATTATATAAAATAATAATAATAATAATAAATAATTTTGTAAAAATTACACATTTAAGACTTTTTAGTATAAAACTAAAATTCACAAACAAGAAATTTTGGATGTAAACCAGTAAATTCAACAAAGCACACTGCTATTAAAATCTGTTTTGTACCTTTAACATACTGAACATCATAACGCAGGTGGTAAAAAAGAAAGCCACATGAAGAATCAAAGCTCATGTAGCTTTGCCACAAGCAGAAATACATGTGTTCATGCAAACACAAAACACCTTCACGATAAAACACATCACACTTAAATAAAAACATTTATTAAACAGAAGATGAAACATAAAGCCAACGTGCATGACTGATAACAAAAACTATTTAAAAAACAAAACATGATTATTTAAGCAAAATACTTTCAAATGTGGAGTGTCATGCAGGGAATTCTGGGAATAACAGTTTACAGTTTTTGACTGTAATTACACATTGATTTGTTCTATATACTTCTAATAGATCTAATAGATAGATTTTTTTTTTTTTGTACTGTTTTTACAAAATTTTAAAGTTAAAATTGCACTTTTTTTTGACTATGGATAAGTTATACAACTGGTTTTATTTAATAAGAAGCAAAGGAGAAATCTTTGCAGAATAATACATTTATATTTGATTCAAAACATGCTGACATGTAGTCCATATGAATGCATAGTTAAGAAAAATATTATTAAGGTCACTTCTGTGACGTTTGTAGTTAACAGTTGCCCATCTAAGGCATATACACGGATTAAAACCATCTGCTTAATATCATGAAGGTGCCCCTCATGCTGCCAAAACAACTCTGATGCATTGAGACATGGTCTTCTTCACAAGACTTCTGAATGTGATGTATCCGGTACCAAAACTTTAGCAACAGATTTATTAAAGGTGCCCTAGAATGCATTGAGAGAATATTTTAAATAGTTGTCTGATATGTACATAGAAGGTCTGTAGCTTAG
>JAUCMS010000085.1:97335-124422 GCA_032357445.1 Enteromius radiatus | reverse complement strand
ATAAACACAGCATAAACGCATATATTATGTAAAGAAAAACTTTTATTTTGGATGCGATTAATCGTTTGACAGCTCTAGTTTTTATAGCTGCAGATTTTTAGTGAATTCTGCTGTTCGTACTGTTTTCTACAGTAATTCTACCGTAATGCATTTATTTGATTAAAAATATAGTAAAATGGTTATATTATGAACTATTATTACAATTTTCTATTGAAATATATTTTATTGTACTATTGCCTTTTCTGCTTTGACAAATACAAAGTTTAAAAGAACATTTATTAGAGATATATATATCTTTTTTTAACATTATAAATGTCTTTACTATCAATTTGGTGCATCTTTCTGCATTATTCTAAAAACAAAAATATTAAGTGCCAAAAAGACTTTTTTTAACATTGATATTAATAAGAAATGTACCGAATCAGCATATTAAAATGACTGTGTAATACTGAAGACTGGAGTTATGTTAAATTCACAGAAATGTTACATTAAAAATAAAATAATAGTAAATCATATTGCGCAAACTCTTTTGAATGTATCAAACATGCAGTCTTGTGAGTATAAGAGACTTAATTTAAAAACAATAAAAATTCGTACATGTTTTATGATGCGGCTAATTTGTACGACCTTACTCTTACAAATTCGTACAAATTGGCAACTCGTAAAATGCATATGATTTAGCAAAAATCACATTAATCTGTACGAGTGAGGTCGTACGAATTGCCATGAGATCGAGAAAGAGTACAGTATATTTACTGTAGCTGAAATACTCTAAATGCTGACTAGCTTGCAGCTCGACAGACGTAGTTTCCTCTAACACTGGTTTACTCTCTTTCTGTTTTTGTGCACTTGACTGACATTACTCCTGCTGGCTCCGAAGAAAAAAAAGCAAGTGAGTTCTTTAGGCAGAAAAGTTTGTTAATTGGGATGCAATCCATATTTTTTTGAACAGTGCCTCATGTTTTGAGACTGTCGCTGCGCGGGCTGAATGTTTGAGAGCCCCAGTAGACGGCATGTGCAGTATTTCTCAGTAGGACAAAGACAGCCCGTGTCTGGCTGAGGTAGCGTCTAACTAATGGCCATCTGTGTGCGGCAATAATGAAAAATCTCAATCACGTATGGCCACGCCGGCTCGTTAGGGAGCAAAATAAAACAGACGATGGGCTCCGACGTGTGAGAGCCATCTCGCTAATTTCTCCCTAAAGGACACCTTTCAGATCTTCCAGACAGCGAAGCTTATTTCTTGGTAAAATTCCCTTTAATTTATACGAGGCTCTTTCTGATGTAGTTAGTGGGTAGTCTGGCATGACTCCTGAAGGTCTTGTTCTTGTTGCCTAGAGTTACACAAAACAGAAACGGGCAAAACTCACTGTTTTGCCAACAATCTTTCGTTTAGACTGAGTGAGGTCTCTGCGTTCCTCGCGAACCTGGAGGTGTGAACAACAGGGAGGAAAATAAAAACATACCACAGGCGTGTACATTTAGAGACGTGGCGCTGTAGACGGTGTGCCTTTGCTCTGCTCAATACCGTAATGTCTCACACACGCTTCCAGCTGCAGTAGCTGAATGTGCGTGTAAGGTATTCACGGCACTCTCACCCCGAGCGTCCCAGGGCATTGGGTGTGTGGGTGTATGTGAGACTGTCCTGAGATAAAGCCACGCAAGCCCCTGAACGGCATGACTAATTTGACACATATCTCCGCGTCTCTTCTCTCACTGTCTGCCACCATCAACACTTCCCTCCTTGCCAGCCTGCCGTGGAAATGATCCCAGCGCGGTCCGACACTCCGCTCTGAGCCATCCATGCCGCATTTCTCTTAATGGACGTGGAAATCTCAAGCAGCCTTGACTTGCTTTTATTGTGGCAAAGGATCAGTCCTGGATTCGTTTAACCCCATGTGAGAGTTGTTATGTGTTGGTAGGAAATTGGATGCATACGAGTGTCTCTCACTTTATAAGCATCGCAGTTTGGCTCCATTCACTTTCTCTTTCACTCATACATGTCTCTCAAAACAAGCTATTGTGCCTTGAGTTCCCAGCTGCTTGTTGGTTAAGCAAACTAGCATGGGTGTGGTGGACCTGGTACGGTATAAGCTAAATTTCACATCATGGTATTCGCGATTTTACACCATGTTAATAATTCAGCAGCAGCAAAAAAGCTTCCCATTATATTAAAACAGGAATATTGAAAGAGTGTAAGTATTATTATAAATCTAATACTTCTGACTCTACATTCTGATTGGATGAACCACATTCAAAGTCAATGTAAATAGTAGATATAAACACATGTTGTGTTGTATTGTATATACGCTCGCAGGAACCAGAGTCCGATTCCCATCTTGAGGTCCTTTGTCGATCCTGAAATTCACACAACAACATGACTCTGCTAATGTTGTTTTTTTGTTTTTTGAGGGGGAATTCAAAAAACTTCCGCACTGTCAAGCTATTTTTCAGATGTGTGTCTCACCTTCTTCTGTCATCTCCTCCAATTTTGTGCTACATGCACTAGTAGCTACATTGCGTCATTTTTTTCCACTTTATGATGGCCAGCAACCAGCATTAAGGCACAATACCGCAACCTACCATGCTGGAGTGTCAACCAGTTATTGTCACCAAATTACCATATGCCTAATATGAACATAAAATTCTATTTCATTTTTAAAATATTACACTTGTCCCTACTGATATATTGTAGCAACCCTATTTAAAACAACAATAACACTTTATTTAAAGCTTTTATGCATGATGCATTATAATGTAATTCATAATATACATTGACTTGCTTTGTCTTTTCATAAATAATTGTACCCAAACGTAAAATGCATGATAATATTTGAAGGCTAATTTGTCATGCATTTTAATAAATAGCTCAGTGCATAATAATGCATTAAAACTATTTTTTAAATGCTTTGTGTGCATTTAGTGTTATCAAGTGTTACCAAAATAAGTATAACCGGTTCTCAGTCACCAATGTTAGTTACTCATGATATAAATTCTATATTAATGTGACAAAGTTAATGCCTAACAATACAATATATGTAATGCCATACCGCATAGACCTGGTTGTGGCCTTCATTCATCTGTGAGTGAAACAGGAAGACAGAGAGAGAGAGAGAGAGAGAGAGAGTCAGACGGTTCAAGTGAATACTAAACAAAGACTTTAACTCTTCTATTATGTCTCTATAGACATCCAATTAAATCACTTGAAGGTTTACATTATTCTTTAATGATAGCAAGTCAGATTATAGCCTGGTGAAATCTTAATGCATCAGACTTTTCGGTAAAAGTGGCCTTGTCTTCTGTAATGAGATATGCACTGTGAAATGTTAATTACACGCAGGGCGAGAAGCAAGAACTGCTTCCAGTTCTGACCCCATTTCTATTCTTTTAATAACAATTACTTGAAGAGAAAGTGGGTTAGAAGAAATTGTAGAGACTTCACATCTGAGACAAAGAAAGCCCAACGCGAACACACCTTGCACTTGCATTACGCACTGAACCACTGATATCAGATACTCTTTCAAATATTCTTTCCCACCCTTTCTTGAATCCTAACCAGACAGAAATTTCCACGTAATTCTGTGGAACGAATTTGAACATTGTTAAAAGCGATACAATGACCTGAGAGTTGTTGATTAGATTAGCTAAAATATCACAGACTAACTTTTTGGATGACCAAAAGCCCTAATTCTGTGGAAATGAGTCTGGATTCCATGTGGGCCTGATTAGGCTTTTATGAATCACAATAAGCTACACTTCCAGCGTGTATTCACACAGACACGGCCTGACAGACGATTAAGAGTATTTCTACTCTTTGGGTGCGTCTGACATGAAATCGTTGCACGGATCTGGTCCTGAGCGCGCGGAGGCTCTGTTATGAATAACAGTAATTGTTCGGTCGCTCGCCGCCTTTGCGCATTTGCCAACTGGCACCTGCTCCCCCGCGCATCACATGACACTACAGCTGTGTCCACATGTTCTCCGGGTCACCACATCAGTGCGGATAATGCCTGCTTTTGATCAGTCCCCCTGACTTTTCCAAATGATCTCATCATATTACCGCAGATTGCTACCTATTACGGAGCGATACTCATTCGGCAATTTAGCTGCGAAAATTGCCCTGCTCCGAGGCTAATTTCGGCAGTGACATTTTACTGCGCTGCTGCTGGATAGACAGCAAATGACAAAGAGTAATTAACACTAAATGAGTCCCTCGTTTTGTGTGTGTTTAAAGGTCTAGCCCATTCATTGAGTTCTCTTGTCTGACCCAGAAGGAATTAAACTTTGTGTTTGTCTATTAAAACAAAGGCGAACACAGCGGTGAGCTAAACAGCATAACTCAGGAGTCTAGGGTAATGCTACCCTGCTTCGGGGACACTGTGAGATAATTGCTATGTGTTGTGTGTGTCTTACACCCCATTTCCTTACACACAAAGAGCTTTACACACTCACAAAAAGAAACTCATGGATTTATTGTGTCGCCTCACTCACTTGCTGGTAATTTGTTTGTCGGCTTACAGAGGACATTGTTGAGGTAAAAAAAAAAAAAAAGCAACTGTGAGTGATTAGCTGTTTAGCATGATTGTGTTGCGAGGCCAGTCAGATGAATGAGCCACTGGCTTTTTCCCAGGCATTTCATGACACCACTTCAGGAAGAAAAGCAATTCCAGCTTGGATTTATGCTGGCTCATTTGACGTGAGTTAGTAGTTTTTTTCTTTTAGTCGATTTCAGTTGTACACGATAGATGTTAATTCGCGATTTGCACGTTTTGGCATGCGTTTAACTCCATATTTTTGCTTCGCAGTAGTCAGCTGCGTTGGGTTACACAGGAAAGGAGATGCGTGCAAAAGTATGTCTACGCGCTCGAGTCACTGTTTTATCAAAGGTGCATCATTCAAAAAGCTCAAAACTGAGTGCAAACACGAGCGACACGCACAGAGAGTTATGAACTCATCTCCATTATGGACTGACCCCCGGATTTATGGAAGAGGAAGTTCGGACGAGGTAGTAAAAATGAAATCATGATGACATTTAAATACGCTGCCTATTAAACGTATGAAAACAGAAGCTCCTCCTGCCAAAAATAACTTGCTGTGGCCCGCCGTCCAAGGCTAAAGTGTGCTGCATCGATCAGACCGATAGATATTTCCCCATATGTCTCTCACACTCTGGGAAAATCTCCACAGGCTTATATATCGGCAATATTATCTATCAAGAGAGATGAAAACCAAGAAATATCTCAGATGACAGAAACGGCCTTGGTTACGAGCAGCTTTGGGAAAAAAGCCACCAGAGATGCCATTATTAGATATAATTCCACCTAAGCGAATGAACGGCATTCGAATGATATACTAATGATGACCTATTCGAGGATCCTACAGGACTCAGCTGTGTTTAGGGCCAGAAGTATTGGTCTTTGATGAGGAAAAGCCAGACCACTTAATGGAGAGAGCTCTGCAGAGTGGCTCTGCCACCAAAACATATATGCATAATGGAAAAATAATGGAATTTATAATAATTTGTTTAGCTGGAGAGAGAAACAGAGGGAATTAGAGCTGCTTGGTGCTGCAGCCTGCAGACTACATGCACCTCTGCCATAACAAGATTAGAATTTAAACTATGGAGCGAAAGACTCTCTCTGGCTAGATGAAATATTAAAATAGGCCATGCCTTGGCGCTAGGCTGGAAAGCCTAACTCTGCCTCTTTCTTCGTGTGACATTTTCCAATTCTGACATATGCCTGCCAATCAAAGTGATTGACACTGAACACATCGGGCCAGCTGAGCCTGATGAATCGCTAAGCGCTGCGTAAGCATCTCTGCATACGGTATATACATCTGTTTTTATGCTTTTTGGGGGAGCTTTAGCCCCCGGATGTCCTATTCTTAACACTATTTGAATGCGAATTGTCATGAATTATCCACAGCGTTCAGGCTCGGCCAGCGGAGACTCGATGAGCATCCTCGTGTGTCTGTTTATTTGGCAGGGAGATGGGTTAAAAGGTTGTCAGAGGCTTCCTCTGGGCTTTAGGCTGACGTGAACACGTGTTTCCCTCCTGTGATCTTACGGAGCTGTGTGTGTTTTGTGGGGCTCGTCAGAAGGCATTTGGATCTAGAGAATCTCTGAATGATGCAGGAGGTGTGGAGCACCACCGTGACCTGCCCTCCAGGGAGAGAGACCTGTTCCTGACAGACCTGTACCTGCTGTCTGAGTTGCTGCTCAATCTAAACACTAAAGAGACTTTTTAAAGATGCTATAATAAAGAACTTTTTTTTTTTTTATGTATACGCAATCGGATGCACTAAACTAGTTCTTATCATAACTTTTGTATCTCTCAGATGTATGTGTATGAGGTGACTAGGTGAAGTTATGGCATAAGAATGAACACAAAGTGCACTGAGCTGTAATGGAGAACAGGAAGGTAAAGATTTTCACTCACTAATTTGTAATTGCCACCAGAGGGAGCTAGGATAGTAGCTTTGGGATAGGATTAAATGAGCCGCCTCTGAAACTTTCTTTTCCTGGCCAACCAGATGGAATATTGCAACTCCAAAATGCCATTTATGAAACATTAATAAAACCCTGGGAAACACAAAGGATTAAAATCAGGCATTTTTTGTATTACCTATTCATACTTAATAATTAATTATAATGAATGAATAAGTAAACAAATAAATTAAACAATGAATACATTGAAAAAAACAATTGAAAATATTAATAAAAGCACAAACTAAAATGTAATTTATTCCTGTGATGCAAAGCTGAATTTCAAGCGCTATTATTACATGATCCTTCAGAAATCGTTTATTTTTTTTCCTGTTACGCATAATTATCTAAATAATAATTATAATAATGGATAAGCTTGATTAGCTTATTAACTATTATTAGCTTATTAACAAAATTATAGTATTTTTTCTACTATTTGTTATACTACTATTTTTAATAATCTTATTATTTACTAGACTATTATTATTCATTTTAAAATCTGAATCATAATGCTGAGATATTGTATCATGTTTTATTTCGATTTGTGTCTTCCCTTAAATGCATTCAAGCCAAATCGAAGCGTAGTGAAATTCACTGTTGTCTCTCACATCGGTAACCGCAGCGTTTCACTGCTGTTTCACTGTCATAAATAGAGATATCCCCGTCACATCTGCCGCAAGTCATATTGTATTTCTCTCATGCAACACTGTAAAATTCAAATTCCCTTCTTTATCATCTGACTGTAATTTTGATTTTAATTGTAGCCTAATGTCACGCCATAGCTTCCTGTATGCGAGTCATCACTGAGGAATCTGTGCTGGCTTTGCCAGAAAGCTGTTTAGCAAGTGCATAACAGATCAGCCCAATAGAGATGTCCCTTTATTGACACTGTTAGAGCAGACTCACCCTCACCCCGTGTGTTTACACACACAAATGAGCACAGAAGCACCCACACACACAGATGTCCTGAAATCGAGGTCTGACAGCTGCCAACTCTCTCGCTCCTCATACCTGCTGCATTCTGGGATTCTTGTTACCCAGAACTGTTGTTGTATCTGCTAATGATATGTTTATTTCCACTCAGTAGGTGTTCATATTGTAAAAGCATAATGACCAGGCCCCATCTAAGAGTGCTGATTTGATTCAGGGGTGCTTGGCAAGAAATTGATCTCGTATGTAGATGCCTTGAACCAAAAGTAAAATGTATTTAATTATTTAATTTACAATGTCTTACAATGCACAAACCAACAATGTGAATGGAAAGTAAACTTAAAAACAAATCAGATGGACCAAGATTGAAAATACTGTAGTCTTCAAGCATAAGGAATTCTTCAGGCCCCACAAAAATTTAAGGGGTTCTGTTTGTGTATGTTTTGGAGGTTGTCAGTACTCTTTGGTTGTGGCTCACGGCACAACTAATATGGAACACACACCGGGCTAAGGAACAGTGTTTAGCTGGAGCTGGTGTGAATGTTTTTCACCCCTGCAGGGTGAAGATTAACACCAGAGCTTCTGAGATTGACTGGTGAAACACTACATGGACCCCATCGTTTCACAGACTTCTCCTTTTCCCAGTGCAATTTGGAAAACATATTTGCTCAGTAGCATGAGGTGTAAAAACTGTTTGCAACACAGTGCTAGGCAGTGTTTGGGGTTGATGTTATGGCATTGCTAGAAAGAAAGAAAGTTTCTTTTGAAATCTACGGGATTTTTATTATTATTATTCGATGGGAAAAGAAGGTGCAATCAGTTACATTTAGTTTGTTGGGTTTTTAAAGTAATCTCATAAAAAATAACAAGAATTTTTATTCAACAGATAAAAATGTTGAAATGATGGGGGAAAAAAGAATAAAAATAAATAAAACAAAGACATTCATTATTATAATTCCTCTTTTTAACAATGTTAGCAACAACTCAGGGAGGATGCATTAACAGATCAGGAGTAACAGTAAATGCATTATGACAAAAAATATATATATTTTAACAAATTCAGTTTCTTTTGAACTTTCTGTTCGTAAAAGAACAGGAAAAACTGGCTGATTACTGAAGGATTATGTGACACTAATAATAGCTGCTGGAAATTCAGCTTTGCATCACAGGAATAAATGACATTTTAATACATGTATGTATACACACACACACACGCACACACACATTTTTTATTAAATAAATGCAGCCTTGGTGAACAATAGATGCCTTTCAAAAATATATAAATTCTAAACTTTTCAACAGTAGTGTATATTCATATATGAAATTGTTTAATAATTATTTTGTTAACAGTTTAGCTCTCTCTATATATGCAAAACAGGCTGCTGACAAACAGTATGTTCTCACAGTCCTGTGGAATTCAATACAGTGCGTGTGTGTGTGTGTGTGTGTGTGTGTGCGCGCACTTGTATGTGAGAGACAGTGAATGGAGTGGAAGACACGGAGAGACACGCTGAGATAATGAAAAAGAGACAATTCTTCCAGACACTGTCTCTTCTCATACTCTGCTTCTCCTTCTGTTGCACAGTTCTGTTTGGAGCCAAACAGTCAAGAATGTGGGGTATCATTTCCTGCAGAGAGATGACGTTCATGGAAAGGAGGGGAAAAAAAGAGAAAACGGCGAAGGGAAAAAAGCCCTCGCCAAAGGGAGGCTTAGTGGTGTCAGACTCAGGAAACTGAGTTTTCAGATTTGAGGGGTTAGAGACTGAATGTGTTGGGAGAAAAGCACTTCCACGGAGAGTCTGTGTGTGTGTGTGTGTGTGTGTGTGTGTGTGAGGCCGAGCGCTGGCAGCTGCTGTGGTAGGGCAAGACTGGGCAGGCTCCGGTGCTCGGCCCCAGGGAAGCGCCAAGCTGCCAAAGTGCCCTGGCAGGGGCCCGGGATGGGTCCGCAGGAACAGAAGAGCTTCTTTGTGCTCACCTTGCCAGCAGAAACTGGCCTGCCTCCTCTCCTCTGCGCTCCAATCGGGCCTGCTCTGCTTTGCTGTGCTTACCGAGCAATACGGCGACTACGGCTAGCAGTGAAGCCACAAATCAGAGCTAGAGTCATGAAACGAAACTCTTCTCTCGAGATGTACGATGAATTCAGATCTTTTACAGATGAGGATAATACGCTCGTACATTCATCTTCGGAGGTGAGAGATGTCTGCCCGCATTGGGTAACTCTGGAGTCAGCTGTCTAACAGCGCTTCTCAGCTCATTAAATGAAATCCCACAGCCCGCATAGAAGAATTTAAATGAGAGCGCGCGTTTGATGTGTGGGACTCCCCCTCCTTACTTGCCCTCCGTATGTGGTATGGTCAGGAAGAGGCTGGGTGGTAAACGCCTTGTTTAAGGCACTGACGGGTGAAGGTCTCGAAGGCCGACCTTGGGGAACTTAGCTGAAACTGTATATGTGTAAATCCATTGCAAATCCCCAGACCTTTTTTCCCCCCTTACAGCCCGACTGCCTCAAGAAACTGGATCACTGCACTGTTTACAAGACCTCATGATTCATTTGGGATAAGGGGGCTTGACAAGGCAGGACCTGGGTCACTATTTGCAAAGATTGTAACCTAAAACCGAGGTCGAAAAAATGTCTTTAATGAGGACATGAGGTAACTAGTATGAAATAATTGGACTTTTACCTTGTTTTTACCTTTTTCCTGAAAACGGCACAGGGGCTTGGCTGGAGATTGGGGTGATGCAAGAAAAATACTTTTTAAATATAGTTTAGTTAATAGTATAAATATAGTTAATAGTTTCCAAAATAAAGAAAAGAGAAAATTTACCCCTTGAATTGTTTTTTTTTTTTTAGTTATACAATTACACATTTCAATTGTTTTAATTATTTTTATGTAATTATTTTAATTATCGATGCTGTTTTTCCCTGTTATTTTGCACAATGAAAATAAATCACTAATAATTATTTTCTATTTCTATTTTTTGCATATAAGAAATATGCAAAAGTTTATAATTATGTTAAAAAATATATTTATGTATTTTTTTACATTTTGTATAATATCAGGACAGTTAATAGTTAATAGTAATAGTACCTAATAGTTTTTACTTTATGCTAAAAAAACAACAACAACAAAAACATGTATTTTATTTGAGAAAATAAATGCATGCACATCATGTTGCCTCTTTATGTATTTCTGAGTAAAATCATTGATAAGATAAAAAGAGTGTCACACTATTGACCCCTTAAAGTTAATAATGTGAAAATCCACTGAAATAAACAAATGCATACTGTTCTTGGTTTTTCTTTTTGTTTATTTGTGCGAAGCGACAACAAATGACAAGGGTTTTGTTTGCATGGTGCCGTCCTTTGTATACACTGTCATTATGTCTTACAGACCCTGTTTATGAGCAACACCTTTTTGATATCGGGCTTCTCTCGCTACGCTGCATTCCCTGTTGGCGTGTTATGTGATTATTTGTTACTCGCACGAAACCACAAGGTCGAAACAATCACCAGCTCATAAACTCCCTGATCGGGTTTGTACATGGAATCATATCCACATGACCACTCGATAATGATCAAATCTGCAATAAGCAATACAAGATTTTATGGGATATTGCAGAGCTCACCCACTTCGCACTTGGGCTTAAGCGGTCGCAGATCTGAAGCCTCTATTTGAAAGAGCTGGAGGAGCTAGTGCATTTCAGAGGAGCATCTTAACCACCTCAAACCCCTTCATCCTCCTCCTCCTCTCGCACCCCCCCTCCTCCTCCAGCGCTCTCAGTCTCTGTATCGGGTTTTGTAAGGGATTTGCCTCCCGAATCCCTCAAATCAACAGAGGATAGATGCCCATTGTGTTTAATCAAAGCACTTCCTTCCCATAATCCTTCAATTCTAACAGGAAGAATGGGAATGTGAAGGGGAATGCCATGGATGGAGCCCATGAAGGCCCACATTATACAGTCTCATTTGGATTTCTCCAGCAGGCAGTGCCAGGACCTGGGCCTTGTTTGTTGATATTTCATTTATCTGTTCTTTCTTACTTTGGTCCGTGTGTATTGGGCTGTTTGTGTTACCACTGCTGGCATGTTCAGTTGTGGATAGATGTCAGCTCCCCAATCATGTTTACATTGGAGAATAATTGACTTGTCACCTGCAGAAACCTGCTTATGGGTTTAAATCTGTAGCTGTGCTTGGCAACGTAACTGCCTACTGTTTATGCTCCTGTCAGGTGAAAGCAGCAAAACGTGTTGGAGTTGGCTTGCCGTAATCCTGTTTGGTCTAGTAATCCTAGGGGACTCACCCTGTTTGCACTTTCTCCCATAAGTCCCTGGGGCAGTGCACCCACCTGATATTGTGACCCAAGTATTCTAGACTGTTGTTATTGCGCTTAACACACTGCCACAAAAATTATTTCCTCTTTAAAATATGAATAATTACAAACCTGGGTTACAGTGACAAATGGATATACATTTACATCACTTGTAAACGTGAAAATACTCACTATTTCAGTAGAATAGTAATAGGGTGGCCATATGTGTTCTGGCCTTTTATATTGCCTAAAACATCCAAAGTAGTTTGACCAATAACATGCAGGTACATAATCGAGCTATTGTGGCACGTCGTGCGTGAGAAGTTGAGAACAATCAAAGCAATGCAAATACCTGCATGTGTTTGCAGCTGATCAATGACCGTGAGAGCAATTTGAAAGCATATAAGAAACCATCTGCTCTGCTCTCTATAGCTCTTGTGAAATAATGTCATACAACGATTGACCTGCTGAGTGCTAACAGCCAAAACCTGCATATTTTAGCCGATATAGAAATCCTGGTAAGGGTGTGTCCCGTAAGAATAGTAGCAACAAACAAAATAACATTTTATTGTGAAAACATTGCACGCTAATCTTTCCTGTGTGAGTGTGATGTTATATCCAATTTCTAACACTATTTGCACTGTAAAAGTTTACAAAAGAATGAATGTTAATGCTCTTCTATGATAATAGCTACCCGGGCTCATTGGAAACACGCTCTTGTGGAGATTTGTCTTGTGGAAAACAAACAAAACAACAACCTATATTTACAAATCCCTGCACTTTCCAGTTGAAATGAACACTAGAGGCAAAATCTTTCAAACAAGAAAACCTCATTTTCATGCCGTTCCTTGCACAATTTTATATTGTGATTTTAAGTATTTTAACACACTGCAAGATCTGAAAAGTGATACTTTGCAATGTTAGTGTCACATATCTATCTTCATATGTAGGTTTTCTCATGCAATAGGTTTACTTACTCACATGATATGGCATTACTCTTGTCAGGTGAAGCGCAATGATACTCCCATGAAACTATGGTTCGACAAAATAGCTCAAACTCGCATTTAAGGTAGTTAACATCAAGGGTAGCATAAGTTTTTGCAGGTCAAGTTGGTCAAGCTTGCATCAGCTGATCCCCAACTACCTATACAAATACGACACCTATCCAGGCATTCATATATTATTATTAGCAATTTTCATGTTGCTCAATAGCTAATAACCCTCCTCTTGTCCAGTCAGGATGATTCTTCTTTAAATCAGACTAACTCTAAAATGTGCACATACATTATGGAACTGTCTGCAATACATTTATGTTGGTTCTGTTCTGTTCTCTCTCTGCTCTTATCAGTTCCGAGCTGCATGGATGAGCAGGGAGTTCTTGCCCAGAACACAACCATACCGCCAATCCAAACTGTATGCTAATTGCCTCTCACCTGACAGAAATAGCACGGTTGCTTTAGTAATTGTAAGTACTGTGCTTACAGAGTACACTCTTCAAATACATGCACAAAGATACCAGAAAGAAATAACAGCCAAAATAACCAGCTACTGTGATGTCTAAAAGGGATAGCTTTATGGATTCATCGTCAATTTCAACTTCTGTTTGCGATTCTGCGATTAATTTCAGAATTAGTTAATCATTTTTAATCGATTGACATTGTTTTTATATTACTTTTGTTATTGTTAACACTCTCGGGTAGGTTTAGGGTTGAGCTTCCAACACCGCAGAGCCTTTAGCTTTTAGCAACACTCTCCAGACATTTGAATTCTGAACCGCTACGATACGTATATAAAGCAACATAATAAACATGTAGCCACGGTCACATATTGAATGCATGTTATAGCGTCACTCGTTGGGCAGTTAGGCGCTGCAGTGATACAGTGTTGCACTAATGTCGCCACGAGAACATGTTTTCAGTGAACCTGGGTTGAATAAGCTTTACATTTTAGCTTTAAAATCCACCACTAAAACCATTCACTCTAACGTTATTTTTTTTTTAAGTTTTAATCAACATCATGCTACAAATGATTTACTTGTACTAAACCTCGAAGATTCCTCAAGCATGTTCTGCTGACTAAAGTGCTTGCTCAGAATCCAATTCCCAAAACAGTATGTCATCGGCAGACGGCAGGCAAGAGAAAGCGAAATGGTTTAAGTTTACACGACATGGACTCTTGGTGGATCATTCATCCTTTACTCTGGACCACAAGCCTGGGCTCAGGTCCAAGCAGATCTCAGCCAAGGCCTTTCCATTGGCCTGTATTACTCCTGAGGGAAAGGTATCTAAGCCTTCCCCGCTACACAATTTCCCAGTGCCTTTCTACTTGAGTGGGTGGCCCCCGTGTGCCCTGGCTCCTGGTCTTTCAGTGACGGAGACCGCCCTCTGCCCTGGAGAAGGTGAAATCAAATCCCGCCGTCGGAGACAGCAGCGAACGGCAGGAGACCATAGAGTGAAGATTAAAGATCCATCTCATATTTTCCCTCCATGTGCACTGAATAAGCATTGTAATCCGTGGAATCAAATGCTTCTAATGTAGCCCTCAAGGGTCATGATATCTTGCATGTGACATTTAGCTATTTTAAAACGTTTTCCCATCTCATATCAAATACTGACAGTGAAGTCCGAACAGAATTCTGTGTGTGTCCTCTACACTGAAGGCCTGACAATGACATTACCTTGGATCTCATGCATTTCAGCTTGAGCTGGAAATGGATACTTCTGGATTTGATGTGTAAATTGATATTGATGATCAAAGTAAACAATGTGACCCTTCATATGAGGCTTTGATTTGAACCTTTTGAAGAGAGTCCAAACCAATTAATGAAGTTTGGAGTCGAGTCCCAAGAGCTTCATTAGAAGGCCGAACGGCAATTTCAAAGACAGCTGCCATCTCTCTCCTCTGGTTTCCCCCCCAGTCCCATTCAGCACATTAGAGAACAGTTCATTTCAACTCACAATTTGTTCGAGAAACCCAATTGTTGAGTAGAAATTTTGGGATCTAAGATTTGAGAGAATGGAGCCAAACAAAGTTTCAGTTTCTTCTCAGAAAATGACGTTGTCAGACAGGGACGAATGACCTTTTTCCTGGGAATGATTAATGATGCTGGTAATCTGACTAGGGTAGTTTAAGAGAGGAACAGGTTTGTTGGATATTGATAGCTATTCCCATCTTGGCTCATTCTCCAAGGAAACAGGAAGTGGCCATTGAGAATGAGCTTGGGAGGAAATGTGTTATAGCTGTTTGTGTCACTTGAGACAAGGAGTGCATTTAGATTTTTACAGAGTTTAAATAAAACAAATGTAAATGTAATCTGTTACAGTTACTGAGAAAAAAAAAGTGTAATTAAACTACAGTTAATCAAAAAGAAAACACGTGCAATGATTTATGTTACTTTAATAAAGTATTTGAAATAGTTACAATCTTTATTGCATATTAAATAGAGTAACTTGTAATCTTTAACATATTACACTTATAGGGCCGGTTTCCCGAACAGGGTTTAAGACTAATCCTAGATTAAAATAAATGTTAAGAGCTGTCTAAACTGGAAAAGGCCTGCACTGAGATATCTTAAAATACATCATTGCCATTGTTTGGTCTTAAAATGCTCACAGATAATGCATTTTTGTCAGACATGTTTCTAAAAATTCTTAAATGTCCTAAATTAGAAAAAACTAGTCCTGGCTTAAACTAATTCCTATCCGGGAAACCGGCCCCTAAAGTATAACTTTCCACACTGGATTTTAAAAGGCTAAATTGAGAGTAAAAAAAACCAATAACATCACATCTGTTTTGTTTTTAAACTTGGTAGTACAGTGTTTATTATCTGACTAGAGCACCATTGAAATCATACTTTGTCTGCATTGAAAAAAAATCAATTTAAAATATGACTATATTTCTCTTTTTAAGCTCCAGGGCTGCGCAATTTGGATTTGATTGTATCAGTTTACTAGCCTTGTAACGGCCGGTCTCAAAGTGCTTCTCATTACAAGTTTGGGAAAAAGATTTGGAGTCAAAGCACATGTAAAGATGAGTTCTGTGCAGTATTTCCTGCTCGGCGATCATAAAAACACAAGATAATAGCTGCTTGTGTGTGAAAGAACACCATTCACTCACATATATTTATTTAATTAAATCACAGCCTTTCCAATGCAATAACCAAACTTATCACGATTTCAGTTGATTAGAACTTACAAGCATGAATGAAATCAAATTCAGTGTCAGATGCTTTTATGGTGTGATTGTTCATTTGCATCTCTCGTACGGAAGAGAGCAGAACAGGGAGTCATATAATTTGGCAACGATGTGACAAAATGTCAGTTTTTAGGTAAACCTGAAACTATGTTATATAAATAGAGTATGCTTTAAACCGCGGGATTTATTTATTTAATTGAATGCATTTATTCAAGATTTGCAAAATTAACAAATATTCGCATCGCATACATACTTTCAAAGTTCTACATTTAAAACCCAATTTCTTTGGAGAGCGGCTTTTCAGTCTGCTCTTCAGAAGTGGCAAGGAAACCCCTCAGTTACACACACTTATGAAAAGCAGCGCAGCTCAACCGAGGCCGGCCTCCTGCAGGAGATTTTGTCAGTTCGCTTTTTTCCATCAGCAACAGGATCAGCCGTAAATACTCTCTTCCCAGGAGTGCGCATGGCTTCTCTTTTACACAGATTCACACACTCTCTATAGCTCGCTCGCCCTCACCCTCTCTCTCTCTCCCTCTTTTTGTGGCTCCTACAAACAGTCCAACTCCTTTCTCAGCCATTGGTTCCTAACCCAGATCAAATGTTAGGGTTTAAAAAGCTAAAGTCTGATGTGGATGAGCAACTGCCCATAAAACACTTTAATCCCTAATGCTGTAATGTATTTAATTTCACACTCTCTGATGCTGTTGCCCCTTTTTAGGATTACCGAGGGTGGGGGCTGGGTCAGGGTCTGGGACAGAGGGGGCCACTCAAGCCCTTCCAATGCAAAAGATGAAGATTGAGGACGCCGCTCTAAAACAGTTGAGCTCTTCATAGAGCCGGATCCACAAGTATGCCACTGCGCTGTTTGGATGCTTGTATTTAAATTAGAGCGGAGGGCTTTAAAGAGCAAGAGGAATGCAATGATATCTGCATTGTCCTAAACCCCTGCTTGAGAGACCCGGGCAAATCCCATTGTATGCGTGTTACTATGGAGCTTCATAAAGTTGAAGACCAATATAGTTGTGCCTTTATTAGATGAGGATCTGCACAGGCGGATGGGATATTGGATGCAATAATTCCCTGCTAGGAGCGCACACATAGCCTCTTTTATATCGCCCTCTAATATCCAATTTACGGGCGAGAGGACCTCAGCCAACTGAGCCCACTAAGTTAAAATGCAAAGTCTTCAGCGTGAGATGGAATTAAGGCCAACTTTTCCTCTCTTCTGTTTGCCAACACTTTTGAGGTTTAAAGAAACATGAAACTTTTTTCCCCCTTTTTTTTCTTCTTATTTCCCCCCCATATTTCATTCACATGTGAGATAGATGCAACTGAAAACAACAACTAACTCGGTGTAAGATGAAAACCTGCAGCTTTTTGCTTTCGCACGGTGTTTGGTAAAGGGTTTATATCATGTTTGGATAACTGTGCGTTTAATTAAAAAGTACATTAAGACTGGCAAAGTTAGCGGCGTTGGGCCGCCATTAGCGCTTTCCTCTGGACATACTAGAATCCTGTTATCCGGGGTTAGAAAAATAACTTTGTGCTCTTTAACAAAACAGAACAGACTTCTATCTGTTTAGACAAATCCTTTAGTGCCATTGTATTCAAGTGCTTCAGTTCCCCAGATCTTTGCTTGGGTCTTCTAAGAGGTTTGTTTTACACACACACACACACACACACACACACACAGTTACTTTCTTTCGCTGTCTAATTCTCCCATGGACTCTGATACAATCACTGCCAGCGGATGTATTTACTCATAACAAGGGCTTAGCTGCAGCCCTGTAAATAAGAATATATGGTGATTTATACGCTAAGCAGCAAGGATTGTGTTGCCCTGCTGGTTTAAGCATTTTACACTTTGATAAACTCACCCGAGGCTCTCTGCCACTTTGGGTACTAAACCCCCAGTGTTGACCCAGCCCTGCTGCCTTTTGCCCTATTAAGCAGGCAAAACCAATCTGATAAGTGCGCATGCCGTTTTTTGGCTCTAAACGTTGTTAGAGCTTACCGTGCAGTTTCTGGTTTGGAGTTATGGAGATGACCTCTAAAAAAAATACCACTGAAAACAAACAAATATTGTAAAATATCGATGCAAAGGCTTGAGAGGGGGATGTTTACTGCATTTATTATTTACTTTCCTCAATGCAAAAGCTAATGACAGTGTGCAGAAGTCATAAAACAATCCTCCATCTTATTATTTGATCATTTCTACTTGATGGCTTCATGGCCAAGAAAATGGAATGAAATACTGGCCGTGTCAATAGTGGATCCATAATGACTGCGCTGTTTGGCTTTTGCTTTAGAATAATTTAAAAGCTCAGTGATCAATAACTAATCTTGGCTATAGTCAGATGAAATGAAATAAAGTGGTAAATGATGAGGCACACTATCATAAGGCATGCTCACACCTTCCTTGGGAGAAACCACCATCACAATAACTTATTCGATGCGTTTTTTTTTCCTCTTCATTGTCTGTCGTTTAAGGTGAAAAATCTGTTCAATTCTGCGGAATAGACTGAAACATGACACAATTTGTTAAATGAGCTGAACGTGCTAAACGCTGCAGAAAATCCTTTCCTTAATAACCATCTTCGTCTTGTTTTCTAACAGAACAAAAATATCTAAATATCCTTTAAACAATATTTTACCTGATTTCACAGACAAGACTTTTTTTTATGTTTAAACCAAGTGTGTGTGTGTGTGTGTGGAGGGGGTTGGGTTTAATGTATAGACACAAAATACACATATTAAATCTATGAAGGCCAGCTATACAATTGTATCCAATTTTGTTTCTCTATTTCCCCTCTTGTTTTTAAGGGTCCTTAAAGTGCCTCTATTAGATATTCGTACAAGGTGGCTAATTCGTGCAAATTCGACCTCACTCGTACGATTTTGTACGATTTGTCTAAAACCCCAGTGACGGGTTTACGGACAGGGTTTGGTGTAGGTTATTCGTACAAATTCATACGAATTGGCAACTCGTAACATACAAACGATTTAGCGAAAATCACATGAATTCGTACAAGTGAGGTCGTACGAATTTGTACAAATTAGTCACCTCGTAAAATATGTACGAATTGCCGTGAGACTGGGCTGCATAAAACACTTCCATTTTTATCTGAAACGATTCCTTTAATGATTTTTCCAAACCCCTCCGGTGATTGGTGATTTCATTTAAAGCAGTGTTTATGGGTTTTTAAAAGCAGCACCTAGTGGCATAGAATGAATTAGCATTTTCATTCAGACCAACAAGTGGACGGGCAATATGATTCAGAGCTCACTCTTTCTTTTGAGAGACAATAACTTTACACACGATGAACACTTTCAGATTTAAAGCTTTGCTGGATGTTTTCATTCACTTTATGCACAGAAGATAATGTTCACAAATCCATAACAGGGGTACTTTAAACTTTTTCCTAACAACTTAACATCAACCTTACTAACTATTAGCAAGCACTAAAAATGATATTCTACACACAAATGCAACAGATGACTTTTCTGAGATTTATTTTTTATTTTTTTGCAATGACTTCTGATCAAACACCAGTTTCGTGAATATTTGCATTTGACAAACCACAAATACATTTCACAGTGCGTTGTCCTTATTTAATCAGCATATTTTATTAACATAGCATCTTTTTTTATGAAGTCCGAAGACTTTTTGAGGGCCTGCGTGTAAAAGGCATGCCATTCACAGTGCAACTTTTAAGACATGCAGTAGAGTTCGGCTGCTTGCATTTATTAGCGTAGGCCCATCTGTAAATGTTTCTGGAGCTTTAGTGTGTAGTATTTAGTGGACACGCTCACAGCTGCTTTGAAACAGACCAGTGCTTTGTGCAGTCACCCTGTGCCCTCTATGACCTCTACCTGCACTGCAGAGCAAACAGAGAGTCAGGAAAAGAGAAAGGATGAGAGGGAGAGAGAGAGGCAGAGAGGAGGGCGCTGGTGGAGCTCTGTTAATTCTTCCATATCTAAGCCTCTTTGCTGAGGCTCTCTTTGTCTTCAAAGTCTGAGTCATTAAGGACTAATCCTATCACTCCACCTAATCTGAAGTCGTGGAGTCAGAGTCCAGCTTTCCCTAAAATGGCCTTTGTAGAGGCCAAATAGACACGGTTAGGTTTTAGTCAAGAGCATCCAAAAGTGCCCCTCTCCTCTCTTTTGCGACCCCGGCCCTTCAGGCTCAATCCTCCACAAGAATTTAATGGAGTGCTGTTAATGAATCTTCCCCTCTGCTCCTCTATTCACAACAGAAAAAAAAGAGCGAGAGCAGTTCTCTTTCACTAAAAAAACAGCCTGATTTATTTTGTGAAAACTACATACACTCTCAGAAATAAAAGCTGTCACTGGGGCGTTACCTTTTCAAAAGGTACATGTTTGTACCTGAAGGGTCCATTTCGGTACCTCATAGGTGCATATTAGTACTTATTTGAAGCTAATAGAGTGTAGACATTACATAGAGATGGACATCTCCATCACTACACCGAAAAAAATATTTTGTTCTTTATACTTCAAAATATTACATTTAATTCAATGTGTTGCAGTAATTATTTGTGAAAGTTTTTTTGGTAACACTTATTAGCGTGCATATTACTAGAATATTAGCCATTTATTAGTAAAAATTAAGCACACATTAATGCCTTATTCTACATCCTAATCCTACCCAATACTTAAACTTAACAGCCAACATACTAATTATTAATAAACAGTGTATTAAGAATTTATTGAGGGAAAAGTCGCAGTTAATAGTGTTACCATTGTTTCAAACTAAATCCTATTTTTTTTTTGTCTAATATTTGGTTTATTCTTGAACTTCCTATCCCATTTAAACCTGAATATGTCCTTACATCCTGGTTTTGTAGTGTGCTATAGCAGCATGACATCTGCCAGCGTGGATTTTCCCCCAGCTCTGTTTGAGGACAGCTGTTCCTAAACACACTGTTAAGGCATAGTTGTCTGCTGTATAAAACTGTTAAGAGAGCATTGCTCAAATAGTTCAAACCATTTGATTGTAGAGAGCACTGGAGGGAAGTGTTTACACAGTGTCTTTCTGGGGCTTGTTAGCCAGGCCGTTGTGGAGAGAGCTGGGTCTGCTCTGGTGAACTGGAGTGCTTTTGGCAGTTGCCCACCCTATTCGACTAGATGTGGCTTAATTAGGCTCAGACAAAACTTTGTAAACATCTTAAGTTAGCCTGCTAGTTTATGTGTTCCTTATCAGGAGCTGAAGCAGGAAATGAAAGATCGAGAAGTAACCCAAGCAGATACTCTATTGTCAGGTAAGTGAAGCATTTTTTCTGGGTCAAAGAAAGAAATAAACCTATTTTAAGACCACTCATATTTTTTGTGACATTGTTGGCATGACAGTTGTAGTATAGATGCATAGAAAGATGCAAAAAAGAAACAACCAATCACAATTCAGTATGTAGACCAATAGTGTTTTGATGAGGTCACAGCTGTTACTTTAAAGCTGAATAGCAAACAATAATATAGGATTTGTAAACTTTTATTTGAAATGTCTCATGAAAAAAAACTACTTAAATTTATCATTTGTAATCCAAAATTAATATTATTTTTATTATTATTAAACTGTTTTTTGAAATACAGTTTTTTTTTAAACTGTTCAAAACTGTGGGCTTTGTAAGGTTTTTTAATATATATATATATATATATAATTTTATTTTTTTATTTATTGCCAAAAATCATTAGGATATTAAGTAAAGATCATGTTCCATGAAGATATTTATAAATTCCCTAATGGAAATACATCAAAACTTAATTTTTACTTTAAAGGTGATTTTCTCACTAGAGATTTTTTAGCCGCCCTTAAATTGCAGATTTTAAAATAATTGTATCTAAAATATTGTTCTACTTAACAAACCACACATTAACGTAAAACTTATTTATTCAGCTTTTGGATGAAGTATAAATATCAAGACTGACCCTTATGATTGGTTTTGTGGTCCAGTGTCACATATAATAGAAATATAATAAAAATTCAGTAGTAAATTCATACATTTATTTGAAACACAGATTACCCGCTATGCAAAACATAAAACTATTAAATTCTCAATTATTATCACATGTTATCTTGCATCATTTATTTATTTATTTAATGTGGTATACATTGCATATTAATTCCATGTAGAAACTTATACCCACCTTCAAGCGTAGTGTCTGTCGTCCTGCTTTTATTGTAACTGGAGGAACAAATGAAACCCATGTGTTGTTCAAGTGTAATTATAGCGTTGTAAAGTGACAGAACAACAAGAGTGTAGTTTTACTGTGCCGTAAATGCAGGTACGTGTCTTTATCATGGGATCTCATGTTGCAGGGATGCTGGTCTGGGAGACACAAACGGCCCTCGCTGTGGCTCCAGGGCCCCCCCTCCTACACCAACACAGAGGGGTCAGGGGTCAGTCTCTAAAATGTTTATTCTCCATCCTGTGATTTTGAACTCCCCCCGCTATTTTGGTAGGAGCCCCAAATTTCAAAATGACTTCAAATGTGTATTTTTGCTGTCACAGACTGGAGCTCAGAGAGATCGCTGGGGTGTGTTTATGAACAGTGTCTCTGATGTTAAAGATCAATGGCTGCTCTTGCCACAGACAGCCGACCAGTTATGACTACATATATTATATTGTAGTTCATTATAAAATTAGGGTTATTATCGTTAACTAAAACAGTAAAACCCTTTAAAAATAAATAAATGGAACAAACAATAACAAATAAATAATACAATTATTGTATTTCCGATAATATAAATATCATTTTATTTCTAAAGACAGATGTTTTCATTTAGTTAAAGTACTAAAATACCAATTATTAAAATAAAATAAGTAAAACTATGTGGACATATAAAAAACTAGTGCTGAGTAATGATTAATTGTGATTCATCATATCCAAAATAAAAGTGCATAATATATGGTTTATGTATTATTTAAGAACTTAACTAAAATGAAAGTGAAAGAAAGTATATAAATAAAATCTAATTCAAAATAATAGCATGATAAGATACTAAAATACCACTGTATAAAATCAGTGGTAATCAGTTATTTTAGTCCTTCAGTAGAACTTTATCAAATAAAATATCAGTTCATGAAAAATAACAACCTGCCGTAATATGTGCCATTCACACAGGTGTAACGTGTATTTAGCATTGTTTAGAAAATACACTTTTATTAACCCCAAAAATCCCTAGCATGGGATTTTTTTTAATAAAGAGAATATCATCTATATGTCAACAAACACGGCTGGCTCGTGCCTGTAACAACCTTCTTGTAAAGCCACACAATCACTATAGGGGTGTAAAACTCTGACAGCTTGTTATCTTTCAGTGACAGAAGCCAAATCAGCCCGGCTTACCGACCCAATGTAAATCAGCAGCGTAAAATAAGCAGTGGCTAAATCAGCCAGAGACAGAGAGGCTCTTTGTTGCTGCGTGCAGATTAATATCTTAAGCGTGTACCATTGTTCAGAGTTATGTCACCAGTGGCCGTAATGATATCTTAAATTAATGAAGTGATGAAAGCGGCGAGGGAGAGGCCTGTGATTTACAGGATTGCTTTTAGCTGATGCACACCACCATCACTGGAGATAAATCAGCCGCTGGGAGCCATGGGGGAAAATGAATGGATCTGCACATGGGTTTACAGTTCAATTAGTAAGGCACAAGGACGCCAGCGCAATGTAATTCACCCGGCCAGGTGTTTGGATCAAATGAAACAGCCGAAGATGTATGTTCTGTTGATGGAGGAACACATCTCGGGTCTTTGCTGAGTTTATGCTTGTAAAATAGATATACGGTAAACACATTATTTCAGAAATCTTTGTTGTTACGGCTTTGAGACTCCAAGGCATGTTTCCATCATTTTAAGGCAAAGTGTGCTATTCTTGCATGAACTAATTTGAAATATTATTTTGGTAACACTTGTTAACTATTAACTGTGACGTTTCTTTCAATAAATTCTTAAGTCGCTGCTTATTAATAGTTAATGCGGTAGTTGTTACGTTTATGTATTGGATAGGATTAGGGATGTAGAATAAGCACTAATTAGCACTAATAAATGGCTAATTTTGTAGTAATATACATGCTAATAAGCAACTAATCAGTGTAACCGTAAAATACAGTGTCCCCGATATTTGCTGTTTTGGTCACCATTGACTTCCATAGTATTTTTATTTCCTACAATGGAAGTCAATGGCGACCAAAACAGCCAGGCTACAAACTTTTTTCAAAATATCGGGGACACTTTATGTTACGGTTGCACTGATTAGTTGCTTATTAGCATGTATGACAAACTTTCTTCAAAATATCTTCCTTTGTGATTGGCAGAACAAAGGAATTCATACAGATTTTGAAGTACTCGAGGATGACTAAATGATGATTTTTGGGTGAACTATTCCTTTAACAGAACCAGATTTGTTGTCGCCACAATATTTTAACAGAAAAAAAAAAAAAAAAAAAAGATCAAACGCGTGTAACTGATAATGGCTAAAGTTCACCCTGATTACCACCAACCTGAGCCGGCTCCCCAGTAACGCCGAATGACCTCCACATGCCCTGACCTTCCTTTTATTCTGCTTAAGAGGCAGGCTTAGGTAACTGCTGAGGTAACTGATGCCACTTTCTCAGAAAATCAATAATTAAATTCGGTCGTACACGGACCGGTGGCCTGCACCTGAACTGGAGTTTTGTATTCCATTCCCCGCCAAAGTGGTCCGGCATTCGCTCCAGATTACTTTCCGCCATGTCAGATCACATACACCTCCAGTCAAATTCTGGGACACACGTACTCATTGTTTATATTACTAGTTTGCACATTTGAGTAATAGTAAAATAGGTAATGGGTTGTATATGAAAATACACTACTGGAAGTATGGAATTGATCAAATCCAAGGCAAATTCATTCATTTTAATGCAAAGTGTGTTATTCTTTCACAAAATACTAAGAAATAATCATTTCTAAACAGGAATTGATTGGTTATTACAATTTTGTGCATTTTACAGTAATAGTAAAATCTGTAACGAGAGGAAGTTATAGAATACTCAAAAAAAAAAAAAATATATATATATATATATATACACAAACAACTCTATGAGGCAGCATGCGATATTCTGGATTTTCACTAATTTCACTTATTCATCAATTTCATTAGTATATCAATGTTCAGTTTGATTGTAGTTGTTATAATCAACAAATATAAAAACATTACAGTATAATCATTCAGATAAAGATCTGCTCATTTCAAGGATGTTTACACGTCTGACCATTAATGTACATAATCTGTTGCGATGCATGTTTTTAGCATTTGATGAGGCAAGGTAAAGGAAAATAAAAGGAAAAACTTTTTTTTTTTCAGCAAGGTTGTGTTTGCTTGGTTAAAAGTACAAGTGAAGCTATTTAAAATGTTACAAATTATTATTTTTTTTAACTTTCTATTCCTCAAAGGATCCTTAAAATAAATGATCGTGGTTTCCACAAAACTATTAAGCAGCACAGCTGTTTTCAACATTGGTAGCAATAATAAATGCTTATTTTTTACGCAGCAAATCAGCGAATTAGACGGATCATGTGACAACGAAGACACTGAAGAGCAATGGAGCTGCAAATTCAGCTTTTCATCACAGAAATAAATTACAAATCAAAAGCATATTAAACTAGTAAACAACTCTTTTGCATGTTAATAATATTTCACAATATTACTGCATTTTTGGATTAAATAATTGCAGCCTCACGTGAGCATAAGAAACTTTTACCTTTTTAAATCTCACCGACTCCAAACTGTTGAACGGTAACTCTTTGAGGTCTTGTTATAACATCAATTCTCAGCTGTCAGTTTCCTGTATATGTTTAAAGGGTGTTGTGGCATTACCGTGCTGTAGTTATCACCTTATCTGATGTTGTTTTTTGTTGAAGCGAGCTGTAAACTCATTTAACGGGGTGCTGCATGTGACAGTGGTGTAAACTTCAGTCTCCAGCAGCACCTCAGTGTAAAGCACATTCCCTGTGGCCCAGCTCAGCGCTCCTGTTCCCAGACCATTTGTTCACAAATGCAATCCCGCTTTCCCGTGGCATGAGAGCTTCACCTCGAGAGAGACAATAACTTGAGCCCTGTTTGTGTAATTTAAACCCCTTACTGGTTTTTATGTACTTCTCTACTTTCATTGTTAAAACTATAGTGCTTTTTGTATTTCAATAATGGTTATTTTTTAATGATGTTTATAAACTGTAAATGTGATGATCAGCACACACACGAGCAGCGATGGCCAAGCTAATGTTTGTCTGAATGCAGCCCATTTCGCCTTGGAGCACCTCTCTCACTCTCTGGTTTAAGTTTCCTTTAGGGATTCGGCGAGACCCACAGCGTCAGACCCCATTCAGTCTATTGTTAATGGAGAGCGTCTACAATCAAAGTGTGGAGTGTTTGGGTCAGAAGCCTCAGCGATTGTGGCCTACCCCAGGGCAAGAGTGTGGCCCCCAGAGACACAAGCTCACCAACCTCCTTTACACCGCACAGCTATGAGCTTTAGCCCAGGGACTCGAGTGCTTCCAGAGCTAATGACCAGCTCCAGAGTCCACGTGCTTGACTTGAAGGCTACCTTTTTCTCCTATTGATCCACAGGTGAGGTCTTCTGTTTCACTTCTAAACAGCCAACTCATTAATCAGCTATAACTAATAAAGTGAAGATGTAGTAGGAAATGCTTATTCATTCATTTATCAAATATCACGTTTTCTGGCCTTTATTCTATGTCAGATAGCAATAAATAAATAAATATATTCAAAAGTTAGTGAGTTAAATGAGTTGCTTATGCTTATCGTGGCTGGATAATAAAAAAAAAATTAAGAAAACCAATTGTAATATTGTGAAACATTACTATTCATTTGAAAATAAGATTTATTAAATTTAATATATTTTAAAATATAATTCAGCAAAGCTTTCAGACGTTACTATAATATGCCAATTTATTATCAATTTCAGAAGCAGTTGTGCTGCTTAATATTTTTTGGAACCTGCGTCATTTCAGGATAATAAAAAGTTTAAAAGAACAGTATTCAGAATAATTTTTTTTTGTAACAATATAAATCTTTACTAAATCTTTTCATCAATTTGTCATCATAAATCTTGGGTGAATAAAAAATAAATAATAAAATGTACTCACC
>JAUCMS010000085.1:28578-97235 GCA_032357445.1 Enteromius radiatus | reverse complement strand
CGAGTGCTTCCAGAGCTAATGACCAGCTCCAGAGTCCACGTGCTTGACTTGAAGGCTACCTTTTTCTCCTATTGATCAACAGGTGAGGTCTTCTGTTTCACTTCTAAACAGCCAACTCATTAATCAGCTTAGTAGGAAATGCTTAATATTTTTGGAACCTGCGTTATTTCAGGATCATAAAAAGTTTAAAAGAACAGTATTCAAAATAATTTTTTTTTTCTTTACTAAATCTTTTCATCAATTTGTCATCATAAATCTTGGGTGAATAAAAAATAAATAATAAAATGTACTCACCCTAGAATGGTAGTGTATAATGTAAAAGAAAGTATGGATGACTCCTCTTAAACTTGTGGTTGTATTTGAATGTTGGTCTAAAGAAAATCTCCCTAGACGGGGATGTCCTTCCCCCTCAAATTTTATGAATCAGTTTTATGCATGAAAGTGAAATTGTAGTAGTAAAGTGTAAATCAAAATGGTAACACTTCGCAAAACTTTGGAATTGAATCATGTTGCAGTTAATGCAAACTGAGAGGAATAAATACATTGTTAATGTTAACTAATGGAGTTCACAAAAGGAAACTTTTTGTAAAGTGTTACCACAAAATAGTATTGTTTTTTAATGTCATTTTATGTCTGTTAGCATTGAGACCCTCTGTATGCTAGTGTACTTACTTCACAGATACTAGACACTTTTCAAATCATTTATGACTCTTCATGCACCAATGTGCGTATCCGAATTTTTGTCAAATAAAATGCACTCTAGATGACATGGTTCAAAGATAAATGAAAGGCTGTTGGCCAAAGGGAAGCGTTGTTCAACACTACAATGAAAACTATGTTTGTAAAGTCATATTTTCATAGACAGTGTAACCTCACGAGGTTTATTAACTGCCGTACTCAGTCTTACATGTATAACTTTAGCTGGCATTGGTGGGGATTGGTGCAGACATCCAAAAGCATGGCCTGTGTCTTCAGTATGAATGTAAGGAGGCGGATGTGAGGATGAACAAGAAGAGCGCTGGCCCGGCCCTCAAGGATGGTCTTAATTTTAAGACGTGTACAGACAGAGCTCATTAGAGTGTGCTGGTACTCTGAGCGCAGGCCTGGCCCTCGCTGTGTCCTTGCACGAATATATGGGTCTTCACACGTCCTCCGCAAAAGCACTCTTTCGCCACCCACCCCCTCCTGCTTCTTTTTCCCCCTCTTCTCTCTTTCTCTCAAAGGTGCTGATCAATTCACAGCCTCCTCTGGAGGTGTGAGACTCATCCCTGCACTTTGTGATTGGCTCAGGCATCACAAACCCTCCGTCGTCCGCTCCCGTTCTCTTTCTCCCCCTCGCGCTATCTCTCATTGAGGGCAGCGGCCTACTCTTTTCACCTCTGGGCTCTGCCAGCCTGTGGCCAGGCTTCGGTCAAATGAAATCACACTAATCAAGTGTGCCCCCCCCCCCCCTCTCTCTTTCTCCCACTTTCTCCTCCTCTCTGGTGGCTCTGAGCCCATTAGCACACCTGAAATAATAACTCAAGTGACAAATGTTTTGGCACTTATAGCTGATAGACCAAGAGAAAGGGTGGGAGAGAGCACACCATGCTCTCAGACACGGTATTTTCCAATCCCAACTGTGTCAACAGGGCAAGCTGACAAATTCAGAAATCATCCTAAACTTGATGTTAATAATAAAAAAGACAAATTCAAGTGCAAGTGTTTGTGTGTTGCTTTAATAGACATCTGATTTTCAAGACATTGACAGTGAGTTTCATTGATATGATGTTGTTTGATATCATACTGATATCTCTCAAGTGCCTTTTTAAATGCTTGACAATAATCTACTGATATTTATTGTAAACTTCGCTATGCGTCTTTCTTAGTCTTGCGTCTTACAACCAAATAATAATCCGTAGAAAATAAAAAGTAGCCTTAACTTAAAACTCTGGTCAACGTCGTGTAATTTGAGAAATGTATTGATTCTTCGGTTTTTGTTGTTGTTTTTTTTAATATTTAATTTTGACGCAAAGGCATTATAATCACCTGTATGTTTATTTCGACGTATTTAGAATTGCAATGTTAATGTTAGTGCTTTATTTCGGGAAAACAGGACATAAGTTGCAACCGAAAACTTCAAAAAGGCAGCGGGCAATTTATTCAATTAATTTTAGCTTTATTAATAAGGCGAACAAAGATGAGATATTTTCTGTTTATTTTGTCATTAGCGTTCTTTTAAATAAACATTTTCCAAATGCATATCAGTATCATCTCGTACTACTTTAATAAACAATGCAGATTTGAATGGAATTAATGGAAGAATAAAGATTTTGTAATGATAAAACCTAAGTTAGCTGAAAGTTGCCATATCTGTCAATGATCCGTCCTCAAACAAATACTTTGTCAAGTTGTTTTAAATACGCATTAACATACATACAGCCTACAAAATTGATTATCGTCATTATTAAACTAGGAATTCGTTGTTGTTTTTTTCTTTAACAATTATTTAAGAGTGGCGGTACTTTATTGACTGCGTTTCGACTGTTTTTGTGCGTGTCAGAAAAGTCATTGCGTCTCATTAAGAAACAAAGGAAGAAAATTCTGTATGTTTCCAGTAGAAGGCGCACATGATCAAGCATACAGGCCTTTGCATATGATAAAAGTGTTTTTCTTTTGGATCTTGTGTAGTGGTTTACATTATTGCAAATCCAATAGGCCTGCAGTGCGTTTCTCAATTAAGCAAGTTTGTTAAAATAAAAAGATAAAGCATTAATAAAAGCAAGCATGAAACCAACAACAAAGTTAAACAGACTACGCCAAATAAAATCAAAACGCACTGTTTTCTAATTTTTTATGAGACCTATGAATATGTACATTAAAATGCATAAACGCTCAGTCAAAATAGCGCGGTCTTTTTAAGGTTTCCAATTAATAAAATGTAAATAAGGATTAAATGTAATAATTTTAACTACACCTGTAAAAAATATTTTAACCAGTGTGACTAATCTTACCTAAAATTCCCAAACACATGCACATGTTTGATTAATTACGTAAAACCTAAAAAAACGTATTTAAAGTGCCCAATGCTTTTTTGTATAGTTTTACAGTTTTGATATCATATTATGTGTGCAACTTTTTCAATGCAATTCATTTTAATTTTCCTCACGATTAGTAAATACTAATTCCCTTTTATTATTTTCATAGCTACTAATTGTCTAAAACGTCTCTATTGCGCGCTTGGATAAGGAAACTCTTCAAATAAATAGATGCACGATTATCTGAATATTCAGACACTTCACAGTTGACAAGCACTTGAAACACGCTGTAAGAGCATTATAACCAGGCAGTGGCAAGATCAAGAAAAAAAGTCAGTAGCCTGCTGTTTTATCCCAGCGCGTCTTACCCATTCCCGATAGTCTTGTAACTTTGAGGCAGTTGTCAGGAGTGGAGATGGCAGGGTTCACTGCTGACTGGCCCCTGGTCGCAGATTGCTGCGGGGGGATATAAAGGATGACCTCCGTTTGACTTCTGAACCACAGCGGCATGTAGATTTCAATAGCGACTTAAGCAGAGAAAGATTCAAATGAATAAGAAATATTGAGCCAGAATGGGAGCGTTCCTGTAATAGACACCCAGATGACTTTTTGCGTTTCAACAAGGTTAGGACTAAAATGAATTCCTGTTACATGGATCTGTTGATTTGTTTAGAGGCCCTATAATTCTAAAAAAATAGACATTTTTATATATGCCACTTTATATTTCATTTATATCTACTATATGCTTAGCACATATTTTCCTAATTTTATACGTACAATTGAATTAAACTAACGTCTAAATTAAGTTATACAAAATATTTTAAGCACACTCAATCAGTGTGTTGCCAGTGATGCAAAAATATGCTTCATCTTTTTCATTTGATAATGCATCAGGCGCACAGTTCAGTTTACTCCGTAAAGAGTCGGATTGTTTTTAAACTCCCAATTTAATTTCACCTCGAAAGATTCACATCTCTTTCTAAGCCCAAATTATCCGAAATGATGGCATTAACTCACTGATGCGTGACCCTCACTAAAAGGCAACCTAAACAGTGAAAGTCCTTGCCCTCATTGTGCTCTATAGCGTGCTTTTATAGATGCTAATTGAAGGAACTTAATTACTTTATAATGCTATACTGGTACTGTGACAACAGTTAAGCGTTTGGGTAAGCACAGCTTTCATGTCATCCCGTTTGCTTCTCACATAATTGAGACAGACACAAAACTAATGTTGAGATTACAAACATCAATAAAACAATTGAGTTGACTAATAACTAACTACAATATACAGTACACGCTGAACTGAAATTAAAACAGTAATTTAGATAAAGTAAAACTTTGTCATACTTGGGGAAAAAAGACATTGTATCCTACTTACCAATAAACGCGAGCGTGTTTATCTGCTGTACGGCGTCGGGTTAGGCACATATCTGTTGCATGGATCCTCCTTTCATTTGTGTTTAAGTCCACATCAGATCCCTCGCCCGCGCAACGCGCACCCTTCGTTTGCCGAGCGCTTTGGGGATTTGATAGTAATTTCATGGCTGTAAATGTGCGCGGCGGATCCTACCGCTGCTCTCCCGCGGGAAGCGAGGGTTGTGTGATGCTCGCGGCAGCTGATAAGACACTGTTCCTTGCTTTAATCGCTTCTGATCGATGACAGATGCTCCTCAGACAAACTTCATACACCTTGTCACCGGGTCAGTTGTTTTGCCCACAATGGTTCACTTCAGCCTACAACAGTCAGTGTGTGTGTGTGTGTGTGTGTGTGTGTGTGTCTAAAGCCTCTTATTCGGCTATTTCATTTGAGCATTTTATGGAATGTGTATTATTTATATCAACAGAGATGTTCCTTTATTTAGGCAGGTGTATTTTAAATTTACCCGAACACAAACTACTTCTCCAAATTGTAAATCTGAATATGTTGCACTGAACAGACCGACTTTGAAACTACTGAAATGCCCGTTAAAAGTTCTATCTTCGACTTGGAGTGATAGGAATAGGAATATGATGACACGGAAGAGTTAGTGTCAGAGGAAAATGAAAACTTTGTATCATACAATCTTAAAAGCATTCTCGGTTTTCCTACAAAATCAATAAGTAAATATTCACTTTTCTATATTACAAATAATTATTATCTTATCTCAGTAAGTATTATGTGTGTTTGAGTGGGTGAGAGAGACTGTGTGTGTGTGTGTGTGTGTGTGTGAAAGGGAGAGAGAGTAGCATGATGACAACACAGAATACGAAGACTACATTTTCCCTCCAGATTACAATATTTTCATTCCACCCTTTCTTCATTTATGGAAGCATATCGACCGATAAATTAATGATTGATCATTCTTTGAACCAATAGACGACTTGATTCACTGTAGCACGCTTTCATTGGACACTGCACCAAACTCTTTAGATCCTACAGTAAGTGGATGAGCCCATTCACAAATGGCGGGGGTGTTTTGGCTGAGAGCGCACGCAGCACTGCTGAAGCGCAGCATATGCTGTTTCTGAATAATGATGTTTGTGTGAAATGTAAAGTGCACAGGCATGTGGTAAAAACAATATTTCGTATTCATAGTGCAGTTGTTTTCTACAGGCTCCCGCGTAAAATAAATAAATACATAAAAAACAGGCGTGCGGGAAAACTTGATTACGCACACTGAACACGGTTTTTAAGTTTCTCGACTATTGTAAATAGCACTCTCCCATTTGGATACTCTGATCAAAAGTGATAATAAACAGTGTGAAGAGAGTGACTGATGTATAAAAAAGAGCCCACGTTCCATATATTTAAAGCATTGTTCGTACATAAACACGATTATGTTGCGTGTCTTGGCACGCATAAGTGCAACCTAAAGCACTGCGCGGTCTATGGGTGTTTTTAGAGCTCGGTTCGTGTCGAATCGTGGTAGTAGTGGTCTGCGCTCTTCTGCGTCCCACACATCTCACCCCCCTGCTTTGGTTGGAACTTGATGTGGCCCATCGCATTGTGCAAGACGCGACCTGTTATGGCCACCACTACTTCCGGGTTTCAGCAGTCTGGTCCAGATTCAGCTGCTGAGCCGCGTTCAACACACACTCATTGTACACAAACGGGGAAAGGCAGCTCGCAGCATCGATCGTGGCTCCTTTAAGAAAAACTAAGCCAGAATTATCAGCCCACCTCCTCTTGATCTCATTTAGAAGCTATTGCATAAAAAATCAACTCAGGAGCCGAGAGTGATCAAAGAAACGAGAGAGAGCTTCATTTTTGTGCATTTGACTAGTATTCTCGTTAGGGGTGCTAACCAGTGGAAGCGCGCAGAGGATCATCATTCATTCAGCACTTTGACAAGCTCGCGTTTGATTGATTGACAGCCGGAGTGGCAAAAAGCCATGAGATGCGCTAGTTTTGTTTGAGGGGCTATTTTCACACTGCTTTGGAAAAGAAGATTTTGCTCAATCCTTGTCGCTGTCCACGGGAAAGAGAGCGAAGGGGACCTATTCGCTGAACGCGTCTGGCTGAACTTGTGGTGAAGGACTGGCTTCATCGCTCGCTTGAAAGAGGCAGTTGGATTTTTTGGGGGGAAAACATATCCCACGTTTGGAATTTGCGTGCTTATTTCCTATTCACCCTGGCCTCATAGGGGATATATTTTTGATTAAAGGAAGCCGAGGGAGTGTGGAGGGCGATGGCGCAGAGGGTACGTATCCCGAAAAGTTTCTTCGACTCCGTATTGTTGAATGCAGTTGGAAATACTGAAACGTGGCCGATGACAGTCAGACTCGCAGTCAAACTTTCTCTTCTTTTGCCTACCACTTTTCTTGTAACGTTCAACTTTACATCGCTCGCGTTCATGCATGTGTCTCTCTCTAGAGTTTTGAGACACTGAAACCATTTTTAAACCGAATATTCTCTAATGACGATTGACGGGGAGCAATTCCTAATTTCTTTAGAGTTTTTCTAAATGCACTGCATGTGTCTTTCATTTCTTCATAAAGACAAATGATAAAAAATAAAAAAACTTCAAAACTAGTTCAACTCTCGTAACTAAAAGTTATGTTATGATAATACATTGTCCAGGAATATTCAAATAATACATTGTCCAACAGATTCAACTCGGCTACATTGTTTATATATTCTATACAAAATAGTCTTATTTTCATAGTTGTGCGCTTTAACTCGTAAAGTTGACATTTACGGCTTGGCCACTTTTTCTTTGCATTTGTAATCAAAAGTAAACAATCACAAAGTAGATTTCATCGCAACTCGACCTTTTGCTTTTTGATGGTGGAAGTACAACAGCACCCTGCTGTCTTGCTTACACCTCTATAGATTTAGATTTCAAATGTGTTATGCTCCCATCATCACACTTTCCCTACAATGTCATAAAACTTACAATAATTATGATAAATTAGCAATGTCACTGATAGATTATTTTAAACAAACTAATAAAATGTTTAATTGAACTGTTAAGCACAGTGTAAATTTGCGTTTAATTGGACGAATCCTATTGAATAATAGTGTATAATAAATTTAGTTTGACATCAGTAGGGTAGAATAACCTATATAATACACAGTTATTACATGCAAATGGCATTACTTATTACTCCAGCTGCATTTGTAAAAATAAAAATTCACACAACATAACACTGCTCGGTCGTGTGATATGTTTGTGATGATCTGAATAAAGCTGTAGCTCAGTACTCCATGTTGATGTGTCCGACGCTGTATTCGAAGTCGGTTTCGGTCTGTTTTTTTTTTTTTGTTTGTTTTTTAAAGGCACATGAGAGTTTTATTATTCTTATTCTTTTTGCATTTAGTGTTAGAGCCACGAGATAGTCTGCATGCACACTTGATACATTTAATTACTTTGTATTGTCAGGACAAAGTGTTTTCATTTCGCAAAAGCCATACTTTTTTGTCCGAGAATATCGGATTTATATTTCCTTTTAGTGTATTTTTTTGTTGTTATGTATACATTGTGTAAGAGGTGACAGTGACAACATGGGAATGTTGCCCTTCGTGTGTGTGCAGTACGAAGATATACCCCACTATGGGATGGACGGAGTAGGAATCCCGAGCACGATGTACGGGGACCCGCACGCCGCCAGATCCATGCAGGCTGTTCACCTGAACCACGGGCCCCAGCTTCACTCCCACCAGTACCCACACACAGCCCACACCAACGCCATGCCGCCCAGCATGGGCTCATCCGTCAATGACGCTCTAAAAAGAGATAAAGACGCCATTTACGGGTACGTGTAGATAGCCAAGACATATTCTTTATGATGAACTTTACCAGCAACACATTATTTGACCTGTAATAGTTTCTGAAACTAACTGAGCGCCATGACTTTTAATGCTTTTAAAAGTTTCCTCTATCGGCGTTTTTTTCTTTCTTTTTTGTAACTAGTTAATCTTACTAATTTGTACTTTTAAACTTCAAAATTAAAGTTGATAAATACTGATAAAAAAAAAGCATGCATGTTATGTTTAAGCTATAACTTTTTAATTGTTTAAACTTCAGGCCTGGTTATTACTTAAATGGATAAAATGCATTTTTGGACAGCTGCGCAAAGAGATTCCCGTGAAAATTACAATGGACGCTTTCACAAAACCAAAAAGTATTTTTTCCACATAAATTATAAAATGTGTAAACATGGATGTGCGGACTTAATCTAAATGCGCCTATAGCATACAAAAGCTGCTCGAGCACAAGGGTTTTCATCACAGCGCTGTATATAAATGCTGCTGTCGTTTAAAACAGCAATTCATACGCCATAGAACTTACTCTCATTCATAATGAATTAGATACGTCCCTAAACATTTACACAAGATATAGGCCATGGTTAAATTGCATGCTTGGCCTAGACTCAACGTGAGCATTTCTTAGATGCTGTGACCTCGTAGCCCACTGTTTATATTGACTGCTGTCTTGGATAATACGTTGAGGAATCCAAGTTACATGTGATCTGACACAATATTAAACACAAGTAACACGCTCATTATAATGCACGCGACAACACAATAATCGACGTAAACGTACGAGTAAACACTTCATATCTATATGATCGTGGCGAAGTGGTGCGCACGTACTTTTAAGTAAATTAAATCTAAATTTCTCAAATGCAAATTAGATTGTTTTAATGTTTTCAGCAGAGACCGCTTACACACCAAGAAGGAGTTGTAAAGTTATAAAATGTCACGTGCTAATCCAGAGCTTTTCTCGCACTGACCTCTGTGTTTTATTTATTTATTTTTTTATTATGATTCCAGGCACCCTCTGTTCCCACTTCTAGCACTGATTTTTGAGAAATGTGAATTAGCCACTTGCACACCTCGAGAGCCCGGTGTGGCTGGGGGCGATGTGTGTTCATCAGAGTCTTTCAATGAGGATATAGCAGTGTTTGCAAAGCAGGTCAGAAACTGTTTTATGGCGCAAAAAAAGTTTTTGCATATTTTATTGTGTTGTGGGTGCGTTGACATATTCTCTGTAACATTAATAATAAAAAAATAGTAATAAAAAAGACTCACACACGGGTAATTAATGTTTTTTTAATTAATGAATTAATATATTTTAAGTAATGTGTTTTTTCCCCCCCTCTCTCACAATTTTAAATGATTTACATGCATGTCGTCTTAGATTCGAGCAGAAAAGCCGCTATTTTCATCAAATCCCGAGCTGGATAATTTGGTGAGTGCACAAATTATTATTATTTAGAATTTGCCTCTTGTAATTTATAACTTTCATAAAATATTCAGAAATTGTTCATTATTGTCTGATTTCTTGATGGCATTGCTAATCGTTATGGATATAGGCTATACACACACACACACACACACACACACACACACATATATATATATATATATATATATATATATAATTTTTACATTTAATTAAATTTAGTTACATTTTTTTAATGCAATTTGGTTATTTAGCATTACGCTTTATGTTGGCGGAAGACACACGTCCCTCTCATTAAAACACGGATTAAAGCGATAATTTATTCATAAATGAAGCGTAATTTGACTTAATTGCCGTGCATTGTCTAGAAAGTCATCTCAAGTCAGAAATGTTCCAATATGTCATACATCTCTTAATTTGTCTGTGATTGGCTTGGTGCGGTTTATTTTGTCACATTTAAATGTAACTTTTTTCTTCATTGTCATTTTCCCCCAGATGATACAAGCCATTCAAGTTTTACGATTTCATCTTTTGGAGCTCGAAAAGGTAATCAAAGTTTACCCCAATTGGCCGGTCCTCTCTGCAAACCTATGGGCCTCATCTGCATAAATGTATTTTCCTGGTCTGTTGTAATTAGTGTCAAAATCAATCATGCTGCCTATTTCTCCTCCGAGTTTAATTACAATGCAACCTGCTACCACGGCCACAGATATTTCATAGCAGTAATTTCAATGTTTCTCCGCATGCTGTGCCACCTAACGTCGTCGTAAGCGTTTTTTTTTTTTCATGTATTCTATAATAATGACTATAGCTATTCCGGGATACAGTCGACCACGCTGATGGCACGTTTTGCGCGCTTATCTGTTATCAGCAATACACTTTGGAGGAATTTTATCAACAGCTGTTTCCACGTCGAGAGTGGGCCTATCAAGTGATTTATCACCAAACCATATAGTTTTACAGTATTGAATACACATAATAACCATCGGCTCCAAATCTCCAGATATTTGCATGAGCCTCTAGGGTTATGTGTGTTGAGATAACGCGGCGAAGCGATAGTTTGAGCATTCAGCCATAAATGAAGAATTCTCCCCTCGCCACTGAATGTCATCCACCATATTATTCCCTTGTAAAGAGGTGGTAATGAAATAACTAGACAAAATTAAACAGTTTACCTTAAATGTCAGTCAAGCAGGTCATCTCTCTAATGGCCACAACCCCGAGAGCAGATGAATTTAACACGCGTGTTGAATACGGTGTAGCCCGTGAGTCGTCTTGTCAGTGTCAATTTTCGGCGATATCTCTATTTTGAGAGGGAGTAAAGTTATTTCACATTCTGGATGCGTCTGATAGCTATCAGAGGAGGCCATTGGGAGAGGTTTTCCATGTCAATAGGAGTTCTGGATGCACTTGTCAGTCCGCTGTGATGACCCTTTGTGATCCCCCCCCCCCCCCCTCCTTGCTTCCCTTGTATCTATAGGTACATGAACTTTGTGACAATTTCTGTCATCGGTACATCAGCTGTTTGAAGGGAAAGATGCCCATCGACTTGGTTATAGACGACAGAGAAGGAGGATCAAAATCAGACAGTGAAGAAATTACAAGATCATCGGGGCCCCTTGATCAGGTACGTGAAGGAGTCCATTTCTTTTCTGGCCATTCAGCTCGTCTTTTGAGTCACTTTCTCTGCCTCGCCGCTATTTGCATACGATTAAGGCTTTTAAATTCCATCGGATTGAAAAATTTGGAATAATGTGGCCCATTATTGCTTCATTACGGTTTGATCCCGGAACTGACCCGAGGAGATTAGCTCGTGAAAGCATTGCCATAAACTTGACCTGTTTCTTGTCGATTTTAATTTAGTCCTTTCCCTCTTCTTTTCACTCGCCCGCCTTTTTTTAATCAAACCAAACGGTTGGGCTATCTGTGGTACTATTAAGAATCAAATAGAGACACATATATAGTAGACATTTAGAGATTTGGTGCTTTGCTTTTCTGCTGTTCACGCTTCATTAGTTGCCTTGTCAGTGTTTTTCCTCAGACGAGCGCGCGCAATGCTTACTCTCAGCCTTTTCAATAGCATAAGCAGCGCGGTCGTGTTTGAGTAGTAGCCTACTGTATCATACAGTATAGGAAAATGTGTGGCATTCTGTTCCTCTGTGCCTTTTTAATATGAGGCAGCTCATACTTCTGGATTCTTTGACATTCTTCAACTCTAACGTACTTTCAATCCAACTTTTACGCGTTCTTCAGTGCTTTTCAGTGCTAATAACTATTGATATATTTTGTTTTAAATGTAATGATATAAAGGTTGTGAGACAATTCTTAAAAAAAATAAAAATAAAAATAAGTGGTCATATTAAGGGGATTAGCAGATTCACCAGCATAAAAAGTAATGAAGCGATTAGGCTAAATAATTTAAATCCGTCATCTTCCATATGGCTGAGTGATCGAATAAAGCATTGACCAGTTGTAGCTTTCCAGTGACTGCGTCGGCCACCGGTTTTTATATGAGGGACAGAAAACCCTGTCCCATTCATTACCAAACAGGGACTCCAATAAAACGAATGATTATGTTAATGCGCGGATCTGTACAGATAATGCATCTAATTCAAAAAACAGCATAATGTCAGCTGTGTTTATAACTCTTTTAACAAAACTCCATCAGAGATCACGTGTCAGAATTTTTGAATAAATGAATTATTGAGCAGAGACGAATTTAAGCGATAAAAATAAATTAGGCTTGCATGAAGACCCCTGGGTACGTAGGTATATAACTTGATAAGAGCAATTTATGTTTTGCTGGAGGCCACGAATACAGATATTTAATTGACTTTAAGATGAAGACATGTCCTTTTTTTTTTTTTTTTTTTTGACGTGTAAAGCCTAAATATTAGAGTTCGTATTAAGTATTTACATCTTTGTGAAAGTCTGATTCCTCAAAGTAAGCTGACCAACTTTTCAGAAGTTTGCTAATGCGAGGTAGAATCTGTTTTTATTTTATTATGAATCCTGAAAAAAAATGCCGCTGGTTATAATTGTACTCATTTAAAACTGGATGTGAGAGATTTAACATATAAATAAAAGTGCATTTAAAAATAAGTTTAAGATAACTAGATGCGTACGGATAGTTTTTGGTTAACAGCTACAGAGATAAAGTTTGACTTTAGGTCCTATATGTATTTTACATCTCATTTTTTTTCTGGTTACATTTCTGAGCTTGCTAGGCGGTGACATCCCTAACGAATTTGCGTCGCTCATGCATTATCTCGTTCCATATGTATTTTTAATATATGCCCTCGGGCATAAAGTTGAATTGAATTGGAAAAAAAAAATCTCCTTTGTGCAAATTCTCAACAATGTTAACAAGAGGGAGAGAGGCGGTTCATTTATTCAAAGGCCAATTTATTCCAGCAGGAATACTGCAGCATAAGAAAATCAGAAATATACATAGAATTTATTAAACGCCGTGGTCCAGCGCTGTGCTGTGTTTTCGTCCTCCGTGCAGCGAAGCATCGTATCAATAATGTCTCAACTCCAGCTTAGCATTGTTTTGCAAGTATCGAGTGAAGAGAAAGAGGGGCAGAGCTCAGGGGTGAAAAAGTCAGAGCCACTCTCTCTCTCTCTCTCTCTCTCTGGTGAATGCGGCCCAGCCAGTTTGGATCACGTTGTTTTCCTCGTACTGCGCTGATAAACGCGAGGCCATATGAGCCTCAGGTGCCATATGAGCGGAGGGACTAGTTAGCAGCTAGTTAACCCCTTCACTGCGGTCTTCATTCTGGAGAGCCTTGTTGTAGTTTTTAGTTGTTTGACAGATACTATGCCACATAAAGTAATTACTACACTAATGGGGGAAATAAATAAATAATGAGATAAATAAATTGCTCTACGTGCAGTATATGAGTCTAGTATTAAGTAGGCTATAGTGTAATATTAAACAATACCAGCGCTACTGTAAAGTCTGTCCATATATAATGGTTAAACTTTCTTAAAACTATGTTTCAAGCTATGTTTCATACTGGAATAAGATCACAAGCTTGACCAGCCTTCAAGTGTATATACATACATATATATGATGTATAATTTGTGTAATGTGTTTTACTGACTTGTTGGAGAAAGTTATCTCTGAATTAAAATAGTCTGTTAAAAACACATGGTCACATTTTCATTCAACTTGAAACACAACTACTACAAACAAACAAAATAAATAAATAAAATAATAATAAATAAATAACAATTAAAAAAACTCTTAAATTATTTGGTTTGATAGTAATGACAACAGAACTGACAATGACTCTTTTTTTTATAAAACATAAAATTAACTGAGATTATAAATTAATTACAATTATTAAATTAATTTAGGTTCTTATGAAAAAATATAAAGTAGGATTTCCCAGGATTAACCATCTTTATGCATTTAGTATCAAGAAGACAAAAACTTTGTTATCTTAAAAATAGTTATCTTAAAAAAATGTTTTATTTTCTTTTCTGTTTATACAAAAAAAGCTAGGGGACAAAAAAAGGGGACAAAAAGTTATCCTAGTTGAAGAATCACTCTTATGATATATATATATATAAACATTTTTACGATTAAAAAAAAATGCTGTATTATAGAAAAGGTTAAGTGAAATTAGTCATGAATGATTGATTTTGATACAATGTTTATGCATTAAATGTTGTCAGAGTAATGACTTTATCTTGGTTTCGGCATGTTTATTGCCTTCTTGAGCCCCAGTGCAAAGCAGGCTAATTTGTTTTCCGATTGGCTGGCTCATGGTAACTTGTTTATGACGTATTTGCTCCGTGCTGACGCTCACTGAAGGCAAAGTAAAGAGTCTGAATGCATTTCCATGGGCTGCAGCGTTTGCACAGTTGTCTTTAATTGCAGAGAGGCACTGCCATTTGCTAATGAACTCAACGCCATGAAAACCTCCGCAGTGCTTAAGACTTCAGTACTCGAGGGCTCTTTAGATTATTCCATGCAGCCTGAAGAGGGGTTGAAATAATTGAAATGCTGAATAGTTTCTCTGTTTGCAGTTTTCTTCTGTTTTGTTCAGGGCCAATTTAAAAACTAAGGGTGTTATTACAGTAAGCTATGTTATTAATGTATCGCATAGAGGCCACCCAGAAGGTATGCTGTTTTTGTGCTTAATAATTTGCGATACAATATATAATTTTGCATGTGCTTTTTTGTAACATGCACAGCTTTTAGTGAATGAGAATATACGGGCCTGTTATAAATAACGTCGCTGTTTCCCTGTCATGAGAGATTCTTTTAGTTGTTGTTATATCCTCACTGTTGAATGTATCACTTGTGCTCAAGAAAACATCTTTTTGCACTTTTAGATGAGAACGGAGTGAGCAAAACCTGTTTTTATGTACGCTGCGTTTAGTTGAAGTTAGTTAAGTACTATTTCATGTGCTTTTGTTTTCGTTGTGAACCAAAAGAATTGTCTTTTTAAGTGTAGATTATTTGCTTCTTTTGATAGTACACTAGTTGGGCAATGGTGAAATTATTACTGTGCTATAATCATAGTCTTTGCTGAAGTAATGAGAAGGTGAAATCCCTCGTTCTTTATCCTGACAACTGCTGGATGCTGTCAACGATTCAACAAGTGATATAAAAAACAAAACATTTGACTATTTTACCTTTTAAAGACTGGCACTTTTTCAGAAATTGTGGTGACTTTGATCAGTTAAATTTAAAAACAGGCATTATGCATCGAATTAACTGCTCTTTTTAAAGAGGTGTGAAAAAAAACATAGCTGTATTCATATATACACTTAATGTCACTTGTGTGTAACTTTCCCACTAAATGATAAACTTTTCATAGTTAAACGTCTTTGCAATTCCATAGAATTATTTTTTTTTTTAAACAAGAGATGGTCAATGCTTTATTTTTAAGAAATTAAGCTTGAGAATAACACTACAAATTGTTTTTAAGCCAGTGATGCGAAAGCTATCGTAATTAAAGGAGATGTGTGATTATCTTACAGTGCCGTTAAGGGTGACTGTACTGGTTTTTAAACGAGATCTCACCCACAGGCCATTTTAAGAGATTTCGCTTTCTTTGTAGACCAAATCCAAGCAGTTTTTTTTTATTCAGCAATTATTCCCCCCTCCCCAATTTTGCTCCATTTTGCTTTGTAAGATTTGTTAAAGGAGGTGTTTGGGGGATTGGACCGCTCTAGCATTCACCCTCCCTTTTTTTGTTTCTGTGCATGCCATTACCACATCCATTCATTTAAGAAGCCTTAATGTTTTTGCACGGAGCTGAACCAACAGCCACGTGGTCTGTTATCAACATTGAGCATCTCAGCCTTATCAACAAGCCAGAGTAAACAAATAAACAAGTGTCCTGAACAGATTTAGTTTTTGGTTGCAATCCACTGGGCAAAGTTCATGTGTGAATCTTGTGCTTCCCAAGTATTTCCCAGCAGAGCTTGAGTATTTTAGTGAGCTTGTTCAAGTGTCCTTGCTAATCTTGTTTGATGAGGCATATAAAAACTCTCTCTCTTTCTCGCTGAGTGTGTGTGTGTGTGTGTGTGTGTCTCTCTCTCTCAGTCCGTTTTGTGTGCTATCTAAATGAAGCCAGAACCAAAAATAGTACAATGTGACACTGGTGGGTCTGTGTAAAAAAAAAAAAAAAGGGAGTGAGAGAGAGCAGTCACTGTGGCATGAAATTGTAAACATATACTGTTTATGAGTTTTCTTTCCCCTGTGAAGTCTACAGTAACCTGAAACATTTTTCTTCATTATTATAAATGAATTGCAAGCCCAATATTCTTTGCATGAGTGCGTGTATAATGTGCAGAGAAAGAGAGCTTCCATCTAAGACCCAACACAATGAAAATGCAATGAATTGGAATGCCTCACCGATCATAGCAGAATCAGAATTTCCAGCAAGGAAAATCTTTTCATGGCGAATTAAGTGGTGGAGGAAGAAAATGGTAATGAAAAAAAAAAAAAAAAAGGGAAAGGCACAGATGACAAACGCTGCTCCCTGGGCTACGCACTGCAGATTTAAGAACTTTAGCTAAAGCTATGCAGAATAGAATGTGGAAAATTGAATTTACTAAACAATTAAGCATTGCATTAATCTACATCCTGCACTTGAGAGAGAGTAGGACATGAGGAGGGAGAGAGAAAAGGAGCAAGGGAAGAGAAAACATGTGGAGGGGGAGGGGATGAAGCCCAAAAAAAAAAAAAACACGACAGAATAAATCCGAGCTAGCTCATTAGAGGGACAGTGAATATATCAAGTGTGTTGTTGTGTGCAGCAGGACAGCATTCTCTCCGCCACGGCACTCATCTCTCCCGTAACCATCTGCATCCACACCGCCTCCACCCGCTGTTCATTTTGGCCCACATATTTACTCCTTTGCTTATGCGCCTGTGCGGTTTCCTCCGGGTGTCTGCTCGCTGGTGGACTGCTCTGCGTTGTGGTCATTTGTATTTTTTTTTATTAATTAGCTGTTAGATCTGTGGTGGACGAGATTGTTGGGGCAGTTATAAATAGACTGGAGTGCACCCTGGAGATGTCACTCACCCTCGGCCGAGACCCTCCCCCATTCCCATGGGGCCGAGCGGCAGCCTCCCACAAGCCCCGCTGCTCTTTTGTTCAATTACAGTTAATGCAATAGTTTGCTATTTTCTCATTCTAATTATATTTTCAAGTAGGATTTGTTGTGCGTAAAAAAACATCCTTTTACGTGTGGAGGCTCTGGGGTTCTCGGTCTCCAGGGTGCTGTACCATTCTTTTCCACAAAGCTCTGAATAAACAAGTTCCCTCCATTTTTTTCTCTCTCTCTTTCTTTTACAAAGGGTTGTAGAAACTGGCAATTTTAGTTTTAACTGTTTGCTCCCTGGGCATGTGTTCTAGATTACCTCTTACGGCATACTTTTGGTATGCTGCAGAATACACCATTTTTTCCCCTGGATATTTAAAAAAAAATAAAAAAATAAAAACATATCTGGAGTGGCTGGCACTATTATGCCTAAAGTTTCTAGAGCACTTGTGGCAAGTCTAAGTGCAATTTGGATTTTTTGTGTTGTTTTTACCTAGAATTATTTTGAGAGTTTTTAATACTACTGTATAAATAAAAGAGAATAAGATTCACATTGCTCTATACATTTGTTACATATTTCTATGCCAGTAATGGAACTTTTTTCACAATCATGTTTGTAGGTGTAGTGAACTGTGGAGCAAACCCTTAATAGATTTCCAAAGAAATGGAATGCAATTAATTCCCAAAGTTCTCGACATCTGCTTATGTAATATTTTGATTATATTTTCAGTAAGAATGCAGCATTTGAACTACATTAAGCATGCTGTGAATATTCATCGCATCGCATATTCAACCTGCGCTTACAAACACAAAACATATTTTCTGGGCCTGCTATTGAAAGTTCTCATCTCTGATGAGAAGATGCTGCGGTCTTCATCTCATATTTTCCTTTCTTTAGTTAATGTTACTTTTGTAGAGGCAGCCAGTGATAAGAGGCAACATCTGTTTTGTTCTATAGTACAAGTAGACCCTGCATGGGGCTGAGTGTGTGCAGGCCCCGGCTCGCCATTGTTCCGTCCACTTCTCTTTATCCTCATGTCTGCTCCATTTGCCACATACCATCCGCCCAACAGCTGACACTTTCTCTCTATTATACACCTAAGCTTAATTGTCAATAGGATTTCTCTCTGGTTTTTTTTCCATCCTCTTCTTCCCAACTTGAAGGAGAATGGCTCTTATTTGATTTCATTTTGATTCGCTAGGCCAGCGAACCGGCACACACGCACACACTTATACCCTCCCTCGCTCTGGGATATAAGAGTGGTGACTGACTGGCTCTTGTTGTATTCAGAGATCTCAAGTTGGCTAGTGCATGTGAATGGACAGGCATGCACATTTTAGCCCGCTATTGCTAATTCTTCTTTCTTTGTTTTTATATTTCGTTTCTGGACTATGGATATCCTGTCACTGGTAATGCAATGATTTTCTTCTTACAGTCTAGTGTGTGTTCTTTGAAATGCTCAGTGAAATGAGAACGTGTCTAAGGAAGCCAGCGATTGTGTGGTGTCATTAGAATGCTCAACGGCTAAGTTTGCGTCAATCGTTCTTGTAAACTGTGCTGACTGAAATGTATTGTAGGGCCTGGAAAGAGGATGAAACACAATGAAATGAGGAACATCTGATAAAGCCAGCTGTCTTTGTAGTATGGGACTGTAGCCTATGTGTGTTTCTGTGTGATCTGATGCCTGATTGTGTGCTTTATTCCCTCTCTGTCTCTCTCTTCCTTTCTGCACAGACTTCATGGAACAGAGACCATGACGATACAGCTTCTACACGCTCCGGAGGAACACCAGGACCATCCAGCGGAGGACACACATCACACAGCGGTGACAACAGCAGCGAACAAGGTAAGGATCTAAAAGGCCCTATGAACATGGGACAACAATTAGTAGCACAATACTTGATTGAAGCATCGACCTATCAGAGTCAAGTATTCCAGAGAGCAGTATAGTAAGTATGCTTCTATGGAAATGTCACTGACTATGCAGATGTGTGAGAGTTATGGAGTTATTGAGATGGAGAGAGTTAAAGCAGATGTTTAGGCCACTGCTGGCTGGTCATGTGGTGTAGGTCCATCAGCTGGTTGTGATAAGACTGCATTAATGAACCGCTGGTGATGACAGTCTAACAAAAGAGGTTTTACACTGATGGAGCTTTATGCGTTCTGTTATATTCCAGATGAAGATTCTGGAACTTTCAAAGAGAAATGAAATATTCTCAACAACAAAAAAGCCTCTCTTGGGTCTCCTCTTGGTAGGATATCTCTCTCAATGGAATAAAAGCTAATGAAAACCGACTTCAGTTCAACTGTAAACTGAGTCATCTACTGTTTGACACTGTGATTGGCTAGTTCTGTGGTTTATCCAATGAGAACCAGTGTGGGAGGTGCCCCGATGGAAGGGTGGAGGAGGTTTTCAAACAAACGGTAGGCAAAAAGCAACTTCATTTATTATTGAAAGGGATGTCAAGGCAGCAGTTTGAGGGCTGCGCAGCCAGCAGGCAAAGCAGGATGAGAGCAGAAAGGACCACATTATGTTCCAGATGACTGAGCAACGATTTATATACCAGCGCCGGTTTTCTCTCTCCGCAGAGAAGGAGAGCAATAAGAAAGAGGCCGGCCTGGCCTAGTCGGTCAGATGGCCAATGACTAATGGCCCAGTTGCTCACCACACTCTGATTGGATGCCTTAATGAGCACATTTTGTGCCGAGTTTGGGCTCCTGCTTGCGGTGACCTTTGCTCTTTATTGACCAAAGTGACACGTCATTTTTCACATACTTCCAATTATCGCCAGGCTTTTAATGTTTACCCCCTCCTTCCTCCCCTCACGTTCCCTCACCCCAGTGTTTTGGATGAGTGTTTGTTGTGACGTACGCTAGCGGGAAGAGGCTGAGCTATGAACCTGAGTGTGTTCAGCGTGAACAAGTGACCCAAGCACTTCAGCCCCTTCAGTCTTATTCACGCCAGTGGAGGTTTAGTGGAAGTATTATGCTAATGTGGGTTAATTGCTGATTGTGTAAAGCAGTGCTGCTAACCGTATAAGCATGTTCTGTAAGGAGTGACTTCATAATCCCAATAAGACCATTATTCTGCTGTTGGCCAAGAAACTCCTGCCAATATGTCCCCAACTGGTCCCCTCACTCGCGCTCAGACCCCCCGCCCCCCTCCCCTCTGTACTGCGCTTCTCTCTATGTGCTTATGCTTTATAATTAGCATTAACAATCTATCTATGTTTCAAATGTCTGTGCAACTTCTTGTTGCTACTGCGCTGTCCCTGCATCTTTAAAACCAAAAAAAAAAAAAAAAAAACGCCAAAAAAATGCCAAATGAGAATGGCTTTTATACAAAAACGACATCATAACAAACAAAGGATACGCCTTCGAACTGCATAGGAACATTGTACCCACATAGTACATCTGTAACCCATCAACGTAGAGATTGGCACCATAGCCGATGGTTCTAGTGGTTGCCATCCGCACCATGTTTTCCATACCGCACCTAAATAGCATCTCAGTATGACTGAGGACAGCATTTTCCTTGTTCGTGATTCTGTACCCTTCAAAGTGCGAGTGTCCCCTTAAGGAGGGAGGATAAAGCCTGCTCCTCCCTCACTGAAACTTTCTTTGCGGAGTCCAGCAGAGACTTAGCCAGGCCCATCTCTAATTAGACCCAGTTTATTAGTGTAGCGTGCTCGTACGCACCAGCCTTTGTTTAACAGCCGCCCTCTCGGGGGACATCTTCTTGAATTGTATCTTGAAGCCATCTTTTGTGAGCGTCCACCCTCAGTGGGTAGAAAGAAAACAAATCATTATTATGGACTGCCGAGTATCGCTCGCTCTGGACTCTTGGCAAGGCCAGCGCCCACCCAGATTAAAAGAGACACCCTTGGGCTGCAGCGGGAACACAGGCGATATGAGCCCCTACCAAAAAAGGGGCAGGGCGCGTGGAAAATGACATGCTCTCACATACGCAGAAATCATGCTGAGTGTTTTGAAAGGCTTTGGGTTTCCTCTGCCTCATCAAAGGGTCTGGGAACAAGGTGATGACTACAGAAGTCAGATATGTATCAGCAATTACCAGGACCCATTTGCAAAAGGCCCCATGTGTGCCAAGTCAAATAGTTCCTGTGAGGCTCATGTTATTGTCTGCATAAATTTACATGCCGAGCCGTGGACTCCAAAACTGTACTGCGGTAAGGCTGTGGGAGCCAGTGAGAGTTACTCAAAGTGAGTTAAGAAGTTCATTTGCTTCGACCCCACTTGACAGGAATGAATATTGACGAATGTGACCGTTCGACTGTGGTGTAAACGGGTCAATGTACAGTGAAAACCCACTGAAATGTGTGCAGAAATGATTCTGCTGTACCGTTACGTGGACTAGTCTGGTGCTTTTACTTGTGCCGAGAACAGCCGCGGCTAAACTTCATGCATCAAACTGATCATTATTTTGTTAGATTGATTGTGGTGAGTGCTGTTGTCATCATTGACTTAATGGTCAGTTTGCTACCGGCCTGTGTGAAGGTCAGTCTGAGCGAGAGCTCCCATTGGCTCCCGGCCACCATTTCTGATCTGCGATTGGCTGGCATCTGAGACTGACCAGCAGACACGGCCTCTGACAGGATGCCAACGAACCTCAGAGCCTAGATCCGCCCACCAAACCCCCGCCTCACGTGTTTGTCAAAGTCACCCGCTAATTGCAACGATTGTCCAGCAGACTGGAAGAGCCCAACCCCTTTCTCTCTCGCGCTTATTCTTTCTGTCTCTGAGTGCCGCCTGCATGCCTTTGCATTTCTCATGCGCTATTTTCAGTGCTCTCCTCAATTGCTGAGTGCACTACAATGCTGATCACTTTCCTTTTTGATTTTACAGCAGGGTCCTGGCTTTGTTTAGCTCAGTCACTTTGAGCTGTTAAGCGGACTCCTCTCCGTTCGCTTGCTGCTGTCTGGATGCTCTCGCTCTTTGATTTTTTTTTTTTTTTTTTTTTTTGCTTTAATCGGGCCTGGTGTGTGCGAGTGTCGTGCTTCAAAAGCAATAGGAGCTCTATGTTGTCATTCAGGTGTAGTCAGTCAGTGGTTGTTCCTGCCTCGCTAGATTCTCCCTTGTGCATGCAAAAGTGCTGCACACAGGAGGGGGAGGCTGAATGCTCTCTACGCTCCCCGTGTATCAGTGGCAGCACGTTGGTGGAGTAATCTGGTTAAATCAGAGGCATAATGGCTGATAAAAGGTGTGCGGTTTTTATAGTGCAGGGATCTAAGAGCGGCACCGGGCGGCCCGAGCAGCCCCTGCTGCTTTTCTCTCTCATTCACATCACACATCACATCATACACACCCACGGAAGGAGCAGAGAAGAAAGAGAGAGAGGGGAAAGCATGGAGAAAGCAAGGGATCACAGGAAAGAGAGCAAGGTGCCAATTCCAGTAAGTGTTTGGAAATGCATGTGCTTGACAGGAAGTACCAAATCAAAGAGCAGTTTTTATTTCACACAACACATCATGTTCTCTCTTGCAAGCCCCTTTGCATGATGCTCTCACGAATTTCACATTGTGCCTGCGAATGGCTAAATTTAGCTATTACGACAAAGTCAAGGAGATGCCAGCCGGTGTCAGTGCGGGGCACGAATGGAGCAGTGTCCTCAAGAGCCGCTTGGTCGTTTTGCTAAGGGAACCCAAGCCATTGGCATGTTTATGACAGCACTGAATCTCAGTAGTGATGGCACAAACAACAAGCTACCACTTGTCTCACCGAAATCGATCAGCGCCAATTGTTTTATGGCCCCAATCCTGATAAGACTCTGTGTACGCACTGCGGTCCCATGGTGAAAAAAGGGGAAACGCCACCGGTTCCCACACCAAGGGGTAGTTTGCCTTTGGGATTAGGCTGATGTCCTGTGTCATGTGGGAAAAAGAGAGTGAAAAGTGAGAAAGTGCAAGCAAACAACCTGCCCCCCTCCTTTCCCCATATATCAGCTGTTTCTTCTGCTTTCCTAATCTTTGCCTTTAACTAGCTTTCATAGCCTGATTGAGCACCTTGTCTCTGGGCAGATAATACTCATAAAGCCAGTATGATAAAGTGTCACTATTGTGTTTGCTCTTCTGTTTGCTCTGGGATTTAACTACTGCTGAAGTACTTCTCTTCTCTCCCCCCCACCCACGATCATGTGAACTCTGGGAGATGGCTGGCTATAGCACTGTTGACATCTTTCTCCTCTTCTTTCCACGCTCCTTTTATTCGTTGATATGCGTTTAACCTGACAGTGTTGCATCTCTTCTTGTCGTTTTGAAGTGGGCAATATACATGCCTCTAGTGGCACCCAAAAGAACTGCAATTATTTAAACAACCCCAAATTTTCTCAAGCTATGTTGTGGGGCAGGACTGCTTATTTGCTCTAACAATTGAAGACAGGGGTGTGTTTCGAAACGTGTCATCATTTTACAATTCTCTATAGCACCACTAGTAGTGCAGAAATTACACTCTTCACCTTAAAGGATGTTTAGCCCCAGGGAGAGGGAGTTTCGGGTTAAACTCATTTGCTATGTGATGTTCAGTTTAAGTGGGAAGCAGATGTTAAATTTAGATCAAATGCTATAATTGTGGTGTGTTAATGATGTAGACACTTTGCATCTGTCTCCATGTGTACAGGAAGTCCTTCAAAACCAATCCTTTTTTTCTTGCCAAAACCAGATTTTTGGTGTTTGCTAAATATTCCCTTTACAGCCACTCGCTGTCATCATCGCTCATCTGCTTGCACATTCTCCAACTTGAAATTCTTTTCTCTCTTCATTAGATGCTCTGGCTAGAAACATTACTGTAAGATCAGAGCAACTGTAGAACTATTAGACTGCCATTGATGGAACGGTGATAATTGTTGAACTAGCTAGCAAGATAAATAACTGAGATGTCCACTCCATTCATCGTCGATTCGTCAGATGCAAGGTCACTGTTAAGAGGGGTCATGTTATGTTATGGCTTTCCTGATCTGCCTCTAATAGCTGGGAAACCCCTTTGCTCCATCTGAAAAATCCCCAAGCCGTGCCCCGTCATCTGATCTGTGCTGGAGAGGTTCATGTGAATTTGACAGAAATCAGCGCAGCTCATCACTGACGTGTCACAACGCATTAGGTCTGCTGCAGAAGACTGGAGTGAACATTACTCAGCACGACCTGGGAGGAGCGGTGCGCACCCACCGGGCGACTATCAGATACACACACATCCAACTTTTCAGGAAAGAGCTGATATAACCCAAAGAGATATGCTATCGCTGCTTGGCTCGCCTGATAGAGAGGGCAGGAAGGCCAAGGAGGGAGGTGAAGAGGAAGGGAAAAGAAGGGAGAGATGGAGGGGATGTTGGGAAGGCAGTCTGAAGAACAGTGAGTGACAGTAAACAAACAGGCTTTAACTCTTTGTTCATTAATCAGGTGCTCTTGTGTGGCTGTGTCACATGCACTCGCCTTAGTTTATTTAGGGCTTTGATAAAGAGATTAGCAATCTCTTTTTGGGGTTAGCCTCTGCCAAAAAGATGTCTCTTGTTGACGATTCTCTTCTACAATATCCTCACTGACCTGTAAGAGCTATTCTAGTCAACCAAGACTAGACTACCGCCTGATAGATTGTTTCCACAAAAAAATTAGATTAAAAATATAAATCTTTCTGCAGCCATTGCAGGAAAAAACATTATCCCAGCAGGATAATCCTCCTGTGATCTGTAGGGATGTACATTCTTTCTCTAAGCAGGAGGCCAGTTTCTTTATTAGCGGTATCACAGTGGGTTCGAGTCCAGCTTAAAGCCACAAACAGTATTGTGCTAATTTTAGCCTCTAAAGAGGATGAGGATGAGATGCCTGCTGCTAGTTTGCCATATGCTGCCCTACCGATAATACTGCGCGAGGAATATTTTCCTGCCGATAGCGACTGGGACTGTGCGTGTGAGGTCTTGGGACTGTTACAAAGATACGTGAGCTGTCCAGAAGAAATATGACTAGGAGATGCTTGATAGTGGGTCAAATTGTACTGATAGACCAAATTCAGTAGTCCATGTGTCATCCTCTTGAAATTGATCCACATTTCCAGGGATTTTTGTGTGTTAAATTGCAATTTTCCCTAAAATGTATATTTACCCTGATGAATAGCATTTTTTTTTCTACTTGAGACCAAATAATTAAATTGACATGTCACAAAGACCATTAATGCATGAAGCCTAAGAAAGAACGAAGGAATTTACCAGGTCTGTTTGGAAAAACTCCAGAAAGCCAATTTCATGCGAGCAAATACCACCAAAGCTCCATATTTGGGGAATTTGGCTTCCCTCGCACTGTGTGCTAAAGCTATTTGACCTTTGTATTTGTCACCAGAGGCTTCTCACAGAGAGGGATTATTTGCTGGGGTGCTGGAGTTTTGGAGTGACGGTGGACGAAGGTGTGTGCAGATGGAGGCCGGTGCAAAAAGCACCAGGGGGAGGGCTGTGTTAACAACAGGCCGAAAGCTTGACCCAGGACTGACCCTTACTAAACAATCCTCTCCCAGATCCCAGCCCTGGTCTTTTGACATGGATACCTGCTGAAGGGATTTAGGGGAAAAGATAAAGACCTCCTCAAGCGTTTTTTTAAGATTGAAGGAGTGAAAGAGATAACAAACAAACAAAAGCGTGTATGCTTTTAGAGGGTGTGTGTGTGTGTATGGAGAGAGGGTGTGTTTGCCTTAATGTGTGCTTGAGAGAGAGTGAATGCATGTGTGTGCGAGCATGCATGCACATGTTTTTTTTTTTTTTTCCCAAGAGGTAACCTGATCACCAGCCATGCCTTAGGAGCCCAAACGAGTCAAAGAATGGCAGGAACCACAAAGATTTCCAGGTTGATAACCAAAAAAATGCCAAAAAGGTCTCAAGAATTGTTCTCGCTCTTTGTGAATACATGTGTAAGTGCGTGCGTGTGTGTTTGTGGTCTCAATAGAGGACTGCACGGCCGAGATGTAATGGTATCGCCCACGTCCAGCCGCCCCTGCTCTGTTGCTGTCAGGAAGCAGACGTTCAGCCCAGCTCTGTTTCCGTCACTTCCAGCACTGAGCCTTATCTCCCTAGTTCACCCCAAGCTGATAGAACTACAATTCCCCCACATTCCCTCTGCTCCACTTCCTGTGGCCTCAGCATGTCTGACAGGGGTGAAATTGAGGCCTTCGTTAGATTGCAGTATTTGTAGGCATAATGGATTTGCCACTTTGAATGAAGGACAGCATATGAAAGACGGAAATGCCCCCTGATGTTACAGTTCATCCTTGAATGACTTTTTTCCTATGCCTTTATATTTCCTATGTCTTTATTCTTAACCATTACTCATAACCAAGGGGTCAAGGTTTGGCTGTCAGTATGAATACATTAACCCCTGCTAGTAGATGATGTAACTACACGATTTCTCTACTGAGAGGCTGAGAGACATACTATTCTATGTGCACATTCTATATTTGTTAGTATTTGCAAATATTACGTTAACTTAAAATGTTGCTACCATTTTTGTACAGTAAAATTCTGGCAACTACAGCCTTTTAGTTTTTATTTTTTACTGTACATTTTACAGTTTTTTTTTCTTTTGGCTCAGATGCAATTGAGATGAATAGCAGTGCTAACTGTTTGCTTTCTCCAGTGTTTATAAACTCCTCTTGGTATGTTGAGATATAATGCATCTGCCAATCAGAATGAAGAGCAGCCTATTATAGAAAAGCCATTTGATGTTACAGTTCACTTGGATGACTTAATTTTTTCTCCGTCTTTTCAGTAGTAACAGTGCCACCCTTTTCTTTATAAGCGGAGCTCATTGTGTGTAATTCTGCCATACAATTCACTCTCGATGTTAACTACATTTAACAAACGCAGGGGAAGCCAAGCAGGCTATTATTAGAAGTGAAATACCCTCACATTATCTACTGTACTACAGCCCAATGGATGGTGATACGCCGTAGTTGGGGAAAATCCCTGTGCATTAGAGCACTTATCTCAGCCTGTGTCATTTAGATAGCTGCCATGTGGAAAATTATCTGCCAGAAGCCAATAATGAAGACCGCCGCAGTTAACCACACGGCTTTGGTTCCGTTTCGCTCATTACCAAAATATACCAAAAATCACAAAGGAACAAAACAAAACAATTGAATCAAAGGATGGGTGTCATCTTTTTATTTGGCTGTGTGTGTGTGTGTGTGTGTGTGTGTGTATTGTTTCAGAATCACCTGATGAGAGGTTTAAAAGCGTTCAGATGAGTTGAATTCCGGGCAGATTGCTGCAGTAGTGCTGTTGTTGCGAGCCAGCGAAGGCTCTTAGCTTTTGTTGCGAGCCATGTTCCTTTTTTAAAAAACACTTTCCTCTCAGCCATCCGGTCTGCCTGGATATCGAACAAAGCTGGCCCTGGAGAAGGTGTCAAAAGCTGTCTGAGAGAGGGAGAATAGAGTATGTATACTCTTTGTGAGTGAGTGAGTGAGTGAGTGAGTGTGTGTGTTGCCTCAGTGGAATCAGAGGACTCTTAAAGTGTTCCCGTTTGAACCTCACCAGCCTGCCTTTTCTGCCCGTCTTATATCTTCAGATTAAAAAAAAATTACAAAGGAGAAAAATCAATAGTTACACAGTAAAAGTGCTTGACATGAAAGGGTAAACTCAGGGCCCTACACTTTCATTTGACCGTTTTCCCCCCTCGACACACGGACTGGAGGAAGAATGAAAAGAGGAGGAGGGGAGGGAAGGGGAGAGAGTGAGAGAGACCTCAGTTTAATGCTGTGTTTGTGCCCCTGGGCCTCAGTACGCTTTCCAACGTGTCGGGGGCTTCAGTGGAAGTGACCCCTACACAGACGCGGACGAAAGAGAGCCGTAACATTTGCAATGACATTTTTGCCATCACCTGTGGGTATGTCAGCGGCCTGATCCCTGAGACCTGGGAATATGCATGAGGAGCTCTCAGCTAGGACTCACGCGGGTGACTCTGTTTAATTAGAAGCATTATAACACTGAATATGAGCCACATTATGCACTTATTACCCTCTCCGTTAGCCCTGCTGCGAGGCGATGACAGAGACACACGAGGTACGGCTGAAAGACTTGTAATTACACTCTTTTTTCCCCCAAATTATGAATTACAGATCTGTCATTGTCATCATATGCGTAAGAACAGAGGGGGAAGAAAAAAAGCACTGTCATTATTTAAGATGCCTGCAGTTATTTAAAACTGTCATTATTTACTGTCATTATTTAAAATGAATCCCGGGTAATTACAGATTGTAATTATGACTCTCCGCAGATTAGTATTTACAGAGCTATTTTTTTTTCCACATAATTATAAATCGGAAAAAAATAGTTATCTTAGCAAGTTGGGCATAAATACACAAATATGCACAGCTGTGCATGGGAATATCACAAGACACACGCGATCAAGAGGCAAACAGAGTCGACATAACTAAAGATCTGCCACATTGCCACCATGACGCATCTCATTAAACCCTCAACTTTCCTTTATATTTATCCTTCCCAGTCAGGAACTAGAAGAGCTCGGGCCATTTTGCTAGAGGAGCAAGCTGATTGCAGTCAGCAGACCGCTACTAATGTTTGTATGTATTTTAGGAACAGAAAATGTATGGTGGGGCAAGCGTGCACGGCAAGCTCCCTGCTAATCTGAGTGTCTCTTGTTGGGAATCATACCGCAGGAATTCCTGCATGTTCAGAATATTTTTGAGGTGGGAGGCGCTTGTGACCCATGCAAAGGGAACCCCCGCTGCCTGGTCCATTCTAACCATGTGAATGGCCTGAATACAATGAACCCGGCTTTATCTTTTCTTCCCCCGGCCCTCCCCTCTTCCCATTCGCCCACTCTCTTTATATGCAACTCTATGTGTTTGTGTGTTAGAATGAAGAGTGTGTGAACGTGTGTGAATGTGTGCATAGTGAAAAGATGGCGGATGGCAGGCCCTTAAGGCTGAGGTTCTGCAGGACCAGGAAAGCCGTAGTACTGGAGCAACACAGGTCGCCTGACTCCCTCCACAGGTGCTCTAGAAATCATCCATGGACCAAATGTGGTGTAAAGCAAAAGCCAATCTGTTTCCACAGCTTGGCCCCATCCATCAGACCATGGCCAATAAAATTTTGTCAAAACACTTCTTAAAATTGGGCAAGAAGTTGTACTGCATGAGCTATGGCAGTACGACTTATAACCAGGGCCTAAAATTAACACTTGCCAAGCATCAGACCCAAGTAAAAGTATGTGTGTGTTACTCGCCAGTAACTTATCTTTTAAACTTAAGTTCTAACAATGCATGAGAACGTCAATTATCAACAGCACTGCTGCTCCATGCAAACTCCATCTCTGCCAGTGTTTTGAGTCACCTAAAACGTGTATTTTAAAATGCAACATGCCAACGCATCTTCCCAAGTTTGTACCAGGAATGGTTGATAAATCAACAGTATTTTAAGGATTTTCTGGATTTAATTGTTTAATAACAGTGCCCTGCTTTCCATTGCTTTTGCCTCCTCCAAACTCACACTATTGGTTTATTCAAAGCTGTTGTTTTTGTAAATCAGTTTGGTGCCAGTATTGGCACATACTGTACATTGCATACTTCACCTTCTGCAAGTTCTATAGGATCTATAGTAGCCCCCATCTAGACTTAACCAACCGGCCTATGCTGGTCTTTTCAGCAGAGGTTGGTGAGTCTCAATCTCAAAAACGTCGCGCCAACTTCTTCGTAGTGCGTAAATAAACACTTGACATAGTGACACGAAAATGTGCTCGATGGATCGGAAGTGCCATTCGGCTAATTTGTAAAGCAGCAGAAAAATGGCTGACACGTTGGAGTTTTGGATGCACAAGGCAAGAGGAACAGGTAGTGTCCTTTTGAGTAATCAGATCATAACAGATTAGCCCACATCTTTCTGATAATGTCAGAAAGTGCCTTGAGTAAGTAAGAGAGAGTGGTGGAGATAGAGAGAGAGAGAGAGGAGACCGGAGAGATCGAGAAAGCAGGAGACAGGTATCGAGATGCAGCAGATGAGCCAATCGGAAGAGCTGGCTGACAAAGGCATGTTGGGAAGCTAACCTGATTTTAGCAGTAGCCAGTCAGCTAGAGCATCACAGGCTGATCTCACGCGTGGATGTATGTGTGCGCGTGTGTACGAGGGGGTCATAAAAAATTCTCTCCCTGGTTAGCCGCGGGGCATCCTCCTCAGCCTCTGGCCTGCTCCAGTCACTGGCCTGCTCTCTAATTGCTGCATAGACTCCACCACACATGGCCAGATGAGATGACATTTTCCTCTCTGTCAGTGGCGAACCGGACCGAGCATCCCCCTCCCTGCAGTAGTTGCTAAGACGCTGTCATAACCCATTAGCGGTTGGCCAAAGTTCGCCCGTGGCATTTCCTCATGGCATCAGCGAAAAGGCGCATAAATCTGCCAGTGGAGCCTGCTGCTGGACTAATGAGGCTGTGAGCTTGTTTATGGACTAGCATCATTTTTATGATTATTTCCACCTTTTCAGTCTCGCCGCCATCGCTCGTCTTTATTTGGCGCACGAAGAGTGCAGAAGCTCGGCAACGGGCTGACATTTTGACACAACAGTGCCGTATAGACACTGCCATATGCCTGTGCCTGCTAAAATAGATGCAAAATTAGCCCTAGACGAATAAGGTGAACTGTATCGAAGATGGAAAACCAATAAAATTGACAGCAATAAGCACATCCTACTTTCTTACACACTAAAATAGGTTTCCCAGGAAAGCCCACATCCCTGTCATAGCCCCTTATTCTCTGTAAACGACAGATGTTTGATGTTTCTGAAATGATTTGGGAGGTCAGGGAAAACAGCGGAAGTTGGCAAAATGATTAAAAACCACATCAGTCACATCATCTTTTTTATAGCATGTATTTGAACAGACAAAACGAAGAACAAAACGAGTCTTGAAAAAGACTTGAGTTGAATCGGCATCAAATTGCGTCAAAACTGGAAATCCCAATAAAATTGACAGCTTTCGTTTCTCGCCCCCCTCGTCTCTGCCTTAAAGGTCCAGGCCATCAGAGGTCAGTTTTTAAGGAAAAATATTGGGGAAGGGAGGTTAAATAGTTCAAAATGGCTAGAAGAGGCGGAAGACAAAAGCTCAAGAGAGCACACACGCAACAGAGTTACCTCAGACATCACTCAAACGCCCCCTGCCCTCTTTTACTCTTTTGTCGTACCCCCCCTTCTTCTTCCTCCGTCTGACCTGATATCCAGTGTTTGCTTCTGTTTTGCTAACTCACATGGGACAAGCCCTGGGTTTATTATTTTAGGCTTTGCTGAACACGAACTAGTCTTTACACCGGATTTGGAGCATTTGCTTCTAATGAAAATGGTGTCTTGGATTACAAACCAGCGGTGCCACTGCCTTCCCAGATGGGAGCTGGGAAGTTCTATTTGCCTAAAAACAGTCGGAAGACAAACTGCTCTCTAAGCCAGGGCTGTTTTTGGCATCAGTTAATGATGTAATCAAAACTGGCCTTTGAAGTATTATAGAATTTTTTTTTGTCGTGTGTGTTGGGGGAGGGCGATTCGGTTCTGGTCAGTTTCTCAGTAAGTGACTGACTGAGGGAAAGTGCCCTTGTGTAAAAGGCAAAGCCATTGTATCTACATAAGTCTTCACTTAAAAAGTCTCAGTCTTTTCTGAGGCTTCTCTCCTAGATGGAGAGGGCTGGCAGAGTGTTTTATATGGAATGTAGAAAGCCTTCGCTCTCCTAATGGCGTATATAATTCAGGTGCCCGCAAGGCATGCTTTCAGGAATTCTTTTGCCTGAGGTAATGGGGAGCAAAGACTCTTTTAGACCCTTGATTATTCTATTGATGCATGGAGCTGGGAAAAAAAAAAAAATTATCTCCAACCGGATTACTGCAGACATTTACATTAATTATCAATGATACAGGTGCCTTATGTCGCTGACTGAAAGCTACAGCGAGAGAAAGAGTTAACCCACCATAATCTCTCTGTACGAATAGCACTGGGGCTTTTGGAAGTGCTTTATATGTAATCAATAAGTTACTCTCTCCATTCCTGTGCCTCCGCTATTGAAACCCTTGCAGTGTGCGGTTGTTTGCCTCGCTCGTGTTCCTTTTATGGTTTATTACCTGAATCGTGGCTTCATAATAACAATTATCAGAAGTCTTCTCGCTGGCATGTTTGGGCTCTCATTGAGGGAGAACGCGTACAATAATTGGGGATAGGAATAAAATCAGCGTACGCAAGCAAACCGGCAACATGAAGCTGAAAAGGCGACGTAAGCCATCTCCTCTGCTCTGGTATGTTGAACTGCCCGTTATAAAGCCTTATCGAGCACCCACAGGTTGCTGCAAGCACCCATGCAGCATTGTTATTAAAATGCAGCTCTTTGAAAAGCTGCCGTTTTGTGCGGCAGCCATATTCACCCCCCTCCTCCTTTCGCTTTTTCATAGTGTGTAACTCCCCCACCTGAGGTAAAAAGACACCGGGGCGAGCTTCAATCAATATTTCCCTGGGATAATGAAGACTAAATCTCTCTGTCATTCTCAATTCTTTAGTGACTCACTGTGTTGGAAGGCAGGGGGGAAATGCGACCTTACAAGTCCATTGTACTCTCTCTCTCTCTCTCTCTGAGCATTGTGTGGGGGATGAGAAAGGGGGGGTTATTTATAAAAGTATTAAAAATGAATGCATTCAGACGTGATGCTTCAAAGCTGTACTGAAGCACTGTTGTTGCTAACTTACCCTGTTACATAGTTTTCAGAAATCTTAATGCGAGGCCTGCTTGACTCATGTGTATGTGGTGTGTGTTTTGACAGGTGACGGATTGGACAACAGTGTGGCATCACCCAGCACAGGAGATGATGACGACCCCGACAAGGAGAAGAAGAGGAATAAAAAACGTGGTATCTTCCCTAAAGTGGCGACCAACATCATGAGGGCATGGCTCTTCCAGCACTTGACGGTGAGTTCAGTAGAGTGACGTTTCCTCTTTCTGCTTCTCTTTGAGCTTTCTACAGCATGCTGCACTTCAAAGCCACTGAAATGGTCAAATGTAGTGCTAATGCTATGCACATGCTTGCTCACACACAATTTACTTTATCTTGCCTAGCCTTAACCACACACAAGTTTTAAGCCAAGAAAAAAAAAAACAGCCTCATGCTAAAGATAGCAGAGATAAGTGATACAGAAGTAAGCTGCCGTTTTCCATTCACACTACTGTTATTTGTGGAGTATTTTAGGAAATCTCTGTGAAATGTTTGTCAGGGAGTTATCCGTATTAACAAAGACTGGAGATACACTGTACATGCATTGGTCCCAAAAATATGTTGGCACTAAGGCCAATACTTCAGGGATGTAATTTAATTATAAGCGCCTAAGTTTGTTAGGCTCTAGTGGCGGAAAAAAATATGATGTCGTAGTAACATTTTAAACCAAGTGGTGTAAGCAACTAAACACCTTTTGGAGCCATTCAGATCAAAACTGAGTTAGCTGGTTAGTTAAATGCGTTTTTAGGGACTGGTGGTTAGTTCTCTTACTGTGGCTGTCCACACCTGCTATAGAGAAGTGATAGAGCAGCATGGGCCATTGATGTGGTTGGCTCTTCCTTTTGCTTTGATGGATTTCACTTCCTCTATTTCATTTACCACAAAGTAATCGGAGTGGTGTCAAGACACCACTTATCTCCATATATCTACCCTTCTCAAAGGCTTAACGCACCTCTGCCAGCCTGTCTCTCTCTCACACATGCACACTCTGCACAACTCATAATAATAATGTCGCTTAATTAAAGACGTAGGTGTATTTTCAATAAATATATTACTTAAGCTTTGACTTGTTTGCGTTACGCTTTATGACCGAAGTAGCTATTATAGTAGCTCAGCAACGTGTGTTTTTAGGTGTTGAAAGGAAACGTGTTTCTAACCAAACTGGAGTCAAAAGGGAGTCCATTTGATCAGTGCCAAAAGCCCCCATATGCTTGCTCCCCCTTGGCCCCTCCATTCCTACATCTGTACCCCAGAACTTCACCTGCTTCAAGCATGCCCCCGAAACACACAGACACACTCTCAAACCCCCACCAACTACCACCTTTAGCGGCCCCAGGAGAAAGGTGTGTGAAAAAAAAGCCATTTGCCAGTTCACACAGACACACAAACAACAGTTTGGAATACCCACAAGAGTGATGGAAGTTTAGTTTCCTGTTTGTCTTGGTTGACCAATGTGGCGGACAGTATTGTGTCATTGAGGGCTTGTTCTGTCTCAAGTGTTTGTGATCATTTTACTTTAGGGACAAAGCTGTAACAAGAAGGTTTGCTAAATCTGAAAAAAAAAACAAAAAAAAAAACTTTTAGGACAGCTTGAAAGTAAAAAAAATAATATTACGAAACGTAAATACTTTTATAATGCTAAAATACCATATATAATGTACGGTTAGGGTTTAGGTAATACTACGCTTACTCTTGCTTAAACCTAAAGTATTAAACTTATGGACGTAACTTGTCATGCGTGCTCTATATATCTTTAATCATGTGGCTTGTTAAGGAAAGACGTGCTATTACATTTAAACACTCAGACGTAGTATTTTTTTCACCCCAGCAAGCACTTAGCAGTGCTCTAGAACCACTTAGAACACCTTTTCAAAACAACCAGATAGCAATGAACAAGAAAACATCCCTAGTATCATGACGGCGAGTGCACAAGATTTATTTTATGTATTTACAGTGACAGTCATTTCTTGTAGATGTTCCTACTTGACTTTAGTAATCATATCATGCTGCAGATCCTTTTCTGTACTCCCATCAGTATTCTGAGAATACATCCATTCCCATTCACATTGAACTATTTTGATGTATCGCCAACTGTCGCTATTGCTCATATTACCAAAAAAATCCAGTTCAATGAAAATGGTTTATTATTGCTGTGCGTCTTATTCCAAGTGTAAATGTCACTTAAAACTCACCAATTACATGGCATCAGAGTTCCTGCTAAGAAGAAAGTACGAGAGAAAAGGAGAGAGAGACAGGATGTTGACTTTAATACAGAGAGAGAGAGTAAGATCGAAACATAAATGGATACACTTTCAGTCTCTGCCGAAAATAGGTTTGCGCAGCGCTCCTTACAGCAAACTCGGGAAATTAGACTCATTTCACTCCCTGCTCCGAATGCTTCACTCTGACAGCTCAGCATTTGTGTGGGGAACAAAACAACACACAGCACGTGAGGCACTGATGACTGACCTTACGGACAATGCAGTCGTCTCGCCTTCCGTCTCCAACTGGCTTTTACTCAAAGGACGTCGGAAAGTCTCAAGTGGGGCCACAAAGATGTAGGAGAAAGTGTAAGAGAACGGGATGGATGGAAGAGGTAGTTGCTGAACCTCTGATGTCCCTTTTCCTTTGAATTGACGTGTGAAGGAACAATCTTTAGGTCTGGCCCTTGGAGATAAAGACCATGGCAATTAGCAAGCGGCACAAACAACACACACAGATGATAGCCTTCTGTTTTAGAGAAATATAGATTACATATGTGTCTCGCAGTTCACGGCCCAACCGCAGCAAGAATGCACTCTATGCATGTCACATGAATCAACCAGCAAAGCCATTGTGCCGAGACGGAAGTGTGAAGTGGGTGGCAGTACAAGATTATTCTGACGAGCCATTCGGTGGAAGAGAGGAGGAGAGGAAAACAATAAGCGGAACAGAGAGAGATACAGAGAAGACGGTGAAGGCTTATGGGGTAACTACACCCTGAAGCTGCTCTTTAATCAGTTGTTTTCAGTCCCCGGTTATTAGCCAGCTTGCGAGGCAAGTGGAAGCGGGCGTTTGCAGGTCTGAAAATAGTATAGAGAAAAAGAGAGAGAGATGCTAGCTAATTACTTGCCACTCACAAGTGTTTTAGCATGCCGTAAAGCCGGTGTGAACACATTCCAATAAACTTTGTGGTGAAGTAAAAAAAAAAAAAAAAAATAGAAACACAACAAAAAACAAAACAAGAGGCCCTAAACTTCTATTGGTTTTCCTGCTTTAACTGTTGTTTGTTTTTTTTATTTTATCTGAACAAAGATAGTGTGATTGTGCCAGGCATCCTGGAGAGGAATGCTGGGTGCACTGAGCAGCTTTCCTGTTCCTGTGGCCGTGAAATTGGACTCTTTGCCCCCCCTCTTTCCCATTCCTTGTTCCCTCCTGATTTTCACCCTCTATCTCACAAACACTGTTTTCTTGTTTAATTTAACAAGAAATGAGTAATAAATGGAAGCCATTGCCCCAAATCCCGCTGTGCTTATGTTTTTGCACTCAGCTCCCCAGTGAAAGGGCAATTTGCAAAATTATGTGATAGAGTAATTAGATGAAAGCCAGGCTTCAGATTGTTGCTATGCAGCCGCTGTGAAGACCGATCCTGGAACAGCCGAATATTAGGCTGGCACGCCGGGCTCTGGGCTTCGTTCTGTTTGTACACAGAACCAGAGAACGGGAGGGAGCCTTCATCACAGCTCGTAAAAAGCAAACCACAGCACAATATGCAATCGCCCGTTTCCCCCCAACCCCCCATTTTACATGCTGCTCGTGTTCAAAATGAAACTGGAAGGCATAATCGCTTTTAATGCAATTAGGCTCCAATTTAGCACCCTCTTCACACACATGTAACAATTCTGGTGAAAGCAACATTCTTGTTTTTCTCTTACTCGCTGGGAGAACATTTGCCAAACCTCAACTGTGCTGCATCTTGAGCAGAACCAGGTGTGAAAAACGCTATAACTCATTTCTGCACTCGATGGACTGAATCGTGCAGAGGGCCCTGAGCTGGAGGGGGAACGGGCTGTGTCCTCTTCGGGGAGTTAGGCAGAATTTGTTGCCCCATAGTTGGAGGCTGGAGTCGGGGGGAGAGAGTCGGGTTTGAGTTGGCCTGCTGATGATTTCCTGGGCAAAATTACAGATGTTCAGCATATGACCTCCTCAAAAAGTAGTGCTTGGAAAGCACAGAGGGGTTTTCAAGAGGCTGGACTTCTCGGTTTTACTTTAAAACAACACTGGCGGGGAGTCATACATTTGGCACAAAGCAGTGGATTTTCCAACATGTCCATTTTAATTCACTTTTTAAGTCAAGTTAATTCACTCTCACATATCTCCCACATTAATCAAAATCTAGGAACTCATGCAGGGTAGAAGAATATATTTGGTTTAAGTGTAGTGCGTAGCAAAATATGAGCCTTTGTAATTATATTATGACCAAAAGACAGATTTGCTTTTTTTTCTTCTAAGCTGAATAAAAATGCAGTCTTATTTATAGTGCTTAGCGTTACATACCATCCTAGAAGTTGCCTGTGAAATGGAGTGCTGCTGTGTGTTGACATTGTTCAAAGAGTAAGACCCTGCCACTCATATCGCCATGGCAACCGGGTGCCCTGACTGAGCTTATCACAAGGGTTCGGACCAGACAATAGGCGACCCTGACCACCTTTGGTTGCCATGCTAGCTTGTTATCATGTTATCGCCTCTACAAAAAATAACTTTGATTATAGGAAATGCATAAAAGATTTTAGAAACAATCTTTACAATGTGATGTTATGTATGCCATAATCACCTAATGACAACCATGGAATTACCATCATTGTCGTTTTTAAAACTTAACATAGCAGAACATTTTTTAAAGGTAACAAGCATTTGTAGGGTCCTTCCAAAAACATAAGTTTGTAACATGGATGCCATTATTGCAAGCGAGGGTTTCTTTGTCAAGAAGAGTGACGCCCTTGTAAACAAACTTTAGGCATGGTAACAGTTAGTAAAGAGCTGACTCTGAACGGCCTTGTCAAAAAAGCCACCCCAGCCATTAGAGGTCAGAGGCCAACCAGATCTCAGATGCCATTGGTCCGTGGTAGTTTATTGCTAAAGCCCTTGGATGTCAGCTCACTGGACACCCATGGCAACAGCAGTGTGGCACTTTGCATTCGGCCCGATATAGAGCCTACGCTCAAGTTTTCTCTCACCTTTACAACACAATTCCAAACCTCAACACAAATCAATGCGTGTATATTGTTTTTACATTCATTCATTCGTTTTTTTTATTTTTTTAACAAGAGCAGAAAGTCCATGCAGATTAATATTTGCAAATTGAATTTAGCAGCCTTAGGTCGCTGGTTATTTCTTAATTTCATCTAAGTAGCAATGAGTACTCGAGGCGCCACAAAATTGAAATAGCTTCAAGGAATTCTTCAGACAGTGTGGATCAAGCCTTGTGGAACTTTGAAGAAAATATATATATATATATATATCACTTCCTTCTGTACTTTGTTCTTCTGAGCTGTGTCTTTGCCATTTTACTATGTTTCCTGCAGCCAACTGGGACTCTACATCAGCTGTTGTAGCTGTTTTGGTCTCCGTGGTGTTTTTCTTTGAGAGAGAGGATACATGTTTATTTATGTGTGTGAGACATTTGGAAGCAATGACTTGATGCTTTTTATAAAAGTTGGTGTCAAAGAAGAGGCAGCTGAGTCAATCTTAGGGCTGTGGCTGCCCATTGAGGCAGGATGCGCCCCCCCTGCTCCCACATCTTGTAATGAAAACATCATCAATTACCCCACTGACAGGCCCCTGGGATGTGGGGCAGGCAACACTTTGGGGCTAGTCTTTGTGGATAGACAACCCCCTGCTCCCCCACCCCTCACCTCCAGAGAGGGAAAGAGAGAGAGGGTGGAAAAGGACTGTATATCCATCACTGGCAAGGCTTCCAGGGTGACAGCGTAAAAGGCATTGGTGTGTCATGGACAGAATGGATCGAATTGGTAAACTCCACATGGTGCAAGGAGAGGTGGATGGACGCTGCTCTGTCACTGCTGACATGGCCTTTCACAAGCCATCTGTGCCATGATTGATGAGCACCACATCAGTAGACCTCATTCTACCCAATCCCACCATGGCGTCCCCAACATCAGCTGCACTTTTGGACAAAGAAAGAGCCATGTTTAATTGACACCACTTGCTCTTTCTGCGTCCCCACGCGGTGAGTCGGTTCCCTTCCTCTGTAACATCCCAGAAAGGCAGTTAAGTTTTACTTCACGTAACCTCTGAACTGTCGGAGCATAACTGGTCCAGATGAGAGCTGTCCCTCAGTCGTACTCTCCCATCAGTCTTCCTCACTGCTCTCAAAAACCTGACAATTTTATAATGCCCAGAGGGCCAGCCACTGTTGCAGCCACGTCATCGGAGAAGATAATGTTCATGTACTCCATTTTCCACAAGCACACAGGTGGCCCTCACTGAATTCCATCCGTGCAGCTTGTGAACATGCACTCTTGGGCAGTTTCATTACGTTGTCAGTTAGAGAAAGTTATACGCTGGCCTGCTATATTATAACAGTATTGTATTTCATTATCAGCTACTTGCGAAGAGTTAGCAGTTAGCGTCTGTTTAGTGTGAGATCACGCTAGGCCTGCACGGTCTACTGTCTGAATACCAGCCATTGCCTTAACACGAGAAAGCGTACTCTCAGTTTTAGTTTCTGTTTAAATCCCAGAAGAAAAAAAAATGCTCTGTCAGCACAAACTCTAGCGCAGTTCTAGAGGAAGCTTGAAGCTCAGGTGTGGTGCAAGTTTCTCTAATATTCACCACCTCCTGAGCAGTCTGTCTGTCAAAGAAATCCAGATGCCAACTGAGGAAATAAAGTATAAATATCCTGAAGTCTAATACATTCCATTTAGATATCCGCAGTAGTGTTAGTTCAGTTGTCATTTGGATGGACTTTGGATGGGGCATTTAGGGAGGAAGTTAATCAGGGATTACGGTAGGTGCTTGTTCCACAACATTTCAAAGCTGGGAAGGGCAGAGGATACAACCCTAGGTGACATAAGGACAGTGGAGACAACAATGTCTATTCTACAGCATTGCCAGTTTGACACTTTGGGTGTCAGTCCAGCATGATTTGTTGCATAATCCATCTCAATCAGAGGTGTCCAGTTGGCCAGGGTTTAGCTATGGTCTGGCAAAGGTCCATTGGTGTTTAGATGGCACTAGGTGTGTTGATTCAGACCAGGCTTTGCTGAATTACCCTAGCTATGCTGTAATCATCAGTGCTCAGGGATCTTTCCGCCTGCAGTCAGCAGCTCAATACCTTTTACTTACAGCCACTGCAGAGCATTCCCCCACAGAGCAAAGCTCCAGCAGTCTGTCCCAGATACTCTTGGCTCACTCTGTTTGTGTGCATGTGCTCGCCAGTGTATGCCTGATGGATTATATGGCAGCAAAGACGCGGTAATCAGTTTGCACGTTTGCTGAACTAATTTATCAATTCGGTTCCTCCTACTTGTAATCTCAGCCATGCGTGCCGCTCTGAGCTCATTGTGCTTTTCATCTAGGGACAAACAGTTCTTCAGGAGGAGAAGGCACTAACCTCAGGCCTCTTGATGGGGCTTTTTTTCCTATCGTAAAAAAGTCATAGGGCATCAGCAAAATTATTTTCTGGCAAAGTGTCTGGAAAAAAAAAAACTACACACATATAAAAACACACATAGTCATTTTAGCATCAGGATCGTGCACACCTAGACTGATATTTATTTTGCATTTACGCATTCTATTGTTTTTTTTTTCTAGCAGTGTGGTTGGAAACTGAAAAACAGAGGGCAAGCATTTTATAGTCTATAATGTATCATTAAGTGTGCTGGCTTGGAGATGAGATAAATTCAATTATTTTATACCATCATGCGTAAGTGCATAAATTGTTTAATGGAGCTAGCATGTCCTGTGCACAGAATCCAAGACCCTTTTAAAGTGCCGTTGTCTTTGTTGTCATTGATTTCCCAAGGCGATGAACAAAGGGGAAATGGTCTCAGACACTTAAAACCTCTTAGATTTGTCTTATTTGCCTTAACTTTATCCAGGACCTGGCATATATTCAACTATTGAATAGGATTCTCTCCATTTAGCTCCGATAGTGGATCTTGACCTTTTCTTGCCGCGCTGAGTGCATAGTGTTTCCTGTCGCAATAAGGGATGCATGGCTGCATGGGAGTTGCATTGAGAGCACCTGCTGATCCATGTCGTCCCCATGGAGATTGCTGCGTGCAGCCAGGGGATCACTCCCTTCTGTGTGAGGAATCTGCTATGAGCGTCTTGAACCACATTTCATCAGATTAGATTCACACGTTAATAGAAAGTGAGGTCACTAAGAGAGAGGATGAGAGTGTTGGTCCATGGGCCTTTTTCTTCTTCTTTCTGTTATCAGCAGAGTGCTTTAGCTGTGGTGGAAAAGGAAGCAGACAGAGGCAAGGCGCTGCTCACTCGTTTGTTACGACAGATTAAGTCATTGATTTGTATAAGCTGTGCACCGATGAAGAAAGATCTGTCTTCCGCTCAGTGAAAGAGAGATAGAGAGAGAGAGTGGAAGAAAGAAGAGGTAGAATAAGGAGATAAAACAAGATGGCAAAAGAAAAAAAATGTCTCTGTGTTCTTCCTTCCTTCACTCTGCCTTTCTTTTATCGAGACAAAATGAAATGACATAAGGGAGCAATTGTAAAATGCCTTTTACCTTCTTTTAACTCTTCTCCAACCGTGACCAGGTTTCTCCTCCCCCTCAGGCCCTCCATTGAACATTAATTAAAATGGCCAGGGCAAAAGGGTAATTATGATAATAACATAATAATATCGCACAGGTTATTAGAATTTTTTTGTGGTTGCGAAATTGCTTCCTTTGAGTATCACATTTCAGTGGAATTAGCTAAAGGATAATTTCCTTGAGAGTAAAGGCATTGGAAAGGATTCTTTGGTCAAGGTGCAATATGGTAACCTGATTCTCTTAACATTTAATGCACCATGAGTTCCTGCTCCTGCCACTCGGCCCCCACCTTCAACAAACCCGGTTTTGGCTACTGGGAGGAGGCAGGAGGGTGGAGTAGCTTGTGTTTACCGAAGCATGCATTAATAGCACTGCTTTGCATTTCACTCGCAGTCTTCTTGACAATAGCTAAAACAATGATTTGGGTTTTTATCAGCTTTAAACGCTCTGATTTTGTGTGTCAAGCAAAGCTGCTGGCAAGCGCTCTCTGGAACAGGGCCGATCGAGGTGGCATGTACTTTGCTCCTTTGTCCATGATGCTACCTGACTGACTGTGCTAAAATCCCCATCCCTGCAGATATTAGACTCCCCCGCCGAATGCCGGCAGCCCACCTCCAGCTGCGGTTGGCGTGGCACGGCACGGCGCAGCTGAATTGCTTTTGAATGTTCCCCCCTCAAATAGGCTGTAATTACAAGCTTAAAGAGGTTTAGTGGTCCAGTAAACTACATAATCACCCCTGAATTAGCCCGGGCTCATCAGCCGCAGTCCACCAAGCTCCAGTCAGTGTTTGCAGGCTGGCCCCCTTATTACCGTGTGACTGTGAACAGCAGGTGTGGAACAACACGCATCCCCCTTAAACACAGATTCCCCACCCTTCCACTGGGATCTGTAATGAGACCGAATAAGAGGCTGCTTACCCTACTGCGACTGACTTTAGATCAGTGCCTGAACCTGGCTTACCTCTTTGCAGTGACTGGTGGCGCTTGAAGCTATAGGCCACCCCATGAAAAATATAGCTCTGCTCTACTCTATGTAAAGCTATTCAAATACCAGCCACTGTCTTCAAATGAAGTGGCTTACAAATTCAGGTGTCCAGATATGTGTTATTTTGTCTTTTGCCTGTTGCACTTTGCATTTTTGAATGCAAAGCCCTTAGCTCAAATTTGATCATGTTGATTTAGAACATTGTGGGCCTGGAAGTTTACACAGATATGGATAGATCTGATTTGTATTCCAGCCCACACCCATCCTTTAATTTTAGACTTACATTCTGTCCTCAGCTGCCTCTAAACCGAGAGTGCCTATTCCCTACCCAAAAGCACTTGTGTTACACCCTCTTCACTAAACCAACAAAAAAAAAAAAAAAAAAATGCTTTTTAACAGAGGATGACTAATTAAAATGCTGGAAACCAAATTAAACATATCCTCTTTTATCAAAAGTAGAGATTAAATGGTAAAAAAAAATGCTTCCAAGGGTGAAATTTCCCCAGCTTTAGCTTGTTGTAGTACAAGGATTTCTAAAAACGCTGCGTGTGAATAATTCATGTGCCGGCTTTGTGTTGACTTAACTCGCTACAAACTTAGTGGCGCTCCCAATGAAGTACTCCCACTTTCTGTGAGCCAGCCAGTCACCAACTCCGCCAGGGCATCTTAAGCCCTGGCCTCCAGTTGTTTTGCAAATCTAAGATCTTTCTCCCTCTTTTGTTGTTGTCTCATTGGCGAATCAGTCTTAGGAAGAAATTGGGTTACAGAAGCTTTGCTGTTTTGTCTCTTTTTGCTCTCGCTCTCTCTCTTCAGTTTTCCATATGAAGCATGTTTTGTTTTTTTCTTAATGAAGGACAAAACTTTATGTTTATGCCACGTACACAAAAAGGAATGTGAAATGTCTCAACTCTTCCTCAGCCAAGAAATATCTCTGAAGTCAAGACTCACTATGCTTTCTTGAGAAATAACACCTTTCTCGGATAATAAATTACTTGCCAACAACACAATGATTGTTTCTCTCGTGCGTGTCTTACTGATGAAGACGAGTGCATCATTTTCTGGTGAGACGATAATGCTCTTTGCCAAATATCAAGGGTAATCCTTCCTCCCCCACCCTGGAGTTTGGGCTGGATGATGTAGGTGGCCCTATCTGCAGAAGGCCTGAAGCTGTGGCTCTGGTACAGTTAATGCTAGCAGAGCTGGAGTAGGTGGAGCACTACACTTCAGACCTAATCCTGCTTTCCAAGGGCCAAGCCACTGAAGAGTGGTGGACGCAGCCCACGTGTACAGTGGCTGGTTCTGAGATGGTATGTTGAAATTATACTCAGTAGACACCTTGGACAAAATGGCCCCTGGATCAAGCCTCAGGCATTCCTCAGGGGCAGCTTGGCTTCCATGGGGATTAGCCACAAGGAATATGGAAGTGAGGCGGCAGTAGGATACCTAGCTGAAACGAACCCATACATACTCACCTTGAAAGGACCTGTTGACCTGAGTCGCCCCTGCAACGTATTTACGATTTAGACCGCACGCCGCTTAGCGAGATTGTCAGATGGAGCCACTAGGATTAATTCCTGTGTCCTGCGACTCAAGGGGCATGCCTCCCCACTCTTTTTCTGTGTGAAGAATAAGCACCATGTTCAGCGCACACTTATTTTATTAAGTTAATCTTGTGTGGAAAGCTTCTTTAATCCAAATCACACAGGATAGAGAGAAATGTTCCCTTAAATAGAACATAACGATAATAACGGTAATGTGGGTAATGAAGGCAGCCGAGTGGGGGAGAGGGGGTTGTGGCTGATTGTAATTAACTGGTTAAATGGAACACAAAAAGACGTGTCCACAGTGATCAGGGGGGAGGATGCGTTCAGTATGTGGCCCTAGCCAACCCTGGGAGTTGACGGGTAAAGAAATACTGCTGGGATTCTGGCTTTTTTTGCGGGGGAAGCAAAATGATGAAGAAAACACAGAGATGAAAGGAACTTCCAAAATAGTTCTCCCCTCACAGTGAACCAGAGGATCCTGTCTAAGGACCTGATAAGGAGCGCAGCTGGAGCTCATCCAGGCCTCCTCCTCCCTGTTCTACATAGACACAACTCTCCCGACAAAGACATAAAGACCAAGAGTGCACACCTCTCATGTTTCGGCTCTCATAGTCTGGGTTGTACCTCTCAGCTTTCAGGGTACAGTGCAGTAAATACTGGAATTCTACCCTCTCCCACAGAAAGGTCTCCTGACACAACTTGACTCCTCATATCTTGGCTGTATTCAAAACAGCATTCTCAGCCATCGCTCGGAATTGTGGGTAAGGAGAGCAGAGTCAACCAAGGGTTAGGGGGGAAAGACTTGCGTTCGATTTCGAGCAGGAGAGAATGGGAGAGACCTGTTCACCTCTCTTATCTCACCGATAGGACATGGACTCTACGCTCTTCCCCGCCATTCCCTGTCTGAGGGGGCCATGTAGGACAACCGGGAGGGACTATTGTTGATGCACTGCTAGACACAGACACACACACACACAGATAAGATACATGATGGAGAACTGAGCATGGGGAGGACATTGTTGGCTTGGTATCCACCAGTGCAGAAGAGGCTGGAAATTCTGATGAAAGGAGTAGTATATTTGGACAAGACGTATCATTAAGATAGGCGAAAGGAAACAGGGAGGATGCGTTGAGATTTTCCATCTGTTCTTTAGGCAGTATTATTGCTTTCTCACTAAAGCATCACGAGACCCTGAGAAAACAATTCTCACCCAGTACCGCTGCCAAGAGGATTAAAATACTCAGTCGCTCTCTGTCTATTATAAAATCTGTTGGTTTCTCTCAGTTAAACCAGAATCTAAATCACACTGATTTGACGCATAGGGATAATTTGGTGTTTGGAGACACAGACAAAGAAAAAAAAAAATGTTTCTGAACATATCCCCTTCATGAGTTTATGAATGCTTGCATGAAATATGTCAGTATTACAAGGATGGAAAATATGTGTACGAACACAGAGACAGAATGGAAGAACATTTGTAAAGAATGTGTGACAAAAAGCTGCATTTAGCATACAGAAAATGTATCTATCACCTGCCATGATTTGCAAATAGATACCGGACAATTTACATATAAACCGAAAATAGGCAGGGCTTAAGTTAATAGAAGGGCTTTTGTGTGAGCAGCTATTAATTAAAAGTGAATAAATCATATCTGGATGTTTTCCGGACATGACAAGTAATAAGTGTAAAATGGGCTTCAGTCACCGCTGCCCCATTCTGCTCAAATACAGGTGTGGCTACCTTGAAGTCGTTATGACAACAAAGGTGAGTCACGTATGATGCTGTGGGCGGAAGAGCTTGACCCAGTTGGCGTTTGTACAGGAATCCTGTTTGGGTACTGCTAAATGCTCACGGTCGGAGCCACCTGTCAATCACAGAACAGGTCTTTGTATGGGGTTTCCAGGATTTAATGAGAAGTTAGGATAGGATTAGGTTACATTTAAGTTCAGCTGAAACTTGACTGCTCATTTTCTCCACCCCATTGTGCATTGTTATAACATTTCATTTGGTAAAGTTGTCTAACAAGTTACCTTAGTTGAAAGTCCTCCTCCCACTTCTTTTCTTAAAAGCAAAGCCTGTACAATGCATTCTTCATTCTATATCTCATCAAGATATTTAAAATTAGAATTTTAGTGGGACTGACTTTCTTAGTTATTCATACTTTTACAAGTCCGGACCATGTAATGACTGACAAAACATAGCTGTAGTTTCAATATAGCCGATTGCAAAAGAATCTCATATGCAAATGGTCTGGCGAAAAGAGTATTTCTTGTTTCCAAATCACGTTGACTGAATGGAACCAAGCTGGAATTTAACCTGCTATCCATAAAATGTTTTGGTGTTGGACACAACGATGTGCGAATGTCATATGGCCCCAGTTTTCTCTTACCTGCTGCGTCCCAAAAGCTGGAGTCATTCTTTGTAAGCCGGCAGCAGAGCAGACAGTGTTGTACGGTCACATAGCCTTTGGCACAGCTTTCCCCTTTAAAGTCATGAGGCCTCTGATACTTTTGTCCAGACATGTTCACTTCACTACAGGGCTGACTAGCCATCATGCCACAGTCACTGTGATTTTTACCTCTACAGTTCATTTGTAAAGTTGAGCATGACCGCTGATTTGGTGAAGTACAGGATAATCTAATGTTGCTATATGTCAATTTTATGATCATAGTTGCCATTACTTTTTTTGATGCTCAAAGGCCTGCTATTGGCAATTATCACTGATCAGATGACAGAGAAAGAGACTGGAATGTTGTTTTCTCACATTTCCAGTCCTGGCTCTGGTTTCACACAAACCTCATCTTTGTGGTTTACAACGATGGACAATGGAAACATATGATAAGGCGAAAAAGAAAAATCTTAAAATCTATTTAAAAATGGCTGGAGGCGACACTACAATTATAACTTTCTGCATGAAATTATCCACAGTTTGTTCCAATTACCTACAATTGGATCACATGAAAATGACAGAGCGACAGGAAAACAGCTCGCTTTCTCTGGCAGTACCAGTAAATAAACATGCATTCAGCAACATGAAAGACATTCCAATTTATTATTGCTCGAAAAAAAAGAGCAGACAACCCGTGGCGCCAACCATTTTTACATTTCTGTTTGTTCATTTGGAAGCCTTGTTCTTATTATACCTCTCAAAGGGTGAATCAGAATGACAGCTGCTGATGTCTTCCTTTGCAATGCGTTGCTATACGTTAGATCACATTTAGGAGAAGTAAATGCATTCAGAAGCACCCTTTCCCTGCGACATGCTTGGTTCCACTTTGCTGAAGTCGCTATGACTAGTAGAAAACATTCAGTTTGCTATAGCGATTTGCTAACTTCGATCTGTTGTCACTTTGGTTGATTTGCAGCCCAACGCCAAGTTGAAGCCTTTATCTCTGCTAATCCCTAGCAGGTTGTGGAAGGTTTGGTTATGGGCTTAGAAGGTCTGAATCTGTTAGCACGGTGACAGCACAACGAGTCATCCACAAATAATGGAGGTGTCAGCTCATTGTGTTAACGAAGCATTATATGAAAATATTGTAACAGAAAAATGGTAGAGGGGATATTGCTGTACTTTAATACCAAAGCACAGGGCTATCTCTTTTTTTTTTTCTTTCTCTCTCTAGGTATAAATGTGGTGTAAACATCTTTGTACAATGTACCTCCCATTTTACATGCTCAGCAGGGGCCTCAACACAGGCTCTGTCTTGTCTTTTTCAGCACATTGTTTAGACTCAAAGCTAGCAAGCTCAATAGTTCATGCTAACACTAGTATAAATCAAGCAAATCTCACCTCACCTTTATTTAAACAGCTGGATCAGCACAAATCGAGTTCCTAACTTCAAGAACGTGGCTGTATGCTCACTGTATTTTAGCAACGCGGCTTATCATCTAGAATGACCAATCTTACAACGATTAAAAGGGAAGAGGTATATGTGAGTGGTGGTCTGTATTCCACACAAGGCTTCAGATATCCGTTCTCTATCGTGCATTCATGGCAGCAAGATGACTAGAATAAATTGCAGTGGGGTTGCACGGCACGGCACTCTAATTACTGTTTCTGTTCCCACACTTCACTTAACTTTATAATTGGCTTGCCTTTTTCGCTGCCATTAATTACACGATTTCATATTCCATTAATGACTCTAAGAAAGAGACACACCTCACTTTTTCACACTAATTAACAGCTGCTTTGCCACTTTTCTGCACAAATGTGTGAGCAACGTCTCCCTTCTGTACCTCAGACATTTCTCTCACTAACAAATATGCTCATTAATTGATTTATTTGCAATATTTCTCATGCCATTTTCTGTTGTTTTTTTCTCCTCTCTGTCTTTTATCAGCACCCCTACCCTTCAGAAGAACAGAAAAAGCAACTGGCACAAGACACTGGGCTCACTATACTACAAGTGAACAACTGGTAAGTCAATTGTACTTTTGTGTTTACATGCAATCAATAGCTTCGCCCCTGGCAAGCGGCTCTTAATGATTTGAATTAATACACTCCCCTCCTCCCTGCTTTTGCTCACCCCTCCCATCTGTCTCCCACTTATCGCCTCATCTCCCTTCAAATCAATTCACCCAAAGGGATATTGCCGCCAGGATTTTTCCGACTTTTTTATTTTTTGCTCGTTCTAATATGAATCCCTGTGACAGCAGCTCCTCTCTGAATCCTCTCTCAAAACTTGTCTGTCCCATGCTCACTGTGATTTGATATTAGCTATAAACAGCTATTGATTATGTCGTTTCCACCGTTAAAAGTTCTGTAAAGTTTGACAGAACCTGCGCAGGGGTGTGTTTTTTTTTTTTTTTTTTTTACTAGAGATATCTATCAGCACACACTTACTGTTATTAGCCGTGTCTAATGAAGGGCCTGAGATAGGGAGCGGGGAGGTGAAAACTAACAAAAGACGGAACGTTTGATGTAAGAATACAAAGAACAACCTTCGCCACATATTTCTTCTTGCCAGGCCCTCACATGAAATTCTGTTCGCAAACTCACTCAGCTCTTGTTCTCTAAGTGTCAGAGATTGATATTGCCAAGGATCTGATTACATGCCCTAATCCATTTTGCTGAATAAACCAGCCTTGATGTAGGCGCTCCCAGCATGGGATTGGAGAGTTGCTTTAAAAATGTGTTCCGATACGAATTAAAAATCATAAATTGTTAATTACTTCGCAAAGGTCAGTAGCATAATCATACAAATAGCCGAATATCAACCATTAAACTACTTTAAGTTACAACATATATCACACACGTACATTTTATAGGACAAGAAAACATGCATACATACTGTACATTGACATAATTATTCTGGATGTTGTCATTGCAATGAGTCGGCAACTGTAAAATACTGCAATTACTGTAGACACTGGTTGTTAGAATGGGTGCAGTCTAATGTAGCTGCTATGGAATGCCCATCTGAAAATAGTTTGTACTGTAGTACTTGTTGGTAGTACTATACATTTTTAGTATTCACTAGCTATCATTATTTTTATAAAATGCATCGCTAAACATATCACATTTAATGGCAATGCAATATACCTTTGTATCTTGATTACATAACATTGTTATTCCATCAGGCTTCTCAAGCTTATTAACAACCAATCCCTTGCTATGTACACCAGATGTTAGGAGAGTGAGAGAGAGATGGGAGACGTATTAAAACCCATTACACAAAATGTAATTTCTGACAACATAATCCTTAGCATTGTTCAGTTCAGTACCTCGGAGACAACCGGTGACTGAGAATGAGGATTAATTTACAAAAGTGGCCTATCAGTGGGACGCAGGCTGATGGACACAAGGGAATCTTGTTGGGGTTATCAATTTCTGTGACCTCACAACAACCCATGGGAGATCAATTCTTTCAGCCATATTAGTTAGCAGAGAACACACAGGCAATTACTTCACACACTGTCCTGTCCCACCCCAGCATTCGGCTACTGGGCCAAATCTTTGTGTAGCGGGGTTTGGTGTACGTTGGACGAATTGACACGTTGCCTGTGTTTGTGTGGGTGCTGGAGAAGGAGCGCTTGTCTGAGCGAGCGGTGGACAATTTAAGCGGTATTAGCCGCTAAACCCTGCTTGCCGGGCTCTTGCAGCGTTCTCTCAGATTGCGTGCATCAGCGTGGATGTGTGTGTAAGGGCGCAGATGACATGGAAAGTGTATATGAAAACAGAGCGAGAGAGAGACACTCAGCACATTAGGGGTTAGAGAGTAGGATCTGTCGTTTCATAGGCCCGCGCTTGTGCTTAGTAGGAAGCTCACCATTGGGTGTCTCCATGGCAACCCCTGGTGATGTTACCTCCTGACCTGCTGATTTTTAGAGGCAATTTCCCTAGCCGTGATTCTATTTATCAGACTAGTCAAAGCACCAGGCCAATACAGCTTATTTCCAACATAAAATATTCATGCAAGATTTACAAGATAAATTCCAGCATGCAAGCATATAGATTTAATTTGCTTAACATGCAAGTCCATATCATTTAGCCATATCTCTGAGCTTATAGGACTTCATGGTGAACATGTGGAAACCACAATGTGACATCAAACAAACAGATGAAGCTAAATAAGGGATCAACTGAAAATGACGGCTTCCTTGAGCCCTGCTTCCATAGACTTGTTAACACACATGTACGTGTCCATTATTGATGAGGACTCTGAGAATCTGCGGGCTGAAGATTAAATAAAAAATGCTAAAGGCCGTGTGGGGTGCGGATCACTCATGAATTATTGGCGCTAACATAACGTAAGGGACTGCTGCAAATCTGGGCCCACGTATTAACAATCGACCCACGTGGGTTGTTTAGTCAACATGCACTGAGAGTGTACAAAAACTATTTTTCAAATCTGGACGATACGCAATAGACGTACACTTAGTCACACCCATATGGACACCCTTACGCACACATGAGCACAGACGAATACGCGCCCGCGGACACGCATGAGCACACTGAGACAGCCTAAAACGTGGTGAGCGAACGTGGCATCGAGGAGGCATCGACTGTGGGATCTATTTTCGGAGGGAGATGTCAAAGCTCTGATAGGGATTATGTATAACCACCTACTGATGTAAAGGCACGGTCAGTTATTTGACATACAAATGCAAAACTTTAATGGAAAGGAGTAAGAAAAAGGAAAGATGCAGAGAGAAAGAAAAGTTTTAGCCTTTGACGATAAGAGAAGGCATTCTCAGAACACTCCATAAAGATCAGTGATGTAAAATCAATGGGCGGGTCATCGGGTTTCACGTGTTGCCCGTTCTTCCCTTCCTGACGGAATTTAATAATCCCTTTAAAGATGCTGTTTAAACCTTAGGGATGGATTGTTTTGTCAATAAGGCGGCTTTTATGAAAGTCTTAAAAGCATGGAGTGAAGTGTGGCGGGGCTACTTTAGAGAAACAGCGTCCACACACCCTGGATCAGGTTTCTGCGCCCGAGAGAAAAAAGGAGCGAGAGCAAAATAAAGAGAAAGAACTGGATGACTGGCATGCTTCACTTCTCTGACAGCCAAGCCCGCCCATGTCAAGAGAAGTTGAAACTTGTTCAAGAAAAGCTCTGGATGATTGCTCTATGTGCTCTTCGTGTGTAGTATCTGGCAACGTTCTTATAGCTTCGGGGGAAAATGTGACCCCTGACCCAGTAGGTATCTTGGATAGGCAGCTTTACCTACACAAAAGCAAAATCACAAATCAGATCTGTGTGGTATAGCAGTGGTTTCTTCTATACCATGATGACAACAAAGATAATAGTTCAGAAAAACTGATACTTATTTAAAACATTGTAAGCAACTCCATTAAGTCTGCAAACATCTAGGAAATAAAACCTTCTTTTGGATTGTATGTGTGTTTGCTAGATCTCTAATTCTGGTTGTAGTGTACACTTATGTGCTTAAGTTGAGCAAGAGTGTATGTGTATGTGTGAGTCTCGCTGTTCATGCATGCATATGTGTGTGTGTGTGTGTGTGTGTGTGTGAATGCAACAGCGGGCCAAAGGATGCAAGCAGGTCTGGGTGAGATGAGCCATAGCCCATGTCCCGGAGCGGCCTTCACACAGCCTTCCTGTCAAGGTGCTTTAGCGTGAATATCCGTGGCCTTTCAACAAAATACCAACACACCCTGGGGTCAAACCGCCAAACAAAAGACATATTTACACCAGTGAGACACAGGCATGCGGCCCTACCTACACCCTCAAAATCCCCTGCTACATCAGGCGGAGATGGAGACATAGTGGAGAGCTCAGCTCCATGAAGCTGGATGGATATAGGGATTGTTTGCCTTTCTGCGCAGTTGGGCTCAGTCTGTTCTCAAGTGTTTGCTAACAATTCTGCCATACTGGAATTTCAGCACTTGCTCAGACCTGAACTCTGTGTTGTGTCAACAGCAGACAAGTTGGAGTGGTTCTGTGTGTGTGCATGTGTGTGCATTTAGTCATGTGAAGTCCTTTTGTAATGTGTGTTGGACTGCCTGCGCATGTGTGTGTGTGTGTAAACGAGACCAGCACAGTTAAAATAGTTTCTTTGTTTGGGAGAGAATGCATCTCTATATGTGGAGATATATGTGCATGGATGGCTGTTTGGCAGTAAGTTGTCGTAGGATATGTGCGTGTGTGTATGCATGCATTCGTGCAGAGTCTGTGAACCATACAAGGGTGCACCCCCCCCCCTCTTTCTCTCCCTCTGTCTTACATCACAACAGGCCCCAGGCACTGCCTACATTTTTTCTTCTTCTTTTCTCTACTTTTTTTATCCTCTCTTTTGTGGGGGAATGTGAACATGACAGACGGAGGGTGGATCGGCACTAGAGCATATTGGTTATGTTTATAAATCTAGGAACAGATTGGACCGCTGATTAGCGAGCCGACCACTGATTAGCTAATGAGCTTTTAGCATTACAGTGATTGCAAGGTCACGCTGAACTTCACCCCTCCAACAACAACCACAAAAATATACACACTAGAGCGAGTAATGCTTCATATATGTATTCTCTCCATTCAACGCAAGTATAATGAATAAATATGAAAATATTGCCCTAGACATATTATTTTCTGCACTGGTACTTTCACCAAATGAAATGACGAAAATAATGAAAACTCACTGACTGGACAAGCAGATTTTTTTTTTTTTTTTTTTTTTTACATCGTGGCAACACTAAAATATAATGGTGCATGAATCAAACATTGCCATGGTACTGTATATATCTGAATACCTGATATCAGCTTGGTGCTGTTTTTGTAAGGGAAGCTAAAGCAGAAAAGTGACTAAACTTGTCAGACCACAAACCTTAAGCTTTCACTTATTGGATCTATAAACAGTCTCACAGTCTAGGTGGCTAATTTGTGCTAAATCATACAAATTCGTACAACTTCACCACAATTTTGTACGATTTGTCTAAAATCCCATGCCGTGTAGGTTTAGGGGCGGAGTTAGGTGTAGGTGAATTGGCAACTCATAAAAAATGTACGAATTGCCGTGAGACTGAGCTGGATCTACCGGTTATTCAAATTACCATACCATCAGGTAACGTAAAATAGTAGGTTTTTTTTTTTTTTTTACTCAGGTAAATTCCTGGTACCTGGTGCGTGATTAGTAATGCCAGTCAGAGCTTATGTGTAAGGTCTTGTATGCATGTCAATAGAACTGGCAGTGTCAGCATGAGCTTTATAGTGCCCGGCAGAGACCACCACAGTGACAGCTAGGCGGAGGCCCCATTAAACCTGCAGCCGTGATGTCATTTCCTTTAAGAATGTGCCATGTGCTGCCACACACACAGCTGCCAGTTGACATCCCAACACTGTGAGGTTGTTTGTTTGCATGTTTACCCAGACAGAGAGGCAGTGCCCAAGCATTTGCCTCCGGCATCAGGCTGCGCGAAGAGACCTCAGAGATAGACGACAGCATGAAATGGAGAGTGTTCCAATGTTGTGTTTGTGAAGTGGGCATATGACGGTGCTCTCCCTCTCTGATGTATTATTGCTCTATTTCTCTTGCTCTCTCTGGGCTGGGTGGGGAATCAGAGGAGAGCTGGCAAGCCATGTCCATGCCAAGAATGACCTCATAGTCCCCGGCTCCAGAGGAGTGGGGAACTGTCTCTGAAGCATGTCCAGCACCTCGCAGCATTTGCACTCTGCTTTGTTTTTCGGTGGTCGCTTGAATGCCGCAACAGAGGTTGATCACAGCGAAGGTCTCCTCTCGCCTAGAGCTGGAGGTTCTCTAGTCTGAAGTCTGCATATGTCTTCCTGGCTGCGTTGATCTTTTGAGCAACTCATAGCAATCTCTGCTGCACCCCTCTCTCCTTCTCACAACCCGGCTATGTGTTTATAAAGTGTGTTCCTTAGCCCCCAGGCGGCGGCCCCACTCTTTAAAAGCGCCTTTAGAGGGGACTTCACAGCTCTGTTAATGGAAACGTTTCGACTTTGTTTGGTGAGAGGAGCTTGTGGGGGTGCACCAGGGGTGAGTTTGCTGAAGTAATGGCCAGCCTCTGTTGGAGGGGGACTGATGCGGTGGGGATTAGACCAGCCCCTGTACTAACAACTAGTTCGTGTTCATGGCTCCTGCTTCCCTAGACCCAGTAGAGTGGGTTCTTCTTTTGGGATTCCACCAACGCAGGCCGGTCTAAGAAGCAGCGGAGGGGCCGAGGGGGAGGCCGATGTTATTAAGAACATGACGAGAGGTGAGAAAGGCAGGAATATTCAGTGCGAGGGGAGGATGAGGGGTGTGATGTGCCTGAATGGAATTGTCTGAGGTGAGAGATTCAAACGGGTGTTGGAAGTTGGTCCTTTATGTACGCCCCATTCCCCCTTGTCTGTCTCCAGCAATGGAACAGGTTAACGCCACTCCTCCAGGCCTGGATTGCTGTGCGCTGATTAAAAGAAGTGTGTAAATGTATGTATAAGTGTGTGTGTGTGTGTGTGTGTGAATGAGTGAGAGTGGGTGGATTGGGGGGAGGCAAGAGTGTAAATGGAATCTGTGCAGCAAACAGCTGGACTAGTTTATTTAAGCACAGGCAGGCCATAGCGACTGACCCCAGATTGACTTGGAGGGAGGAGGAGCCAGGGTGGACTTTTATGACTTTTGGGTTGAGATGAGATGCTCGTATTTGTAAAATTTGCCTTAAGCCATGCCAACATGTGAATTACTAATTACTTAAGTAAATGGATCTCCAGAGCAGATACTGATAATAAAGTTGGTTTCACCAGAGGGGTCTTATTGCATGATTAGCTAGTTGAATTATAGCAGTTAGCAAGTTAGCTGATGTGGGGGAAGCAATTTAAAAAAAAAAAATGGCTTGCCAAGATACAAGTTACACATTATTTGAAATTGTTAAACTACAGTTGAGCTTTGTATTTTACACTACAAGCTAACAAAACAAACTACATTGTAGCTAAATAGGGAAGCAATCTCATATTGAATGTGTAACTATTTGATGATACAACTGAGAATTAAATTAAATATAATTAAATTGATATCATTTAAAACTGGCACAAAAACTGAATGAACCTGAATGAGTGTTTCTAAATCTTAATTAGGGTGATAGCATTAAAATGAACTTATAAATGCATAGCCAGAACCAAGAAAGCACGTTAATTTAAACTCTTTCCATTGAAATGAACATAAGCTTTCATGAAATAATTAGCTTTATATTTAAATATTTTTTAATTATTAAAGAATACCTAAAATGTCAGAGCGACTCAAATATGTATTTATTTTAAATTGAACAAATCAATGCACATTATGTATTAACATGACTTAGGTTGATGTATGTACACAATACAGTGCAACATTGAAAACGATAACGTAGCATTGTCGCAAAGGAGCTTGTAACTGGAAAACTACAGTGTTTTCAAAACATCTGTACTGTCACACTACTAAAATGTAGTTTGTTGTTATTTTTAGCCAGTTACTTCCCAACCGTAGTTAGCACAATGACTAAACAGATCATTTTAACTGATAATTATCGTAAACCCACAATATCTTTTATATATTTTCTTTGAATGCATATTTTTACTGCAGATTCCTGTAGAGCCACAGATGCAGATCCGAATCATCAGATCATTCTATTCCATCGGTATTACTGATATGCCTGTTTGTGGGTTTTTAATATACATGTAAATGTAGCTGAGTGTGTTGAAATGCGATTTCATGAGTGAATTTGGTCCTCCGTAGTCATGCATGCGCCCCCTCACACAGTTTACATCTGAGAGAGAGGGAACGAGCGAACGAAGGGGGCATTTCTACGAAAAAAATGACGTACTTCATATGCATTTAGATAGACATGCTGAAATATAACCTTTTGTATCTTCAATCTGGATCTTTCCAGCAACGCTTATTAAATTATTCCCTAATTGGTCACGCAACAAAGGCAGCTGATGAAAAAGACAATTTCTTGCTTTTAATTGGCCATTTCACGTGCCGTTCGTGCTACACCTGTGCGTTTGTAATGAGAGTGGGATATTAGCAGAGGCCCTGGCAGACCCGACAGAGATCAGATCGACTGTCAGCAAAGGCGGGAATGAGCAATAGCGCTCCAACACATTACAAAAGACACACAGAATAAGAAGAACCAAGCCTCCATCTAGGTTCATTTGGCTCATAAACACTCTCATTTCAGTCTTTTTTTTTCTCATCCTTTTAGTAAAGCTGTGTAGTTTTAACCCTCCTCTTTTTACCCTACTTTGGAGGTGCCACTAGTGGCGTTTTGCTTTAAAATAGCCCCCCATTGTCCCAAGCTGGGCTGAATAGTTGGCTTCATTGTCTGCCTATGGGAAGTAGAAACTGAACAGGCCATAAACGCAGTCCTATAGCGCGAAGAGGTCGCGTAAAGGTGAACTTTTACTCCTAATGGAGGCTCCAGCTTTAGCCTGGCCCGTATGGCTCTCTGCTCCTTTTGATTGCCTTCTTAACCGTCAGCGCCAGGGCGTCCGCCTGGCTCACAGAACGGAGCATGACCATTCTTTCTCTTTTTCCTCACACTCCTAAACCCCCTCCCTCACCCTCACCACCTCTCCATCCCCCTGCCTGGTATTGTGTAGCACTTGTCCTTTGTTCCAGCTTTTGGCGCATCTGGCCTTAGATATAAGAAGGAACGAGAGAGGAAGCTTAAGATACCTTTTTAAAAAGAAAGAAAGAAAGAAAGAACAGCCATTTCCACAATTCGAAAAAAAAGCAAGCAGAAAAAAAGGCAGAGGCAGAGTGAGTGAGTGAGGGAGGAAAATCCAAACGGCAGAGGTCAGCAGATAGACAACAGTGCCCCCCCTTTGACCCCAGCCTGAGATGAAGGCAGTAAAAGGAATGCCTAGTCTGAGACTCCCCCTGCTCTCCAGCCCGCTGCTGGTGATAAAACTCCAGACATTCTCTCATTTGATGGTGCACTGCCATGTCAGTACATTCCTCCCCTGATCATTTTTTTTAAAGCCTTTAAGGTGATGTCGTATAGTGATATCGGTGATGAGAAAGCTGTGATCTCTGGTAAAATAAATTTAAAGGGACAAAAAAATATTTTATTCAGGTTTTACCCCATGAGAGAATTTATTACAGTGATACTATAGTAGTATTATAAGTAGTTACTTTTATTTAAAAATAGTTCCGTTTATTAATATTACTTATATTGTGAATATTATCCAAACTGCAGGTGGTTTACAGTTTTACAGGCTTAAACACAGCTGAAATTTAGAGTCGGAGCGATCCGTTTTATAATTAATAAAGAAGAAGCTTAGCAGATGCCTATGTGAACATTTCTTTGTCTGTTAGTTCTGCTCTTTCTCTTTATCTCTCCCTTTCTCTCTTTCTCTTGCTCTCTCCCTCCACCCTAAGCTCTCCACCCTTGCTTTTCTCAGCCTGAAAAGAGTAGCGGGGCTATTGTTTCCTTAAAAGTCTACTAATTCCCCCCTCAAAGGATGGAATGGAAGTGTCCAACTGTGGTAACAGCAGGAGGACATAAATCAAGTTGGAACCCCTGAGCATGGTCTCCTGGAGGTGACCAGGGTCATAGGGTCACTAGAGGGGATTTAGGCACAACAAGGCCAGAGCACTCCGATGTATGGTGCAAAGAAGCTGAGGTCAGAAGCTACAGGGGCCAAATATGTTTTTGTCACAAATGTTAGGCACAATACGCAGAATTGCAGAGCAGCCTGTTCTTTTTGGCGGGGAAAAAAAAATCTCCACATTGAACCCGCAGTTTCATTATTCTCCCTCTAGGGAGACAGAAGGAAAAAGAAAACATGGCTTGTACTTGTGTTCTTTGACAATGCAACACTTTTCTGTTAGCAAACATTTCCTAAACACATTAATTCCTGTGGTGCATATCAACTGCGTTACATCTGGCATCAGGGTTTGAATGGTTGAGTAGTTTAAAATTTCAAAAGTTTTAAAAAAGGACTGCATAAAAAGAGAGAAAAAAAAAACATCACTTTCTTCAAAGTGCTAATGTGCACTTTGCTTAGTAGGCAATATATATTAAGCTAGCACAGGTTTGTACAAGTCGTAAGCTTTGTGAATATTTCTGTGTTATGGAACAACTCTCCGACACTCCCACTGGAGTACTAGAGGATTAGAAAAAAAATCCCTCAATTACCCCTCCGATTAGCTATCTGGGCTGATCTGGACAGCGGCAGGCTTGGACGTGACTGTGTTTACAGAAAAAGATAGAAAAACTCCAGTGGCTTTTAAGTCATACGTTGCATCTTGTTTTTTTACAGGTTCATTAACGCAAGAAGAAGAATAGTGCAGCCCATGATCGACCAGTCCAACCGAGCAGGCAAGTCCCCCATAGTTTCTGTATTCAAGTCCCGCAGGCGAAAGCCCCCTGCAAGCCATGCACCCGGAGGCCCACCTGCCGGTAAATACTTAGCCCAGCCTGGATGTCAACAATGATTGACCACTAAAATCCATCCAATTAACCCAAAGCACTAATCACGCTGACTTGGGCACTATATAACCCAGTGACGAAGAGAAGCAAGCAAACACGTACGATGGATTAAAGTATTGCAACAATAACTACAACCGGATCTTCTGTTTGCCTTCCAGCTCAGTTCTTCCTGTTAGTGAACAGTGCCCCTGGTGCATGGCTTGTTGTGGACTGCTGTAAATTTTATTACCTGTAATAGGGTTCAGGGGGCAGGGTTGCATTAGGGACTCAGTAAAGTTCAAAGGCATTCATTGGGGTTGAGATGTTGTTTTTGACCAAATAACCCCCAACACACACACACACACTTTGAAAAGGTTGAACTCACGGTAAGTACATCCCAATTAGCTTGCGATGGAAAAAAAAAAAAAGATAACTTTGGTTTTCCTCAGATTTTTGCGGTTGTCTAAAAATGTTTCCTCTATTACAGCATATAGGCTTAGCTCATTGTTCCCAGTACTTAAGCTTCATTGGGCATGTTCTGTCAAGTGTTTTATCTCTCATGAAACCCAAAGAAACTGTGTGAAATGCCTAAGTCTGCATGTGTGTTAACAGATGATGTTTCTCCTGCGACTTAAACTTAATTAAAAGCACTAATTGACCACTGTTCTTTTCCCCCACATTCCCTCACCATGCCCTCCTGCAGTAAGTCAAGGAGCTCCCTACAACCCAGATGGTCAACCCATGGGAGGCTTTGTGATGGACGGCCAGCAGCACATGGGAATCAGACCACCTGGTAAGACCTTGGCGTGTCTTCTCCTCTGACATCTCCCACCTTCCCACAAGCCCCCTCCTTCTCTTTCTCAGTCTGATTCTAAGACCCTAGGTTTGCACAGGTGTGGTCTAATGCACGACACCCCTTTGTCCCTTCATGTTTCTATTCAGAGACCTTTGCTTTCTAATACCCATCTTCCCAGAATGTGCTCTTCTTTCTGAATCTAAGCCTCTTCCAACCTGTGTAACTGGTAACTGGTCACCGTTGCTAACCACTCATCCCCTCCCATGCACCTCACCACTTAAGCTACAGGATTTATCCAAAGCCAGGCTTCCTTCTAGCCTTTAGCCTTTGAGTGCATTATTTACTTGTTTGTTTACTTATATTGTCTTATTTGTACCATATGGTGTTCTTTTCTTTTCTTTTAATAAATGGGGAATTGTGCTTTTGTTTCTTGACCCTCTGTCTCTGAGCTGTGGTCTGTTTATTTTCTCATCTTTCGGCATCTTCTTCTTCGATTGTTTTCTCTCCTTCTAGGGCCTATGAGTGGGATGGGCATGAATATGGGCATGGAGGGACAGTGGCACTACATGTAACCTTCTAGTTAACCAATCGCAAAGCAATGGGGGAAGTAAGTACAAAAGCAGTGTCACCAAGCATCCATAATTTCTGACATGTTAATTTGAGTTGCTTTTAAGAAATGGGAGAAACAAAAATGTCTATTTTCCTCCAGACAACAAGCTGCTTTCTTCTGCTTACCAATACTAATATTTCCTGTACTTGTGGGTGATAAGCTCCGAACAAGAGTTTGTGTGCTTGTGTACGTGTGCTGCCCTTTCTTACTTCTGAACATTTTTGGCCATGTTACTCAACAGTGCATAGAGTCATATATAAAAAGGGGAAATGAGTGTGGGCCTTTTGCTCTTGCTCTCTCTCTCTTTCTCTTTTAGAGAGAGAGAGCAGGAGGAGGAGGAGGAATAGCTGTGTGGGGAAAGAGGCAAATGGAGGGTGGGGGGATTGAGATTGGGGTTTTGGTCGGAGAAGGGGAGGGGTGTGTTACCATAGCAACAGACTGATTGGCAAAATGTAAGCAGTCTGCAGCAGTGCAAGGAGAGAAAAGTGCATGTCCCCAAAGTGTCATAAATCTGTCTCCCTACAGTTGATGCATGAGTTACATTTATACACCAACCTGCGAGGCAACGCACAAAGAATCGCTCTCTCACCCTGCAGCCAAATACATAGCCACACATTTGGAAATTATGTTAGTCTTGCGTGGAATGTTTTAGGTGGAGCTGCTTCTATCGACCCTGACTTGGTCCACTATTTTCTTGTCTGTCTTTCCTAATAGGATTACTAATGGCAAAGGCAGGGGAGATGAAGGAGTGCAAAATGGAGGTGTGCACAGCAGGGTACACAGCTTAGTCCAGCCTAATTGACTATATCCAAATTAAATATGCCATCACAAGCGGTGTGACAAATGGATTTGACTTATTCAGTATACAAAAATAGCGATCATTAATGCAGCCAAGCACAGAATACCTCTGTTGTCAAAGAGACTCTCTACCCCACTGTCTTTAACCGAGAGACATGGGCTGATAACACAAGCGCTGTGCTTTAAAACGTCACGTCCCCGCTGTTGTGTGCATATCTAAACACTGAGAGTGTTTCCCGGTGTCCAAATGGCTGCTTACAGCAGCTGCCGTAGTTCCCAGAAGAGACGAGAGAAACCTGCTTTAAACAGCCTCAATTTGCTTGCCGAATTCTGTAATTGGGCCGCGTGTGGAATCTTAGATGAGATGGGTTGAGGGGAAAAAGAGAGCGAGCGAGAGGGGGAAATGAGGAAAGAAAAGGAGGCAGAGTGTGACAGAAATATGTCGCCATGGTGAAGAATGCCCGGTCTTTATGACTTCATCGCTGAAATTTCCTAGCTTGTCTAATTTAAATATTGTTACTATAGTTTCTAGGTCAATTAAACGTAAGTGATGTGTTTTATACTTCGCGACCAATTAAATTAATAGGTTATTACAAAAAAAAAAAAAAAAAACGTTATCTTATTTGATTAAGAGACCAAGGCTTCATTATATTTTATAAGCAATTTTCATTAGTTGAGGAATTCTCCTCAAGGCGAGATTAAGCAGTTATTTGCTGGGAAGTCCCAAGACCTGAAATTAAGGTGTTCCAAGCAGTCACACTGCAACATTACTTAAAACCAAAGCCAATTAAACCTACTTAGCAAAGCGTTATGCTTTCTGCCCATGACGATTATAGAGCTTATAGCTCTCCGAAACAATACACCTGTCAGCGTGGATAAAGCCTAGCTACTCAAGCAGAAGAGGGCGAGCCTTTGATAAGCGAGGGAACGACTGTTTTATGACCATTTCCCCCCGTACCGTTCTTTGTGTTTCTTCAACAAAATTAGCCAAGGGTGGCCAAAATTTTTTCATTTTAATTTCAAGACAATAGTGAGCACAGAGAGCATTAATTATGGGCATATGGACAAAAATGTCGCCCTCCCCGTCCATACTTGAACGCAGCTGGTATGCTTTGGTGAGCTGGAAGCTCTGCTGGAGACTCCTTTGTCTGAAATTTCATTCCTCCCATTCATTAAGCAGAAGTTTGTTAACCTTTTGCAGGGTCAAGGTACCCATTTTTCTGCTCTGAACTTTTACTTTTAAGGAGGGGAAAGGGTCTTCTGGGATTTGGCTCCTGTATTGTCCATGTCAAACATCCCCTGTTGATTCGGTCCCATGGCACCTCTGAAAATAGACAGGCAAGGAACTCGATGTATTGATTGACTTATTAAGTGAAAAACCACATTTGCAACGTCTGCCCTTTTCACATCCAAGCATTGCTTTTCTGATAGACTGGATGTTTTCCTTCCTCACCAAACAACGTGTTCAAGGATTGAAATCAAATACAGCTGATGACCCCTCCAAAGCTTGGGTCAGGCCTTTAGTGGTAAATAATTGCAGGGGCATACAGATTACCGCTTCAGTGCTAGTGCAAAACACCAACCATTATATATGCCATTCTGAAGCTGAAACCTAAAGACCTATAACAAAAGAGCAGTTTTTTTTCTTTCTTTTCTTTTCTTTTTTAACTTGAGGTTGATTTGTTGCTTTGTATTGCCGCTGTCACAGGGTTAGTGGCCTTTCTGCTCGTGGCACGTGCACGCACCCAGGTGAGGCCTCTCAAGTGACGGCCTTTGTAAATTTTCACCTTTCGTCTTTAATTTAAGCACAATGGTGGCGTTTCTCTGAGGGGCTCTCAGAGCGAGCCGCAGACCTTTGCTCATTGTGTTTAAAGTGAGATAAGTGAGGGGAGAACGTGGAATAAAGGCATGGCTTATTTTACCTCATTTGTCATTGTTGTGGCTTCCTCTGGCATAAAGACTTGGCTTGTGAACGCACAGCAGTTCAGTTCCACCTATGTGCCATTTAGCGTTAGACTTTCATTTGTATCATTTCAAAAAATACAACATTTACTAGAATGCTAAGAGAGAGTAGATTTATTAATGCAAATTACGGAGTAACAAAAACAAAACTAGTCAACGCCTTTTAGAATATAAGCACATCATAGTCACAGTTATCCAGTGGGGAGCCAATTATATAGATTTCATCACAGCATTGTTCTCTGAGGTGAATATAATATTAGCAAATTAAGCCTAATAACAGCTACATATCGACCTTCTGGTTGACCTCAGTGAAGGACAACCTTCCGGTTGACTAGTCGGGTATGACTGTGGTGGATTCCAGACCTGATGGATATGACACTGAGTACAGATCCCTGGTGCAAGCAGCACTAAAGTGCTATGTTCAGGCCAGTAAGTTAGTCCCTAGAGAGCCACCCTCTCCCACTACACGGATTCCTCTTCGAGTCTCTTCCCATTCATTACAGAGGACAGTCCTCTCTCAAAGGCTTCTCTTACAACCACATGACTCATATGCTTTCTGGTGCTGTGATTGTGCAGTGAAACCTTCCTTGTAAAGGAAACAATTGGTTTGATGACCTTCCAAAATAATATATAATGTTATGTGTGACTATTCCCAATGCTGTATCAATAATCGCTATACCTTTTTCCTTAGGACTACAAGGCATGCCAGGGGATTACCTGTCACACAGTGGCCCGGTGGGTATGGCTATGGGGCAACCAGGCTACGGCGCCACCCAGATGCCCCACCACCCTGCTCAGTTGCGGCATGGCCCTCCCATGCTTTCCTACATCCCTGGACACTCCCACCACCCAGCGATGTTAATGCACGGAGGACCACCTCACCCTGCCATGCCCATGTCAGCCTCTAGCCCCCCTATGTTCAATCCAGGAGACCCTACCACGGGAGGACAATTCATGGACATCCATGCCCAGTAATTTACTAAAACGGATTCTTTAAATGACTGCTACGGATAGACGAGGAGCTGCGATTGGTTTTTCTGGGGCTTGCCAAGCACCACTTACATACTGACTTGTTACAGAGACTGAGGAGCTTGCATCTTGGCTATAGATTCGGACCAAGACAAAAAGCCTGATATCTGTATACTATGGGACACTTTAAAAGGAGGTGCCCTTTGCTTAGACACAAAAAGAGAGTGAGAGAGAGAAAGAACGAAAGATTGAATTTATTACTATATCAGCCTCTAAAGGGGAGGGACGAGGACATACTGTATACTGTTGTAAAATTGCATTGGACTTTCATAAGAACTGGGGAAAAAAAGTATTGTAAATGCTATCGTATTGTTCTGCATATTATGTTGTTTCTAATAGATTTTTTTTAAAAAAGGATGTGAACTTTTTTTCTTTCCACACTATGTGTGTGCCATCTCCATAGACTTTTGGCCTCCTCCATAAATCACTTTGCGTTTAAACGAGAAAAAAAAATATATGTGAATAAATCAATAATTCATTGAATACATGTTTGCCAGGCCATTTTTGTCCTGCGGGAGAGCGGATTTCCCATGACCCATCATGGCCTTAGGAAGAAACTGAGTGCTATCCACCTGTCTGAGCCACATCCTCCTGCCTTTCAGGAGGTCTCCATTTTGCATTCCCAATTTGTACATCATAATGCAACTGCCCCGAATCAAATTATTTTCACTTACCTTTACTGGATGTGTGAGAAGCTGAATGTAAAGAACAAACATGTGCGAGTGTGTGTGAGTGAGTGAGTGTGTGTGAGTGAGTGAGTGAGTGTGTGTGTGTAAAGCCAACCCATCAAACCCTCAGCGTTTAAGTTATAAATGGGATTTGGGATTCATATATGCTTTTGATTAAGCAAACCTGTTTTGGGATATTGGTTTAACGTGTTGCTATCACTTGTTTGAATTTTGAAGAGTTTATGTATACATTGTAAATGAATAAATTTTGTGTAAAAAAGAGGGGGAACTATTTTTCATATATTGGTTTGATTTTAGGGCTGGTTCATTCTATGAGGCCGTTTACCGACCCAAACATTCAGGTTTTGTATGGATGTCATTCACAAAATTCTACAAATCCTTGAAATATTTTGGGTAACTTAATTTCAGAGTTACATAACTTATACAAAATAAGGGTTTTTTTGTCTTAAAAAAAAAATCAAATCATGGATCACTTTACTAACATGCTTTTGTCACCCTTAGTAATTAATTTAAAATTAAACCTCCTTATCTAATTCTCAAGTCTGAGATATCAAGAACATAAACCTAGATCTTATGTATGTGTTTGAATCAAATTTTATGAGTCTATAAGCCACTTACAAATTATAGCTAATTTGAGAGTTTTATAAACTAGACCTACAGGTTTATCTCATCAAAAAATTCTTGGGTCACAACTTTCAGCAGTGTCCACAGATTAATTCAATTCTGAGTAACAAGTTATTATTTTATGAGTTACATGTAATTACTTTTTTGTAGGCTAATTAATTATTATAACGCAATGTTACATCAAAACGCTCGAAGTGTGGACATGGTCTGACACGAGGCTCTAAATGCACAAGGTGAGTCCAACTATAAGAAAAGGACAGTATATATCAGATATATGGAGAAAAACATGTTGCAAGCAGATTGAAATGTTTGTCTAAATGCTGCATATATTCAACTTTCTGTCGTACGGTTGCTAATATGCAACAAATGTGCGGCCCGTTCGAAGGAGGCTCAAACGTGGGGCTAGATGAGGTGGAGGGACTGATAAAGGAAGAATTATCCCCCGTTTAGCATTAAAATTCATTTAGATAAAATTGCCACAAACACTTAAATGGGAAGATTAGTTCCCCCTCACGCCTTATTTCACTCACTCAATGGCTCCGTCAAGAGCGCTTGAAACGGCATTATCCAGATGACGACTGTTTCCAAGCTACCGGCTAAAACCGAGCGCTTAAATAATTCTAAATCAGACACAACTAATCGAAATGTATGTTTACGATGGATTCGATACGAGCACGACAGGGAAACGTGGTATATGCTTGTGGGAATGCTGGAAAAAACTTACCCAGCTTATAACTAAATGGGTGATGCCAGGCTAAACTACACTCCCATAATAAATCAATAAGTTCCCTTTCTTAAACCCGTCCCTCGGTTTTCTATCGCCATTGTTTTTTTTTTTATTACCTTCTCTTCTGAATGTTTTGCTCTCAAGCAACGCTGAACACAGGCGACGTTTTAATGACACCGTTTCAGCTCCTCGGATTTGAATTCCTCAACCGTTCGCCATTCGGTGCTCTGGAGACACGGGCGGAGATAAATCCCATGTTTGACTGCCATCTTTAGGGGATCTGGGAAACTGTCCTTAAGGGGCATGTATATTTTATGTCTTGAAATTTAAGCAGATGTTTATTTTGGAGTGAAATAGCCTACTAAAATGCATAGATATCGTAATAATTGTGTGAAATAATATAAAAATATTAACAACAATAGCCTAATAATAAACAGGCAAATTAAAGAGTTTTGGTGCTTTTGTCACACTCTACATATTACCGTGTTCATGTTATCAGCTGCTTAATGAACAATAGGCTAGGCTATATAACCTATGTCGTATTTATTTTTTTGAAGAACACTGTTTATTGTTGTTGCTGTTGTAATTAACTAACCTATTTTAATGCGTGGGCTAATGTGTAACAATAATAGGCTACGTGTAAACACGTGTAGCCTATATTATAGCTGTTTATAATTGCGTGTATTTTTTTATACAGCCAATGCACAGCGAAACCGATTATATGTAATTAAATAAAGATCTCAGGGATCATGCCTACATACAGAACATTAGTTTAGAAAGATCGGCTCTCTGTTAGTTCCCTAAGTAGGTAGGTTTCCTAATGAGCGTTTCGTGACTTTTGCAAATGAACATGATTATTGATTTTCCTCATTTATCTGCAGTAAAAGACATATAAGGACGACGCCTTTTCCATCTGTTGTTTAAGAAGAAAGAAGAAAGCTTTTATCTGACTTTGACCACATACTGAACTCTGTGAGTAATGACTGAAAGAAATTTGTTCCATAAGCACAGAGGTGCCCAAACAAGACTTTCTGCCTCCCATAAAGAGCAGCGTGGGCTGTGCTATTGCATGTTTCTGTCATCTGTACTCTGTATTCAAGTCGTTTTGCTTCGATTTGAAAACTTTCACAAAGGGTCATGTGTCTTCGCAGCACGACGGCAGTAGCAGTGGCAGATGCAAATGTGGTCCACTCTCCATTCCCTGGTCATATTTAAGAGGGTTATGTCCACTCCGTGAAGTGTATGTATTTGTGTCAGTGATTGTTTTTTCATTTATGTATTTACATTTCTTTATTTATTAATTAATAGACTTCTATTTAAATACTGCAAAAAAAAACAAAACACACTTTCATTACATTTACATACTCAAACAATGTATCACTTATTATACAACAATAATATTAAAATTACTGTACACTTACAAATATGTCAGAACACAATGAAGAGCATATGGTTTTAGTGGAAGGTGTTAGAATATCTAAACGACTGAAGTTCTATGTGGAATCTTCATTTTACAGTATTGCAAGCACAAATGCAAACAATGCAACCATTCAAGTGTTATTCATTAATATTCTAAGCAACATTTCACCTAATATATTATTTTTTACAGCTTTTATGTGAAATAAATAGCCTATGTCACTTTTTTCGCTTTGTCTTTTATTTATTTAGTTTGTTTTGAAGAACTCAGAAGACAAATGAACACCCATTTCGGCAATCACACCAGGCCAACATCAAAACACATAAAACATAGCCTAAGCAAATGAATATAAACACCCAGGTCGATTTATACAAAATTGAAAGACCAATAAAAAGACGGACTTGTGGAGAAACCGATGCCTGATATGTCTGTATAAAAGTGCAATTTTGTTTCACTAAGGTCGCAAGCGTGTTACCACATAGAATAATGTTATGTGGCAGCTGGTGGACTACTAGAGAGAAGTCTGGAGTGAAGAGATGGAGTGTCCAAAACTGCAGGGCCATTTTGGATGTCATCTGTTTCCTTGGTGACTTCGCCCACCCCTGAAAGCCCCTGGGCTCCGGGATTGTTGGAGAGAAACGCGCTATTTTCTGCACTATCATCTATCACTGTCACCACGTAATGATTCCCCTCGCAGCTCCTTATTGATGTTTGTAATTGCATTATCTCATAAGGGGGTGATCAATGAAAGCGGGCTGCATTCGGGGGTCAGAGGATGCAGGATTGCTTTATTGTCCGTTCAATTCAGTAAGCGCTTATTATACAGCTTCGTACTCCACAATTAAAGAA
>JAUCMS010000085.1:10620-28502 GCA_032357445.1 Enteromius radiatus | reverse complement strand
ACGTTAGTTTTGTTTTTTTTTTTCTCTCTTTTTTTTAATATCGTGGAAGCAAATAGCATAAAAATGCATTACAATTGATACATACAATTATGTCACATAATACTACAAAATTCTAACATGTGTACGTGAATAAAAACACACAGCCTATCGCGTGCAAACAACATACAATCAATTTAAGTAACAAGGTTTGGAATAGACTGTTTATGAAGACTTCAGACAAGACTATATATTAATTGTTTGTGCTAAAACAGACCTGAAGAATATATTTAAAAACACAAAGTGACATTTTTAACAAATTGCTCTTGGTGGCTATAAGAAGTTGAATACAAAACGAAGCTCGCAAATTAAGTAATGATATCGTGTTTCAGCGTTCAGAGGGTGTTTGGTAAGCCTGCGAATCAAACAAACGCGCCCATTTCCCATTTCCGTGAGGGACGGACAGCACGAGCATTCCCACTGATGCAGCAACGCATTAAGAGGAATTAGAATGGCTTGTCTTTTAAAGTAAAGCAAAGCAAAAGCAGTGAATTAGTAAAGAAATAAATAAACTTACATTTATACTAAAAAGGCAAATTATAATTTTAAATAAAAGGTCAGTAATCATCAAATGCCTAAATAAATAATTAAATAAGCTCTTTTTTTAAAATTCCAATAATTTTAAGCTACCCTCATTATGTGTTGCTGAGTGTTTGAATGGCGGCAACACCACTGAAAATATACGATCGATATATTTATTTATTTGCTGATGCATAACTCGAGCTCTTAGCTCTGTTATGGCACAGAAGAACCTCTGTCGTCAAATATTCCTCAAGCCTTGCGTGTTTGACTGTTCCTGCAAATACAATAACGCTTATGTTGGAGTTGTGTGTTTCTCTGACTGTAGGGGTTATTGCATTATGTGTTTATTGTTTATTTGCGCATACATTAGGCTATTATTATATGATGATTATTATTATAATAAAATGCTGTTTAGGCTACTTATTTTACTGTTTAGATGGCTAAAGTAAATGTAGGTAAATTGGAAGGACCGCTGATTTATTTCAGATCGGACATCGTGCAACAGAAGCGCGTAGTATCTCTGAACCTCTCTCTCACTTTCTCCCTCGATCACTATCAAGGTCAGCACAGCCGCGGCTTACGAAGGACAAGAGCCGGTAAAGCAGCCTCGGATGTCAGTGAAAGGTGCGCCAGCCCGGCTCCCATCTTCACCTGGTGAGATCCGATCCAATAATAGCCGTTGTGTGTTAGGCTTTAATGAGAGCTCACCGACCCCCACCTGCCCAACAGTCCCGATGAATGCCAAAACGCACTCAGCAGCATCATTTCTCCGCTCTCTTTTATGTTATGAGGTATTATGTTTCGCTTACAATAACCACTTATGTTCTCTCGTCGCTTTGATCCCAGTGAGACCGTGAAGTACGATGCATCTGCTGTTAGGGGCGGAAGATAAACGCAACACACATTCAAAGAGCAAAGTTAAAAGAACCTATCAAGTTATGAGAACTTTTGGACGATCACGGAAGTAACGTAACATAGTATTTTACAAATAGCAACATTTTATCCCGATAATAAACATAAATAGACATATACTTCAGTAATTAAAAGCTATTAATTGCATACACGATTAATTCAGCTATAGCCTAAAAAACACAACTATTTTAAATCGGTGTATTTCATCTACTTTCTTTAAATGCGCTTGAAAAATATATTGTTTTATATTATATCTGACATCACTTAATTAGTAATAATGTTGCGTTCATCGCAATTTGCAGATACTCTTCGTGAGGAAATTAATCACTGTGGCAAAATTGGATATCATTATTTATAGGGCATTAGGAGCTTTAATATGCAATTGCTTTATGCAAAGCAATGCATGTAAAAAAAAATAATAAATCTTGTAACGAAAACAAACTTATTATTAATTTAATTCTAAAAGTAGGCTATGTATAAAACCAAAGAAACTTTGATACTGTAGAAAATCACTTTTTGTCACATGACTAGGAACCGAAGGTGAAAAGGTCACGACTGCTTTAGGTAAATATGTGAGCTGCAAGTTGAGACAAGGCAGAGAGTCACAAATTCCACTCGCATAGCAGAAGAGTGATAAACCTCTGACCCGAGGCCAGTGGCCTCCTCATTTATTTATTTTCGGAGGCTGTAATTCGGTCTATGGGAACTTCTTTTTGATGTGCCAGTTTTGCTGAAAGAATCTGATAGACAACGAGCCAAGCATGGCAAAATAAACCTCGATACATCAACAAGAACCATTTAATATTACTGTCCTGAACTACAGTAGCCTACGTAATCGCTTTCTTTCCAAAAAACAAAAACCAAACAAACAAAAACAAAACAAAAAAAATCAGTGTATTAAAATATCAGCGGATTTAATTAAAAGTAATAAATAATGTGCAACATTTTAGTTTATAGGCTACTGATAATAAATTTAATCAATGAAACGCAAAACAGATTTCAGCCCTGATTATCAGGTAATGTGCACAAAATAATAATAATAAATCTAGCCTAGTTTAAAATGTGTGTCAATCTGTATTCTATTTGTGTTGCGTATTTTAAAAAATGCAATATATGTGTGTACAAAGAAAAAAAAAACAATATTTAAACCTTTAATACATACATTTATTATTACTACAAAGGTTCTAGTAGCCTATTTATTTTTAAGGTAAAAACAAACAAGCAAAACCAGTAGAATGGCCAATAATTAACCAGTCCAGTTGATTATTATTTAACGTTTTATTTAATTCATGTTTTTTTTTCTTGTCACATGACAACAAAAAGTTCAATAATATTAATACTAATAAATAATAATACAATTAATAAGTGATGTATATAGCCTATTACATGATATACATTTCACCAGCAGGCGTTTAGTTTGTCTTGACGCATTGGTCTGCTTTTCCTCTGTGCAAATGGCTTCTTTGTGCTCTGGGCTGATTCTCTAGTAATGCTGTAAATGAAACAGTTGTTTATTCACACATCAAGCTCCGTTTTAAGACAACCATTTCCTAATGATGAATTAAATCCGGTAGCGATTTCAAAGTAACACCCAGAGTGTATCTGCTCCTTACAGCGCGCATAATTATCAGCCACACATCCGTGGCGGGTTAAAAATGTCAGCAAGAAGCTCTCTCACCTTGTCAGTTTTTCGGAGTTGCGTGTTTTCACTTTCCCACCCTGAAGTCGTACTGCGTGAATCAGACACAAATACTTTGTTATTGTTGCAGTGAAGAAGCACGCGCATATCCACAGGATGGTATCATAAACGTATTCGCAATCTTCATTAAGTAAATCTAATTATAAGTTTGGTATGCAGTTATTTATTTATTTTTTTTTAGTTTTAATCAACGGGAGCCGTTTTCACACTTTATCACTTGTAAACACCGTGCAAGCGCGGGGAAACTATTATTTAAAGAGATTGCAAATTCCTCAAGGGTGAAATAGACACATTTCAACACGAGACTGGTATAAAACAATCATCCATATGAACGTTTATATTTCTTTGTGAAGCTTAACACGCAACAAGAAACCGTGCAATCCTGTTATAACATTTATCAGGTTGTTAGTATCTTTATAGCAAGATTGACAGTGCTCATTCATTATACACAGACTGTGTCGTTGCAGAGGCATCAGAATAGATTATCCTGCTGGCTGGTTCATGCATCCATTTGAAAATCTTTATATTTATTCATTTATTCATCTGTTTTCTTTTCTTTTCAGTCGTCTCTCACTGTGAGCTTATGGGTGCAGGACTTATATTTTGTCTGACTGTGAATCTGGCGTTAGACCATGTGACAGGCCACAAGTTTATACCAGTAGGACTGTTTATTTTACACAAGCATTTTAAGGCGCACCCATTCAGGCAACACAGGGATGGGCGCTTGGCTGGATTACTAGCTTAGCTGCCATGGTATCATGATGCCAAAATACTGGCATCATCACACACAACTGGGAACAGCTTTAGGGGGGGAAAAAGAGATAAATACAAATATTTTAGTGTAAGATAGTACTAAGAATATACTTTGGAGCACTTGAAATAACCTGCTTGTGTGTTTTATGTGAAGAAAGTGTCCCGGTTACAGTAAGAGAAGCTTCCAGAGGTCTAAATCCTGAACTTGCACAACCCAAAGCAACGCTTTCTGCTGTGTAGTTTATGGTCCATAGACAGTTTATAAAGAGCAATGTAGTCTATCAGACTGGCTGACTGCCTCTGCACAAGAGATTCAGTTAGAACGAATGTACTCACTCTGCTGTGGAGGTTTTCAGGTAACAGCGGGAGGCCCATTGGCTACTTACCCTAAACTAAACATTACAAGAAGTGGACAAGCCTCTTCTAGCCCTTTAAACTGAAAAACAGAGGAGAACATGACAAATGAATGGCATGGCCGCTACAGTATATGTTGTTGCTCTGCTCCTGTGGTGTTGTAGCTATTTATCTAATATCGGTCAGAAGAAGAATTAAAATGGCTCTTTAGGGTTCATTAATTGAATAGTTATTGGTTTCACAAAAAAATATATATTTATGCATCTTTAAAATAGTAAACACATCCCATTCTACAGTAATTGAATTACCTCGAAGATGTGCCACCTCCACTCCTGTTTTTGTCCAAGATAAATCTCTCTCCACTAAGATGTAAAGGAAACAAATCCATCTGATAAGGGACCCTTTGCCCCCTCCCCTCACACTTTACTTTGGACAAGGCTACACATTTAGCATAAAAGCTTTTAGTGCGCCGTGCCACAGTCGAGGCAGGCTATTGTTAGGTTTAGTGATGGATTAGTCTGAGATCCAACTAAGAATGTTAGTGTTACACGCTATAACATTTTTGAATTTATTAGAGTTTGTATAAGCACGGTCAGCGGCACTAAATGGGATGTCAATGGGTAAAACACAACACGAAGATAAATAATAAGCACTTTAAATGAGTAACCTGAGTTGCGCCTCCGCAGATCCGGGATAAAAGCATTATTTGAAGTGAAAGGTGTTGGCTTAGAAGGACAGGCCAACCAGTCTAATACCGCCAGGTGTTTTTAACGGCATTAAAAACAACATCTACATTAGCACATTATTATATATTTTTTTTTTGTTAATCCGGTACATCTTTGTACTAGATGTATGTGGTGCTCTGACTTTGTATTGAAATTGCTTTGTTATTATCGTTTGTCTTCATCAATCTCACCTGTGAGTTGTGCTAATTTCCTGTGCATGGTAAAAGGATACCAACATTTTTACAGTTTAAGTGGACCGCATTATGATATCATGAGCATTTCATGCCAGTGCTCATAGTCTTTGTGGTGTAGTTTTTCTTTTCCATTGCACAATCCACATTTTGGAAAATACAGCCTATTTTCAGAAACATTTGAAGAAATGACTGATGCATTGGCAAAAATACATAGAAAAGAACATTATGATATAAAATATCTATGAAATGTCTCCCTTGCTCTCTCTTGTTGTGATGGTCCATGTCCACTCTTGGGACAACAGACCTTGATTTTTCACTTACAGCAGCAGTTCAGTTTACCAATGAATTGTAGCAGGGTGCTAAACTGTGTCCGGGCTGCAGTCAATGTTTATGTCTACCAATCAACTGCAGTGTGCTTATGTTATATGGTATTATGGACACAGCAACCTTAAAACATGCCAGGCGTATTCAGAGGGGTAGATTTATGACATGCTGAATTTCAGGAGCTGGAAAAAAAAGCATGCTGGAGATGTGTGTGTGTGTGTGTGTGTGTGTGTGTGTGAGAGAGAGAGAGAGAGAGAGAGAGGGTGTTTGTTTTCTGTGAAGAAAAACTCTATTGTTTATTCTTCATTTGCCCACTGATGATATAGACTCTTATCTTATGCGTATTATAGGTTTTTATGTTCTCATGAATGCATCTAACTGTTCCTCACTTATGCCAAGAGCCCTAGCTATTTTTGATTTAAAATAAAATTGGAGCATGTTGAAAATTGCATTGCAAGCTCACTTAAATTAGATCCATGATGTATTTACAATCAGCACACAGTATATTTATAAAACACAACTTGTTAAATACAGAAGATCAAAAGAGTGTATTAATATATCAGGAAATGAGAGATTAATTTAAACACAGTGAGAAAGCAGTGAATAGTTGCTTATTTGATTTGTTCTTAAAATTAGTTCTGATCAGTTTGAAATGAACCCCAGTGTATAAGTCTCTTAGAAGTCGTTTGATATCTTTGAGGAGAAACAGACCAAATTAAGTAACTATTTCCTAAAAGTCTTTCCTCTCAGAGTGTTGTTCAACACTGTGACTGTGAGAACCAACTCAAACTGACTCATTCAGACCGATTTTGTAACCTGGATCAAACAGTATGATTCAATAACAGACAACTGATTCATTAATATACATCACAAATTATTCAATTTAATACAGTTTATTTAATTCAAATAAACCTTTGCATGACTCAAGGAGACTTAGAGGGCATGAATCACCCTGTCACTGTGTTCTTGCATCTCTTGGCCATTCATGTAAACGAGCTCTTTAAAGTTTCTCCTTTTGTGTTCCCAGGAAGAAACAGGGAATTGTACAGGACTGGAACACTGAGAGGATGAGTACACAATGACAGGCTTTCATTATGTTCACCAGTAGTTGTTTCCATCCTTTTTATAAAACAGCACTGACGCTGAGATGCTTTACTTCACTGAACTGACTGCACGTGAGCAAAAAGCAAACAGACACTTAATCCTGACAGAGAGAACAACTTGACATCAGTTTGTCCCTGGAGGGGAGAGACAGAGTATTCAGGTCCTCTTTCTCCACACACACATATGCAAATCCCCCACCACCCTTCATTCAAAATTTTGTGCCCCAGTAATAAATCCATAAGCAGGGAGCAACTTTTGTTAAACAAACATAAGGCTAACCACGGTTAAAATCAAAAGACATCTTATTTATTACAATTTCAGGACCCCATTCGGTTGCTAAAGTGCTCTCTACACATGGAATCCCCATCGTGCAGCAACTTCAGTGATTGAGAGGTTTTTTGGACTTTTGAAACCCCGAGGGAGAGGTCAGCGGGCCAGAACACACTAGTGTGGACAGAGGGAGTCGCCCGTCCCCTAAGCCCAGACTCTCTACATGGCCGTCCCTCAGAAGGAGAGGCCCAGGCCAAGGGGAGTAGGGGGGAGTGTCTGCTAGAGGCCCAGTCAAACATCTCCCCCTTTTTCCTCTTCTCCATAAGGTAAAAAAGCAGCCGAAAACCTAGGGGTGACTCAGAGGACACGGTGTCTTGTAAAACACATGCACTTAATATTAGAGCCATAAAACTTGTTAAATTAAAAGCTATTTTGGAAAATAGAAAGGGAAATATTTATGTGTCTGGCCTGTGATAGAAGCCATTTTATCCTAGGGCCAAGGGTCTGCCAGGGCACAGGTAACTACTGTCAACAAGTGAGAAACCCCGCGGTACAAATTCTCAAGTGTGATATGCTCCTTTTAACAGGGCTGCACAATTCACTTGACTCAGGGGAAAAAAAAGAGAGAAAGACACGGCATAAATTAATACGTGAGGTGAAATTAAGAGTTAAGAATGAGGTGAAAATACCCCTGAGACGTTGTGTATGGTTCAGTCCTTAGAACAGGGTGAGAGACGAAACAAAAAGAACTCTCAGTGATTGAAAAGCTGCAAAAAGCAATTATGATGTGAAAATATACAGACCTCTGGTTGTAGCCGCAGCAAACGCCATAAATCGTGCCGTGTGCTTTGTTTACACTGCGCTGACCTCACTGTGCCCGCACGGGATTGGTCGGCATGGAGGAAGAACAACCTATATATAGTATAAAGGTAAATGAAGAAAAATTAATTTAGGAATTTATTTATAATGTTTTTTTAAATGCATATATATATATATATACACATACATACATATTAGAATAAGGCATTGATATGTGCTTAAATAAGTGACTAATATTCTAGTAATATGCATGCATACTAAAATAAATATGTGTAAAAATAAATATATATATTTATTTATTTGTATTTTTTTATTTACTTTTATGATATAGAAAATGTGATTTATATTACTTATATATTTCATACTTTAATATGAACAATGCAACGTTCATTTTGAATGAATGTGCCCCTAAATTGTTTGATGCACCAAAATGCATTGGATGGTTAGCCCATTTTTCAATCTTTAATGTAAACCAGCAAGTACGTGAAGGAACTCCATAGAGTTCTGAAGATTTATGGACCATTTGATCTCAGAAAGGAAAGGTGCTTTAAACCCCACAATGGTTTCGGTGTGTGCGTGTATGTGTGTGTGTGTATGTGTGTGTGTGCTTGCCCTTACTAAAACGACAGTGAAAAGCCATTATTATTAAAAATAATAAAAACACAGACACACTCACATGCCGAAAGACACATGAACAGACATGCATTTACCCAAACACATAGCCAAAATGCACTAAAAATTTACGGCTCTAACATTCCTACAGGGTCAAGCAATTTATCAAATCCTCCACATTCTGGTTTCAATTACACAGCCTATTGTGAAAAGCGGCTATTTTAGCAGGTTCATTTGACTCAGTAGGGGACGCGAAAGCTCTCGGTTAATGCGCCTTCTCTGAAGGCTGCTAGTTTGGGCCTTGCTGAGGAGCTGCACCGGAGTTTTGTGAGAATAATGGACAGTGGCCTCCCTCTCTCTATCGGCTTTTAACAGAAAGGGCTATGACTGTGGTAGAGAGGTGATAAATCCACGTTTTATTACTGAAGAATTCCACTCTCTCCACAGGCCTGACAGCTCCCCACGTCCTCAGACCCTTTTGGACAATTTCGACACCGTGTCCATCTGGTTCTGATTAAGTCCCAACTGGCCTGCATCGCATCTAGAGTAAAGAGGCGAGACGGCGAGAGAGAAGAAAGAGAGAAAGACGGCAAGGTGAGAATGAGGAAGATATGGCAAGAGCCAAAACGACAACAAAGTGAGATTGACGCAGGACGACTGAAAGATGATGCCAGCAGCAGAGAGATCCGTAACTGATGCCCAACATGGGCGTCATTACTGAAACACAGGATTGTTACATCAATAGCCCAGCCGTGGCCAAAAGACATTATTTGGAGTGAGTATCCAGCTTGTAGCTGGTGTTTATTAGCCTCTCTTCTGGCACCTGCTCCCACACAAAGCATGCCAACAGTCTTCCTCGCCCTCATTCTGCCTCTCAGCATCAAACTAATGACGCTGGTTAAAAGAGTAGTTCACCAAAAAATAATACTCACCTTCATGCCATTTCCAAACCTGTCTTAGGTTATTTCGTTGTCATCAGACACAATTTAGCTTGTTATTTACTGACAATCGAATCTTATTCTGACGCATTATGTCCGACACGTTCTCAAGAGTTAAATCTCAAGTTTCAAATCTCATTAATGTGTCATTTTGATCTGCACTGATGGTAAAATTTAAATGTACTAGATCATTTTAAGTCAAAAATATTATTATATTGTTTCCAAAATATAACATTTAGGATCAGTAAGATTTTTTAATGTTTTTTTTTTTATTATTATGCTCATAAGGCTCATTTATTTGATCAAATTATGGAAAAAAAAACCCCAAAAACAACAGTAAAATTATTATAAACAGTACAATTATTTCTGTATTAAAATATAATTAATATTATTATTATTATATTAGTGGTTTTCTCTTTTAATACATTTTAAAATACTGTATTTAGTTTTACTTTTTACTAAGTTAGAACTTGTATTTAGCAAAGATGTGTTAAATTGAATAAGAACAGAATTAATCTAAATACATAAAATAAATATAAAGTTTGGGATATAATAATTATATTAAGTATAAATATAAAAATGTTAATATTCTAAATAAATTCTGTTCCTTTTAAGTTTATTAGTAATTAAGGAATCCAAAAAGATATATTGAGCAGCACAACTGTTTCCAACGTTGATAATAAATCAGCATATTCAAATGATTTCTGAAAGATCACGCAACACTGCTAAGCTTTTTACCTGAGAAAAGTATGTTAAAAAAGAAATCTAATTGTAATGATATTTCACGTTACTGTTTTTTTTCTGTGTTTTCGATCAAATAAATGCAGAAAAACCACAACAAAACCTGTACATATATTTATTTGCCACAGGCCACTGCTTAAGGTGAACCGTGGCCATTTAGGTAATCTCACCAAATCATAACCCAAATATTGCCCTAATCAAACTTCATTGACAGCACCTGGCCAGCTCTCACCAAAACAGCCTTCACTTTCATATCACACTGATTAAACAGCGATCAGCGAACTCCGAGGTTAACCAGCCTCTGTTCTTCCCACAGAAAACGTCAGTGGAGATGGATTAGAGGAATAAACACTGCATTAAAGCACACCAGTGTTTATTTCTCACAATTTAATAGCGTATTGCTGGGACAGTACAGTGGTAGGGGGAGGTAATGTGCATGCGTGTGTGTGTGATGGGATGGAGGTGGGGCAGATGGTGGAGGTGTCATGGTGAGTCTGACCCTGTGGAGACCCCACGCCTCATCAGACGATGAAACTCACCTACGCAGCTCGGCCTTTTCTCTTGAAGAGGCTTCTCTGTAAAAATAGTGTTATTAATAAAAAACAGATGTGGACATGGACAACCGCAGTCCAGCACTCATCATGTGCCTCAGACTCTCACGATGAAGGAATACCTTTTATATGGATTAATAAAAAAGTTAATAAACACATTGAATGGACTTTATGGAAAATTATCATTCAGCACCTTTATACCCAAATGATAAATAACTAATTTTATGAATAGCTGTATCAGTTTTTTGTTTTTTTTCCTTGAAATTCAAAAAATTAGTACCTCACTAAATTAAAGAATATGAATGGTATCATGAATTTAACAAAATGTGTGTATAGTGTAAACATTATGATAATTTTACAAATAATTACGCAGACTGTACAGATCATAGTTTATTTGCTGGTTGGGACTCATATGTGCATCATAACTCTGTGGAATAACAATATCATTAAAAACCAGACCGGATGGATAAATCATTATTGCCATTAATGTCTGCTAACCTATTCAAATAGGCTTCCCTTTCCCTTTAGGTCTCCCCATCTGTGTGGGCTTGTGTTATATTCAAATCACCATAATCAACTTTGCTGTGCGTGCTGCATCTGGAAATGATAATTAATGGCATTGTTTAAAACCTAATTTTTGCATCCTTGATAAATGAATAGATTGCTAATGGTATCATTTGAATAAAAAATGAAAGCTTAAAAAAAGCATATTAGTAGGAGGGGACTGTTGATCGGCAGTGAGAAACGTTGCAATCTGTGCCATGTTTATGGTTATTTTGAGTAAGGGAGTGTTGCAATGGCATTCTTAGTTCAAGAAAATCTTAGTCAAATAACCATAAAAATAAAAATAGGATAGGAAAGCTATTTCATGCACCGACATCACTCTGTCTAGAATTCCCAAATAAATGAAATCGCCGCAATCAAGCCTCTGTCACCACCTGTCATTTGAGCCTTATTCATGTCAAATCATCTTTTCATCTCTGCAGAACTAATTCCACACAGCCATGCTGTGAATAATGTTCATCACCATCTTCCATTTCAGATTTTGTGGAGTATTCCTTTCTTTGAGGTGAACCATATTGTTAAAAATGGGATTAGGTGACTTTTAAGAGCAATTGTTTTATATATATATATATATATATATATATATATATATGCAAGGATATAGGTAAACTCAGAGCAAATGAAGTGACACAACATAAATTTAAAAGAATCCTTGATTTTCATAGGTTCAGGAAGCTGTAAAGACTATTACTGGGAACTCAGAGGCCTAATTAAACGTGACGGATCACACGGCTTGTGATTTTATCCACTATTGATGAGTGTGAGCTTTGGCTGCTAGAAAAACAGAAATGCAGACACATTACGTCAAACTATCGGTTCCCACTTAAGCTTGGTGACACACTCCTTAAACTGAACGGAAAACCGAATTTAACACATAAACACTCCAGATTTGTTTCAACACAGAGAAGGGCCGATATGACGCAGACTGATATGTCTCCCGTAAGCACCACTCGGACTGCGATGACATTGATTATGATTTTCAGCCTCTCTGAGGTCGATCTGCCCGCCAGCACAGTCAGGCTGACCTGCTAATGCCATATGTCTAGAGTAAGAGCTTCTGGGTAGAAAGGAAATCTGACTCTAGTCAAATTCTGCCGCCTGCACTGTGGTAAAATCCTCCGCCTGGTGTTATTTCTGCTAGCGTTTTTGAAAGTTTGCACCGGCAGAGATTTTAAATCAGCCTGACAAGGCCTCGCGAACGCTCAGATATACTCCAAAAGCATTCGCAGGTGAAGCAGACGTTCGGCTCGAGACAATTTACGAGTCAGGTTGGAGAGCGGCCTTGCAGAGATGGGGGAAGTGTGAACAAATTAATTTATTTTGGTAATCTCTCTCTCTGCCTCTCTCTCTCTTTTTGCCGTCTTTGTCAAAATGAATGACAACAATTTGGCTGAGGATCTGGGATGTGCAGGCAGCATTGACAGGCGAATTATCAGGGGCCCAGTGCTCCTTATTATCAGCGGAGAACTCATCAGAGGTGCGGGTCCAGGAGTCCTCTCTGCTGTCACTATCTGTCAGTAGGACAAGCTCTGCTGCAAGGGCCAGCTGACAGGTCATTTCAACAATAACAATTACTCCGATTACTGGTGTCATAAACAATTCACCCAAGGCAGAGCAATAACAAAGCTTTATAATTCACAGCCACATAAATAAATGCCAGCAGGTAACAAGTAATTTACCAGAGGGATGGATCCCAATACATGACACGTTTCATTGTTGCTGGCCAAATGAAAGCCAGGCACTGGAAACATACATGATAACAAGAAACAGGGATTCGGCCATTAGAAAAATTACATGTTAAACCAACGCATGAGGCGTACTGTGCAGAATTACCACACAACACAACATGATAAAAAGGTCAGAAAGAAATAGATAGATATAAGGGTGCGATTATATTGAGAAATTCACATTTAAAGTTGTCCAAATTAAGTCCTTAGCAAAGCATATTACAAAGAAGAACTAAGTTTTGACATATTTAGACAAAAAAAATATTAATAGGACATAGTTATTTTTTAATACCCTAATGATTCTGGCATATTTTTTTAATGCATTGTTGGCTATTGCTACAGATATACCAGTGCACTTATGACATAATGTCCATATTATTCATCCTTACGAAAATTAGCAATGGTTAAAAACCATGGTGATCACAAATGGTTTTTGGTACACTAACCATATAGTCTAACCATTGTATTTGTAGCAAAAAAAACATGGTTACTACACTTTTACCACAATAGTTTCCTTAAGGGTAGCTATAGCCTGCATCTGTTTTGATGTTTAGAGCTTAGAAGAAAAAAAAAAAAATCTGAATAATTCGCGGTAATATAAATGAGCTGCTGTGAGGCGATTGATATCCTATTGTGTGTATTGGCAGTGGTATAGGTGGCAGCGCGTTTGACGCGGACACACATCAGCTCTCCGCCTGCAGCACTTCAACAATTCCAAAATCCCTAATGAGGAGAGCTGTTGAGCAATTAACACATGTCAAACTCGCCATCATCAGGTGCCTCTCATTTTCTCACTAAAGGGCTGCAGTTTTCTTCTCTTTCTGTGTGTCTGCACCCGCGGGCACGTGGGAATCAGAATCTGCTCTAATGATTTCTGTTTTTCTGTCGCGCGCGCAGCTCTTCTGTGGACAGTAGCTCACGAATCCTTCACTCGAGGCTCGATTTCTGTCTTTTAGCTGCAGTCAAATAAGACCAGACGCTTAACGAGAAATAATGGTAGCGCTCGCGATGACCATCGACTTGGTTGAAGACAAACACCATTCTCCAGGCTGAGTTGCTAGCCAAAAATAGTCATCTGCATTCGGAACGGATTTTACTAAATATTGTCTATTCTATTCTATTTAAAGATGAGTCAAATCTTTAATAAATAATAATAATAATCAAATAAAACTATATAGACTACTGTAATTGAATTTAGCATGATTGCCACCTGTATTGTCACCTGTCAAGATATTAAACATATAGGCTAATCGCTTTTCGAGATATTTATGTTAGGTTAAATAATTCGATATTTTTGTTAATTTACAGTTTAAATCTGCCCTCAGTCATTTGCCTGAATTTATTAAACGAACATTTGTAGTAAGATGACGATATAGTTCACCTAATTCCAGTGTAAGTTTAATAAATCATTGAAATAATATAATTATGTTTAACGAAAACATATGCGCATGGAAATGATCATTTTAGATACCTTAAAAATATTGAAATCTGCCCATTGCCCAGAAAACTAAAAGAGGCAGGGAATAAAGACAAAAAGAGGACACGCTTCAGAAAACTGCTTATTTAGAAAGGAAGCGCAAATCGAGATTAAGTTTGTTATAAAACGACACTGCTTTTTTAAAACGTAAACAAATAGATTGGCATCAAACATGCACATATCATTAATATAATTTTTGCATTTATTATACATAGGCTATATGCATTTCTGTGTGAAGAAAACAAACAAACATAAATAAGCATACAAAAATGAGAAAAACACATCTTTAATTATTTATAATAGCCACAACCATAACATCCCATTTTTTGTCAGCTAATAAAAATAAGATATGTAACAATTTCACAGTTGTAAACACTGGTTCACCGGAATTAGATGTACAAAATTAATGTGCCAAAGCTTTGCAGATTACATACAGCAAAACACAATCATATTTCAACTAGCAGTTCTATCCACAAGAATACTCCTGACATTTCTAATTATTCCAACGACATCTGATTGAATATGTCTAGACGAATCAAGATCTAACTTTACCCTGACTTCTGATTAACTGAACTAGATGAGCACAATTCCACGGGGTGTAATTGAACAGAAACCGGTAAGAGCCTTGCCTACAGTGGAGGATGAGAAAATGTGCTTTTGTTACCAGTTCTCAGATGAGAGAGATAGTAGAGCTCATCCTGGTGCTGCTTTGGGGAGGGGGGGACTCGCTCTTCTCTTAGTCAGCTGCAGTTCGTCTTCTCTTCTTGGACCACCATCCTTTTTGGGTTGTGCATCTCATTTGCATACATTTGTTTCCAGCCGAGGAGGCCTTCAGTTCATTAAGGCGTTCTCTTACAATCTCCCAGAATCCTGCTGCTCCCAGCCACTACCTGCTGCGGAACGAGAACACTGCTAGGCGCAGGAGAAAAAAAAAAGAAAAGAAAGAATGAAAAGAAAAGAAAAGGAGAGGGGAAGAAAGCAGAAGGGAGGGGGAAAAGGCAACACGTTCTTCAGTCCAAAACAAAAGCTGAGGGCTGGTATAAAGGAATCCACTGTGTGTGTTTGTGCCTTGTTTTCTACTCTCCCTTGGAAGCAGGCACCGTTTTGTGTTAAGTAGCCTCCTGTCATGACAGATACCTCCGCGGGTTAAGAGTCAAAGTTGAGGGGAGGGTCAGCAGCACAACGTGCAAGCCAAGCACTGAACGGGATACCTATCCGACCGGACAGCAACGGCTCTTTTTTGGAAGGTTTGTGACTCTAAAAGACACACACAAAAAGCACACCATCATTTAAATCATCAAATAATAAGATTTACCTTTTTCTAACCTGGTTAAAAATTCTTCCCCCATCATTTATGTGGGATTATTTACGCACCAAAGTATATTTCTCAGCATTAAGGGTTTGTTCATAACCATAACCCAGAGTACGAGAAATATTGATGCTTGCCTTAGCAAACACTACTAATAAACAGTCCATGGAGTCTGAAGGCATGGAGTAAATGCTGATACGGGGTGAAGTGCTGGAGCGACTTGAGTTTATTTAAAGCATGACGACCCCTGGCCAAAACCTGCTTCAGTGGAGGGATGAATAAAATTTTAATGGCTCATAAAACACAACAATTCCTCTCAGTGCATTTTTTGACCGCATTATTCGTGGCCGCGCCGTGTCGCCTCTTTTTGTCTGCAAAGTGAAAAGCTGCAGTGAGCGGCCACGGTTGGAGCTCTACTGGCATGAAGAGAGGTGGGAAGAAAAGGAAAGCCATGAATACGACGGCATGATTAGTGGCGTGAAAGAGACTTTCACACACACACACACACACACACACACACACACACACGTTTATTATCTAAATAAGGCCATACCACAGACTTCTATTGTTTTACACTGGGCTTAATATATATTCTATCCTATAACCTTTTTCTTTTTTATTTTGCAATTTTTCTTTTTTCTTGTGAGGACAGCTGTCTGTATGATTTCAGGTTTCACTATGCTTATGGAGACATTTACTCCTCCATATCTGACCCGCACATGCATGTTTAAATTAAGCAAATACTGCTGATTAATTCTCAACTAAACCTTAGGGAAACGGTTAGCAATTTTAGAATTACTTTTGGTTACATTTTATTTTAACATGGCACAGCTATACATGTTTAAATGTAGGCTAATAACAGTAAACATTGCATAATTATAAGCAACTGAACTAAATCCAACCTTAAATACACTGTATACTGTATACACTGCATTGTAATTACACTGTAACAAAGTCACTTAAAACGAAGCATAACCTTGTTTTTATTTTTACAAATACATTTTTCTTACACTTAACTTACTTCAGGGACAAACTATAAAGCAATAGAGTAAGTACACTGTAATTACATTGTAACTACACTGTAACAAAGTACCCTTATTTATTATCAGTATTTATTTAATAACTGAACCAATATGCCAATTAAGAAGCAACACTCTATGATATTTACCTTACTTCTGGAAACTAAACCCAGTACACAAAGATAAAGAGTAAAAACTGTCACTTTCAGAGTCTTTCAGATGTAAAGCCAGTAGACTCCAGCACAATGGGAGGGAGGGGGGTTAAAAATCAAGCATTGTCTCTTGATTAAAAAACCCTCTCAGCCATATTCATGTTTGCTCCACCCATGACATGCGCCATTTGCTCACATGGAAATGGCCCTGGTGTTGATTCACTCACCAGTCGAGCTTGCCTGGGGGCTAGATAAATAAACATGCATCTGTTGTGTTATTTAATGCTCTGTGTCTTAACTGTTGGGTCCGAGTCTGCGGGCTTCACCAGACGCAGCTCGCGCTGAAAAACCCAGCCGCCCGTCTGCCCTCGGCACGACAGCTAATGCTGTTAGCATAGCGGCAATCCATCACTTTCTGGATGTGTGTGTCTGAGTAAACGTATGAAAGAAATAGAGATGTAAGCTGGATCTCCCTGTGTGCCTGCTTTCAGAGTTTGTGTGTATTAGAGGATTATGGAGAGCGGCTGTCAGACAGACTCTATATCCCTGCTCAGTGTCAGCGGTCACCATGTCTCTTCAGGATTTCAGGGACGCATGCTATTTTTTGCCTTTATATTGCTTTTATATACTTTTGAGATTTGTTACAAACTGTCAGGCTATCATTTATTTTCTATAATATATAACTTTATTTCTGTGTTATATATTATTGACGTAGCAACGTGTCCTATGGTGTGACAGCAAAAATGAAAAAAATTAAATAACCCCTATGATTGAATAGAAACCTCTCTCTTGTAACTTTAACAATGAAGACACATGTTTCTCATGTTATTTGTATATCAAGGTGTTTTGTTGTTTTCTTTCTCCACATTATATATTTACGCACTGCTCAAAAAAATAAAATCACACAAAAAGTATCAATGGAAATCATATTTATTAACCCATGGAGGCCTAGATTTTGAGTCATACTCAAAATTGAAGTGGAGAAGCACACTACAGGCTGATCCAACTTTGATGTGATGTCCTTAAAACAAGTCAAAATGAGGCTCAGTAGTGTGTGTGGCCTCCACGTGCCTGTATGAC
>JAUCMS010000085.1:0-10520 GCA_032357445.1 Enteromius radiatus | reverse complement strand
TCTGGCAGTGCTCCTCCTGTTCCTCCTTGCACAAAGGTGGAGGTAGCTGTCCTGCTGCTGGGTTGTTGCCCTCCTACAGGCTCCTCCACATTTCCTGATGTACTGGCCTGTCTCCTGGAAGCACCTCCATGTTCTGGACACTACGCTGACAGACACAGCAAACCTTCTTGCCAAAACTCGCACTGATGTGCCATCCTGGATGAGCTGCACCACCTGAGCCACTTGTGTGGGTTGTAGACTGTGGTCTGTGGTCACCACCTGCAGAACCACTTCTTTATTGGGGGTGTTTTGCTAATTGCCTATAATTTCCACCTGTTGTCTCTTCTGTTTGCACAACAACATGTGAAATTAATTGTCAATCAGTGTTAGTGTCAAGTGAGCAGTTTGATTTTACAGAAGTGTGATTGACTTGGAGTTACATTGTGTTGTTTAAGTGTTCCCTTTATTTTTTTTTTGAGCAGTGTATATATATATATATATATATAGACATATGGGTAGTTGAAAAATCTAAATTGGACTGTGTCTGTGACATAATGTACAATTTACATACAATGTACAATTTACAATTGGCTTCAATGTTCATCAGGTTTGCGTTTGAAATATGGAAAGTATGCATATATGCATGTGCTCATTTATCTAGTGTATAATAGTATACACGTTTATTATTTCTTCAAACTTCAAACCAACAAACAAACAAATCCATAAATCTTGTTTGATAATCTCCACCTGACTGATTTGTATTAAGTATCTAAGTATTTGTATCTAAAGTTATATTAAGCACAATGATATTATAATAATATTTGCATTGTTCATCAGTTTTCTTTTCCACATATTTATCTATTACTTTAAATGTAAAAAAAATCTATAATTCTTAGCATCAATCTATATTTAATATCTATTTTTGTGCATGTGGATAAATGTTTCTTTGTTCTATCATATTGCCCTCGAACACACAATAAAGATATACTACAGCTGTTAGTACACTGGCAGTTTAGAATACCTTATAGGCATTATGGCAAGCATTATCTTTTCAAATCATTGGAATGAACATAACTGGGTGATATTATTATTCAGACCTTTCTAATGATGACAAATAGACTCGGTGCTTTGGAAATTAGCATGGAAGCTTGTTTATATTAATAGTATTTGTAGGCAAAAAGGTATATCTGTTAGTTTTGGATTGTTTGTGTATGTGGAGGACTTGAGCCCTGCTCTTGAACTGGGGATCTGCTCAGGTCGTGAGACTGTAAATATACAGGCAGAGACCTGAACCCATAAATCTCCCTGTGCAGTGCCTGCCGCCTCTCTCTGTCTCACACACACACACACACACATCTAATGTACTGTTCCACAAGTCACCCCAAACCTCCAAACTGTGTTAAGAGCACAAGCTACTTATTGGTTTCTCTCATGCAGCCTTTTAGTAAATTAATATAAAATAACTGTCTTTGTAATAAAATAAATCTTTGTAATAATGACTAATAAATAAATTGGTTATTAATAAGTAAGGTAAGTTAGTAGGTAGTTGTTAAGTCTAGATATGGGACGGTTTAATGGATCTAAAAAATACAGAATAAGGCAGTAATATGAGCTTTAATAAAAAAAGAATGCTAACTTGTTAATAAGAATTGGTCCCTAAACCATTAGGAGTTAACAAGAGTTCTGCCAGCTATAATGAATTTCTGAGGATTTTATCTTTTTTTTTTTTTTTTTGGTTGGGGGTATATTTATTTGCTTTGTAAAACTCCCCGACCTCTTAAATTAATTTGTGTTTTCTCAAGGGCACGTATACAAAAGTGAATAAATGGAAAAGCATTTTGTCATGATTTTTACTGCTCAGAGGGGAATTTGGCATCCTTGTTCACCTAAGACATGCTGTGACAGTTCCAGTTTGATTGCAAGCCATTATTTTATACTCTTTTTAAAATAATTTATCATCACAGAAATACACATCTCACAACACAAATGTGATTCTCCTTGACTATTGTCTGGTTAATTTGTTTGTTCTTTGAAATACAATTGTTTTGTTTTTTACATTTTTATTTATTTATTTTTTCCCCTCTAAGTAGTGAATGCACGTGTTGGGCAGAGTGTAACGTTAATTGATTTTCTTTTGTTTTCCTTGTCTTTACCATTTGTTTGGATTCACCGTGCAAATAAACCTCACCTGCTGCCTGGGCTTTCTTTGTCTCTTGCACAATGTACCAAATCTCAAGGTGCTTTAATGTTACCCTGGCACAAAAAAACAAAACAAAAAAACTTCAAATATAAATCAAGTATTAATATGCATCAATAAAATATAAATTTAAACTATAAAGCATATATATATATATATATATATATATATATATTATATTTATTATTATTATTATTATTATTACAATTATTTTATTTTAGTCACACAAATAAACAAATGAATAAATAAAATAAACAAAACAAACAAATATATTAATTAAGTAATTAATTAAGTATATTCTATTACATGTGCACTTTATGTGTATAAGGGTGTTTGCTTGTTGAAATAAAATTAACTGTAAAAATTAAATAAAACGTAAAAAATTTAATTAAATAAGATTACATTAACTGTAAAAATAAAATTAAATTAAATGATTAAATTAAATTAAATTACAATTACAATTCTGAACAAAAATGTCTTCTGTGTCAAGAAAAAGATAAGACAGGGTTTCCTGGCAGATCACTGCCTTATCTCACTCACTGCCATGATGTTTCTGTGATTTCTCTGAAGCTGACCTGATGTGCAACACTCTCAGAGAGCTGCTGTTGTTGTTGTGTATGAGACAAAGCCCCTGCTGCCCCCTACAGCCTTCCTGTCATGACATCACTACCTCAATGTTTTCACACAACACACCGTATCAGACCAATCAGAGGCCCAAACTAATGCTTGAAATGATGGAAGAAAGTAATTACTGTTTACCAAAATACACGCTTAAGTAAATATTGACTCCACGGCATGAAGTTCGATACCGCAGTCATTTATAGATTAAGAGGCGGATCTTTAAACACACATATTTTTAAGGCTGTGATGTCTGTAATGTGCTCATTAGAATTCATTGTATTCACACAGTTAGCAAGGTCACCACTTTCTATTGAGCGAAGAGTGCCGGAAGAGAGAGAGAGGAACTGTCTAAAAGTAATTGCTTTGATTCAAGCGCACTAGAAGACCTTGAACCTGGAACTGAAGTTTAAATCACCTTACGGAGAAACCGCTGTCCTTTTCCGGAGACGGCCTATAATGAGTATTGTTACAGTGCTCATACATTTTCAACACTGATATAATTGATAGAACATCAAATAGCTATTAAATATGTTGTATTACCAACTTTAGATAATAAATTTTTTCTAGATTTCCAGAACAAATGTGCTATGCAGTTGCTAAGGTTGTTTTTTTTTTCATTTCATTGTGTGTGTGTGTGTGTGCATTATTATGTGGTTGCTAGGGTGTTCTGGATGGTTGCTAAGTTACCTGCAAGTCCAAGTTAAAATGTATAGTGTGTAGGATGCTTTAAGTTTATCATTTTGTCTTTTAACCATGTATTTCCTGGTGTAACGTTAGTGCTTTAAAGAGGGTGAATTTGACTTAAATGTGACTTGTTTTTAATTTAAACTTTTTTAATTATTTGTCTTTTACATTTAAACTGCTTAAATAAATAACCAAACAAACAAAGTTTGAAAATATCCTGATTGAATGTCAAGCATTTGAAATTGAAATATGTTTTTTTTTTTTTTTTTTTTGTAACTAAATAAATGTAACTGTATTAATACATGATTACCATGCATAAGTGGATGATAATAGACACAGCTGATACACATGATCAGTCCCTGGACTCATTTATCCATCATCAGGAGATTAGTAAAAGGATCTTTATGTTTTGGTGTTCTTTACTGTTTTGCGTATTTGACTGGATTTGACTGGTGTAATTGCAGATTTAAATTTCCCTTTTCCAGCAGGCTCTGGTGTCACATTCGGAGGTCATGTCTACTCCCGTCAGCGAGACAGCAGGTATGCGCATCCCGGGCCACTGCCATTGTCTGTGCAGGAAAATAAAACAGCATCACGTGGATCGCCTTTCTTTCCAGCACACCTCCTGCGCCAGAGCTGAACTCAATCCCACAACACTGAGCTCGCTCCCCCAAACACTCCCTCCTCCCCCGGGATCAACACACCACTGCCACTCTTAGCATGCTGGGAAGAGTCCTGACCTGATGCAGTTTCTTCTCATTCACATATTACACAGCAAGCTTACACTAACTAAATGTTTACCATATTACCATGTTTTTTGGGCATTAATAATTTATTGAATGCCAGTTTATGAGATGTATAACAATCAGTTTGTTTAATAAATTCATACATAAATGATTATTTAGACTACTGTAGTGACAATGTAAAATATAACTGTTAAAAGCTTTGCAATTACCATGCTTTTTTAAAATAAATAATTAATAGTTTATAATTTATTTAGAATTAATAATTAGATTTTTTAATGAATAATTCAATAAATGCCATTTCTATGTAATTTCTTTAAATATATATTTACATATTAATATTATGATTAATAATTTATACTAATAATAATAATTTAAGTAATACTTTGTTAAATGTAATTAATGTGATGTCATGTCTTTACAAAACTATTTTTTTTTTTTTCATTTATTCATTTTTGTTTGTTTGTTTAGTCAGTCTGTTAGTTAGTTAGTTAGTTAGTTAGGTAGTTGAGGGAATTTTAAGGTTAAACTATAAAATGTTTACTATATATATATATATATATATATATATGCAATTTCTGTACAAATTAATTAATTCATTCATTCATTCATGTGTAAATTTCATTTAATTTCAGTAGAAAAAATATACTTAAAAAAAATGGATAATGCATATATTTCCAATTAGGCTATGATCCTGTGCTTTAATGTTTGGAGTTGGCCTTTATTATAAACATACACTATTGCATTTGTTTCTGTGAAGAAGAGCTGAGCACATTTCTCACGGCTGGCATTCTAGTCATCTTCTTCTCCTTAGTCTCATGATGAAGAGCTGCTTCCTGACAGCGAGCCACAGAGGAAAGAGGCAGCAACGGTCACAACTCACCACAGCGCTGCACCACGACTACACACACATCCGCACACACACTGCTACTGACTGTATGAAGCCATGATGGATATGTCACGATGAAAGCCAAGCACAGATCGTTAGCAGGACGCTTACAGACTTCACGCTGAGAGCACTGAACTTTGCTTATGCAGGCTTGTACAGTAGGATGAAAGGAATCTGGTGCATTGCATGGCTTTTAGGTCATAGAGCTGGGGCAGGGGAGGCTGTTATGCTGTTTCTGACACTGATTGTTGCTTGGATAGTTTGATTTGGTCAGGACATTGGTACAAGTACAGAAATTATGCTATAGCATGTTGCTTGGTAGATGTTTGTTGGATGGAAAGTAAAAACAATCGTAAATGCAAATGATAATAAAATGCAATAATCATATGATCATGCATGCAAATGCTTTATCTTTTGTTGGTGACGTCCAGTCTAACATTATTATACTTTGGCACAAATGCATTCATGAGAAGCTATAGCCAAATTAGACATGCCGAAATCACACTGGAAAAAAATCAGGAATGATGCATTGCATTGGCAAAGATGCATTTATCTGACATTGATCTCTAATCTGCTATATGTGATATTAAGACATTCTAAGCATTAGCATCATGAATCATGATTTTCTGTAAAGCTGCTATGAAAAAGTGCATTGTACGAAAAGCTCTCTGCCAATACATAACTTTCACTTCTATGATTATTTAGTTGTTCGGATGTTTAGATTCTGCATAAGCCATGCTAATTGATATATTTTAATAATTAAATAATTGAAATTAATGAGTTAAATTAAATAATACAGAATTTTGTTTAAAAATTATAAAGTGTGATTAATTCATTCATTTTTTAATTAACAACAACAACAACAAAAATCTAATATTTTTTTGTAATTATATATGATTATGCTAGAAAGACATTATTATCATTACAATGACTTTTGAAGGATTATGTGACACTGAAGACTGGGATGTAAGGATGCAGAAACATACTTTACCTAGCAGTAGCAGTAGTTAAAAGATTATTAAGGTAAACCTCTAGTTAATGGTGAACATGTCTTCCCGAATCTAAAGTGTTACCATATCAGCATTATATTATTGTATTGACCACTGGCCATCCCACTCTCTGAAAACTTTCACTATTTCCAACAGTATTAAACTATAATAATATTTACAAACTTTATAGTCTGTAAAGTATAATCACAAATGTGGAGAACAGCTGTCAAACAAGAAGACATCAAGCTTTGATCATCACCTGAAATATCTGAGCTTCCTATATTTCACACACACACACACACACACACACACACACACACTTCATTAGCGAGCGCAGGCCCAGCCCAGGTCATTTGTGTGAGAAGGGCAGCGGGCATAAAGAACAGGGAGTGTAGTGAAGTGGATCGGCACCCGGTGCTCTCTTACAGTTCTGCCATTACAAGCCATTACAAGTGACCTCTGACCCCTATCCGCCCTCAGATGAAACAGAGAGTCTGGTCTTGCTCCACTCGTTCAAGAGGAAGATAAAAGATGGGACGGGGGGAGTAAGTGACCCATTCCTCAGACATGTTCCAAACCCACAGACGCACAGCTCCAGGGCTCTCCTGCGGCTATGCAGATGCGAGAGAATGCAAAAAAAAATATTTTAATCACCAGAAATCTCCAATTACCACACAGCTACCCGCCACGAATCTGTCTCCTTGGGACGCGTTCCAGAAATGACAGAGACGCTTCAGCGAGGCCTCCGCGGCACGCGCCACCCTCACGCACCCATCCTGACAGCAGACGTATCTATAGTGGATGCCTCCTAATTACTAGACGTCTCCTTTCCTTCCCCACTGACCTGAAGAAACCAGACACACATGTTCTGATCCGTGATTGGTCGGCCAGCCTCAGCGCGATCATATGGCGTAGGGTTCACGGTACTGTCCGCAGCAGCGCGGCACGGCGGATGCATGGAGTTTGTGTTAATTAACATGGTGCTTGTGCGGGGGGGGGGGGACTTCATCCTCGGATGAGACTTTGTTGTCAGATTCATTCAGCCATGCACATGGTTCATCCTCCTCTAGAGCCATTATAAGATTACAAAGATTGATTTGAAGCTATTTAAAACAGTTTTAAAATAGAAAGTGACTTTATTTGTAGAATAAATTATTTTTGCGCAGTCTTTTCAAAATCTCATTCTGTTTCTTTAAACTTTATGAATAGCCCAATAAAGCAGCAACCAATGACATAATTTTGTCAAATTAAAAAAAAAGTAAACATTTATGCAAACCAATCTTTAAATTTGAACTTTTTTTTTTCAAACTTGTAAAATTTTGAGAAAAAAACAAGTGAAGAAATAAATAAATGTTTAAGTTCATGCAAACCAATATGCAAACATTATAGTACTTAACTAATATATTTATGATAGGGTTCATCAGCTGTTAAATAAAATGCAATTTCTGTTCCACTATTTTAGCACTAAATCATGTTTACAAACACTTCCTTTACATAGAATATTTAATATTTTTGCAAATTGGATCACATCTGTTTGAAAAATATTTCTCAATATCACCTTTGTGCGTGTGGGGGGGGGGGTTAAAATGTGAAATAGCTATCAATTCCAATAATGTTATAATATATAACTTGCGTTTATCATTAAATTGTGTCTTTAACTATATTTTACTAGTGCAGAAATGTAAACAAATAATAACAATAATAACAACAAAAATAAATAATATTTAAGTGCTGTCAAATGATTAATCACTATTATTTGCATGCCCAAAAACAATTTGTTTATAGAATAAATGTGTGTGTAAAATAATAAAATACCATGCGTATTTATTATTTATATAATATACATGCATGTATAATTTGAAAATATATGGAAATATTTTCAAAATATATACTATATGTGTGTGTATTTGGGTAGTTGACAAATAAAAATTGGACTGTGTCCAATGGTGTGACATAGCAAAAATGTAGAAAAAAACCCAAACAAAAAACAAAACTAACATACAAATAACAAGAGAAAAAAAAAATATATATAAATATATATATATATATGTGTGTGTGTGTGTGTGTGTGTTTTAAATTTTTACATTTTTGCTGTCACACCATAGACACATTGATACCCATTTAAATATATTATGTAAACAAAAAATATATATATTTTGGATGTGATTAATCACGATTAATCGTTTGACAAAACTAGTATTTCTATAAACATAATTAATATACACAGCACACACGCAAACTTCAAAACATCGACACAAATCCCTTCTCAAAATCCTCCCGTCAAAAGCAGAAAGCAAAATTCCTTTCTTCGTAGCAGCTTTGATATCCTTGCGCCGGAGCTAGGCTAATATTCAAATGTAAATATTAAACAAGGCGAAACAGAGATCCACGCAAAGGCCTTTTGTTCGGAGGCACTGGGAAAGCAGTCACCCTGAAACAATAGGTCAAATTAGCATGCAGCAGCCCCGGAGCACAGGGCCGTCGCACAGTGACGAATCCCCCCCCCACCGTCCTGCCGGGTCGAGAGGGCGGGGGGGTCACCGCTGAAGATCTGTCTCAGGCCCATTCGCATTATTCCTCACTTTGAGCACCTGTCCAAGAAGAGAAGATGTGGGAGGGCACAAGACAAGATTAATATAGGAAATACCTGGTGATCTGACAAATGATGACAGCTGATAATTACTCACGGGCCCTTGAGAGTGGCAACCGAGAGGACCATCCCCTCGCACAGTTATCTAGTCTCTCTGCTCAAACCCTCAGGTTCATACAGTAACCACGCTTTCATTATAAAGCAAAAATGGCTGCTTTGCTGAAAGAAGATATGTCCGGAAAGTGGAAAATCACATTAATTTAAAGGAAAACTTGAAGGTAGGAGAGATTAAAGAGGCGACTCTAAAGAAAAGAAATGACGTCAACACCATTACCACATTAGGAATATCGAGAGACCGGCTGTGCACATAAAACCTCGCAAGAAATATCACTCAAAGTGATCTGCCCTTAAAACAATCATGATTATTCTGCGTCGAGGCGTAATTACGCTGCCTGTGATTTGCCATTAAAAACATTTCAAAGCAATTCAGAAAATATCTCAAGGACGCTGTGAGGTAATGCCTTGGGTTTTCCATCTAGCTTTGAGGTGGCAGATGCAATTATAAAGACACACACACACTCAACCCCCACCCATCATCACAACCTGCATAAACAGAGACGACAACTTGAGATTAATGAAAGGGCCCGATTTAATTGTCAGGCGTCAAGATCAAGCTGAACTTAACCAGAAAATACGCCAAAGGTTATCAGGCTTTTAAAAGGTTTGTAATTGGTTATGACCAATATATAATTAGAAAACCCGATCTGTGAAAAGGGCAAACTTTGTGATCTTTGGAGAATTATCATAGACAACAAAAACCGAAAATCAATAAAAACTGAATGCAAAAAGATTAAACTGCGAAGAAAAGTGTCACACAAGCCAAACCCAAAAAATGCAACTTAAAGCCATCTACTGTGTGAGGCACACCACTTCAGTCTTACAGAAAAAAAAATAATAATCACGTTGCATATACATCATATCAGTTGACGTAATGGACGTTTGTTTTTGTAGCGGCTCAAAGGTTGTGCTGCCACTCCACGAAAGATTTCTCTGTTTGATATGCTTAGATATACAGCGAGCACACTGCATCGCTCCAGCACTGTCAAACTCTCACTCAAATGAATTCACAAGGGTACCGAAGGTTAGAGTCTTGTACATTTCACACCTGTTTCCCATCCCCCCCTTCAGATTTCTCTTAGCTTGACACAGGAGCGTATTTCTGGCCAGCCCTCCTGAGTTTTAATTGAAGTCCAGCCCAAGATAAGCTGACAGCACTCTTGCTCTGCTGGCTTGAGCAGGGAGAACGTTTGGCAGTCCTGTTGCCCTGTTTACATCAGCTTAATGGGAAAAAATGTGAAAAGCACTTAACAAATAGAATCAGAAGGCTGCAGGTGTGACCCGCCACATCATAACACACATATCTGAGCTCATGGCTGAGCACAGTGATGATGTCAGATGGTAAAACCAAGTAACCTTCGGTTAACATTTTCACATTCTAGAAAATTTACTCTATAAGCCATGGTACAGTATCACCAGTTACATGTGCAAATGAATAATTCAATTTAACACAATAAATAAATAAATAAAAAGATTTTATTAGTATTTTTTTAAACATACTGTCAAACGATTAATCTCAGTTAATTACACCCAAAATATTATTTTGTACTATATATAAATATAGCAATATTACAGTTTTATACATAAATATATATATATATATATATATATATATATATATATATATATCTGTCTACACTGCAAAAAATGCTTTCTAAGACAAGATTTTTTGTCTTATTTCCAGCCAAAATATCTAAAAATTCTCAAATCA
>JAUCMS010000084.1:850108-873649 GCA_032357445.1 Enteromius radiatus | reverse complement strand
CCCATCCCTATAACTAATTATATATATATATATATATATATATATATATATAATTATATTAGTATTTAGCAATACTTATGCTATATATAGTCATATTACATAACATGCATAATATAATAACAATAATAATAATAATATCATAATATTATAATATTTGTGATATTGACGTTTACGCTGATATATGTATATTTTATTTATTTTGAGGTGGTACGGATAAATTTAGCAACTTAAACTTTCAACATGCCAAATGTTTATATTTTATTTTTATATATAATATATAATTGAATATTTATTTATTGACTTTTAAAAAAATATATAATTCATCCCCTCTTAAATGTCATGCTATTCAAATTAAACATCTATTTTAAGTTTACATAGTTTTTTTGTTTTTTGTTTTTTTTTAGCAGAATCATGGATAAATTTAGCAACCTATTAAGTGTACCCACTAAATTATGAGCAAGTTTTATAAAAACAAAACATTTTTTTAATATTATAATATATTAGTAATATATATTAGTGATGCAAGGTAAAATTGAGCCAAGTTCACAGTAAAGTTCTGTGCTATACAAATGAAGTGAACATTTATTACATATATATATATATATATATATATATATATGTAATGAAACAATAAAAACTTCAACAAACCCAAGCGTTGAGCTCAATAATTGACCAGCTGACCCAATTCTAGTTCTTGGATATTGTTTTTAGCAGAATATAATTCACCTTCCATCAGACCATTTTTCTGTGCTCTGCTAGAGAAAGGAGAAAGTAAATTGCTCGTCCAGGTTTGTGCCCCTCCCGCTCATCAGCTGCCTTTCAGCACACGTAAGTTTCCCTGTGATCAAACTTAACCCCTGTGTACCCTCAGACGACCACAACAATAGATCTCCCCACCCACCCCGTGGCCCTGAAAGAGCAGCTGTGTAGTTGCATAGCAGCAAATAGCCGTCAAATGCCATCTTTGCCTGGGTTTGACATGGGCTTTCCCCCCTTTCTCATGCAATGGACGAAAAAGAAGCTGTAATTAAGACGTTTTTAAAGAACAAAATGAAAAGGAGGGGGAATTAACCCACTTCTCCAACACAATGCGAACAGTCTCTCCGCAGGGAGACTAAAAGATGGCATGTAAGAAGGAGGTACAAACAGTTAGCGCCTGGATAGATACGGAGCGTTTTCATGAGACTCTCCCATGACGGAAAGCCAAATAGATGGTTCAGGTCGATAACGGTGTGACAGACTTCCTGGGCTCACCGATAAGCCTCGCGATGGTTATCTTTTAAAGAGGCTTGTCCCATTACCTGTTGATGGCTCCTGGCGGTCGGTATGCTGAGGTGTTTATCCATGTGGCGGATGTGTCTCGGGAGTTTGAGACGAGTGATTAATGAACAGAGCTTTTCACAACATCTGTGTCAACTGTACCCAATATGAGCGTCTGACTCACATCAGATCTCAAACAGATCTTTGATGACTCATGAAATCTTGGTAATTTCATTTCGCTTCTATTGTTAGTCGATGGTTTTGTTTGTAAGCTCCCTTCCACCCTGGCTGTTGTTTGAGATCAGCGATAAAAGAAGCCGTGACATTTTAAAACGCCAGTTGGCCTTCAGATGTGCGGTTTGAACCTGGCCTCCTATCAGCATGGCACTGTGCTGTCATATTCCGCCCTTGCTTTTGGAGAGGGTCTTCTGCTCGTCTTGGATAGCGTTATACACTTTTCATTTCTACGGCAGCGCAAGCTTTGGCAGTAAAGGTTAATAGTCCTTCTCGAGCGTACACAGAGATGGTGGTTAACCCTCGTCTGGCTGGTCCTGCTGAAATGTGCACCTGTTCATGGTGCAAAAAGGTTCCAAAAATTATTTTTTTTGCCCAATGCTGTTGGAGGACCTTTTAAAATATCCACGTTGTGCCCTAGTTCTCCTAAAGCATTATATGGAACTTAAAAAGGCAATTTTTTTTTATCAAGTTGTGTTCCATTTGGTGATGTCAAAGGAGAACTATTCAGAATTCCATATGATGTCATAGAAGTGCATTTTTAAATTCCTCATGATGTCAGGAGAACCTTTTCAGTCTCCTCATGAACAGTTTAAATTGACACATTATCCAATAAGCAAATGTTCCATATGATGTCATAGAAGAGCATTTTTATATGATGCCATAGAGAAAATCAGGCTCCTTATCATGGAATAACAACTTAAATACATAACACAGAAGAATGAATTCCATTCCATACGATGTCATAAACTCCATATGAGAGCATGTAAGAACTATTGTCAATAAGAACATGTACATAGTAAGGATACGTTCTATATGATGTCATGGAAGAGTGTTTTTTTTTCCCATATGAATTCATAAAACCATTTCCATATTATTATTTTATTAGAAAATGCAGATCCATATGACATAGAAGACCCTTTTGTAAATTTAATGTGCTATAATAGCTGAGCTATTTAAATGTTCATATAAATGCTAAGAAAGAAACATTTTTGTGATGTCATAAAAGCGCCTTTTAAAATTCAGATCGATGTCATATGAGATCTGATTTCTGGGAGAATAGAAGAAACGTGGAAGGACGTTTAAATTTCAATGTTATGCAATAAGCAAATGCTTCCATATGATGACATAGAGTCCATTTTCAATTCTAGATGTGAAAGAAAAGTTATTTTAAATGTAAAAAATACATCAGATCATTGATGAACAATTTAAATCACGTTTTATTTGATGTCATAGAAGAGCCTTTTTAAAGTGCATGCATACAATATCATAAGAGAACGTTTTGAACTCTATATATCACAGCAGTCCATGTCATAGAGAACATATGATATTGAAGAAAACAGTTCATACACAAACCTATAATCAAACTTCAAAAACCAATCTCCAAGGAAGTTTATAGTCACATCAAGAACCCTTCAGAGGGAAAATGGTTCTTGATAAGAGATGCGTAACTGCTGCTGAAGAGCCTTCATTCTGAGAGCGCATCTCTAGGTCTTCAAGATGCATCGGAGCGTTTGGAAACGGGAATGCTGAAGTTATCCATAAACTCAAACTCTATTGTAAGCCGCAAAGCCCCCCTCCTCCCCACCTCCAGGTCCCCAAGTGCTCATGTTATAAAAATGATAAAGCTGCCGTACCTGTAATTTAAAAACAGATGGTTTCATCTTTTGAATATTTATAACAATCAAAACAATTTCTGCGCTATGTAGCCCAGGGCTATTAAGGTGTTAAGTGTTGGGTTTAATGAAAAAGAATCTCAGCTTTTCTTTTTTTTTTTTGGAGTGGAATGTATTAAAATAGAAGAAGAAAAAAGCCGAGGAGATGAATAGGAAGCGTGCTGTTAGGGCAGCGAGGAGTCGTGAACTCGTTGTGTGGTCTCAACATGCAACTCCGGCTGTGAAAACAGATTGTGAATATGAGTTGCATTCATATAGGGCAGAAATCCCCAAAGCATCATCTGCTTTGCTGTCTGCCTCACATAGCCTCCTGGATGCATCCGCTTTCATACTCTGTGGCATTTGTTAAAGGGACACGTTTTTATTTTATTTTTTTTAGTTTATATTACTGCAGAAAAACAAATTGTGCATGAATCGCAAATGTTTTTTTTTGGATCAAGATATGAAACTGTGAGACACATAATGCTGAGTTGTGCGTAGTACAGGATTTCTTGACAGACTTTGTTATTGTACTGCGAGTAAACATACATTTTAAAAAGCGCATGCAATTTTGTTTTGCAGAGTATGATTTCTTCAATTGTTAACAGCACTTACTATGCAAATGTGTCTGCGGCGAAGTGTCAAGAATTCGGACGCTGGTATAAACATTTCAAGAAGACAAAAGACATGATAGGTAAGCAGAATCATCACATCTATCTAAAGAAAGAGATCTGTCTGTCTCTCTGTCTGTCTGTCTCTCTGTGTCTCTCTCTCTGTCTGTCTGTCTGTCTGTCTCTCTATGTCTCTCTCTCTGTCTGTCTGTCTGTCTGTCTGTCTCTCTGTCTCTCTGTCTCTCTGTCTCTCTGTCTGTCTGTCTGTCTGTCTGTCTGTCTCTCTCTCTGTCTGTCTCTCTCTCTGTCTGTCCCGCTGTCTGTCTCTCTCTCTGTCTGTCCCGCTGTCTGTCTGTCTGTCTGTCTGTCTGTGTCTCTCTCTCTGTCTGTCCCGCTGTCTGTCTGTCTGTCTGTCTCTCTGTCTGTCTGTCTCTCTGTGTCCCGCTCTCTGTCTGTCTCTCTGTCTGTCTCTCTCTCTGTGTCTCTCTCTCTGTCTGTCCCGCTGTCTGTCTCTCTGTCTGTCTCTCTCTCTCTGTCTGTCCCGCTGTCTGTCTCTGTGTCTCTCTGTCTGTCTGTCTGTCTCTCTCTCTGTCTGTCCCGCTGTCTGTCTGTCTCTCTGTCTGTCTGTCTGTCTGTCTCTCTGTCTGTCTGTCTCTCTCTCTCTATCTGTCCCGCTGTCTGTCTGTCTGTCTGTCTCTCTGTGTCTCTCTCTCTGTCTGTCCCACTGTCTGTCTCTCTGTCTGTCTGTCTCTCGGTCTGTCTCTCGGTCTGTCTCTGTCTGTCTCTGTGTCTGTCTGTCTCTGTCTCTGTCTGTCTCTCTGTCTGTCTCTCGTTCTGTCTCTCTGTCTGTCTGTGTCTGTCTGATTGTCTTTCTACCTATCTTACTGTCTGTCTGTCTGTCTCACTATCTGTCTACAGCTCCCTGTCTATCTGTCTCTATCTGCCTGTCTATCATATAGTATAGTTTGTCTATCTAATCGTCTAATCTCTCTGGTCTATATATGTGTATCTGCCTCTCTGTTTATCTCTTTGTCTGCCTATATTTGCTTCACTCACTTTTCATTTGACTATTTAGCTCTCTGTTGATCAGTCTGTCCCTTGTCTATGTATCTATTGACTATTTGTCCGCCTGTCTGTGTATATCTGTCTGACTGTGTATCAAGTCTTTTCCTTGTTCTTTTTTTTATAAGCTTCATTTGTTTATTCTTTAGATTCAGTTAAAATGCAAATCCAACAAAACCTGTCGAATATAGCTCTGTTTAAGACGACAACCCTTTTTGACTTAAATTCCGTCTTTGCCACGGAAATAATAATCGACAGCACTGTGATTGTTAGCTGTTCAAGTGTTCAAACACGCGCCTGTCAGTCAGTCAATCAGGTTGTTATACTGCAGCTCTTGACATCTGCCTCTTGTTTCCTGTTCACACGTTCACTTTTACCCCCACTAACACTCTCTCTTTTTCTCCCCACACCTGTGAATGCGTGTGTTGCGTGTTTGTGTGTTCGTCTGCGCAGTCGTGCGCCAGCCCTCCCAGCTGGAGGGCTACCTGGGGACGTGTGTCCTCCACGACAGTCCACGTGCCACCACGTTAGGTAGGTCACGTGACGCACCGCAACCCTCTCCACCTTACTATTCATGAGCGCATGTGCTCACTTTCTGACAGTGGCGACAATGTAACTTTGTGTTAACAACTCACGGCAGGCTGAGATGCCGCATGAGTGAAACGATTAGTGTCAGATGATAAAAACATACACACAATATACAAAACCACTTTGGTCTTTTGTTATAATGTCTGCTGAGTCAAATCAAATTTGTTTGTATAGCGCTTTTTACAATACACATTGTTAAAAGCAGCTTTACAGAAAAATCATATTAATGTTTAGAATATCCTAATGTCTATGCTCTATAGTCGCTTTAGCAGATTAGAGCTGGGAGATAATATAATTAATATTTTGGAATGATAAAAGCAATCAAGCAGTTAAGACTTTTTTTGACATGTATACAAAAAAATATACACACACACACAACTTTATATAAAAAGTTGGGTAATAATATAAATATATAGACATTCATGCAGCTGGGATTTATTATATATCCAAGCTTTTATATAAAACTGGGCAATAATATATGATAAAGACAATCAAGCTTGGGATTTGTTATGTAGTGATATAACTCTTTAAGTGACTGCACTGTATCTGGGTGTATAAACTCGCATATACTTTTTTTATGATTTAATTTTGCCTGAATCAGGCACGTTTCTAGCTTCAAAAACACTGAATGCAAAAAGCATGTTGGTAACCAAACAGTTACTGGTAGATTTTTTTCTTCTTATGGAAGTCAATAGCTACTAGTAACCGTTTGGTTACTAATAGTACTCAAAATATGTGACCCTTGACCACAAAACTAGTTTTAAGTCACTGGGGTGTATTTATAACAATAGCCAAAAATACATTGTATGGGTCAAAATGATTTTTCTTTTATGCAAAAATTCATTAGGACGTTAAGTAAAGATTGTGTTCCAAGAAGATATTTTGTGAAATATATCAAAACATAATTTTGTATTAGTAATCCATATTGCTCTCAGATTGTGTATTATCTCAATTTCGAAAAATTACCCTCATGACAGTTTTGTATGTTTTTTTGGTCTTGGGTCACATATCATTTGTGCTCAACAGAAAAACACATAAGTTGAGTAAATGATGATTTTTTTTTTTTTAACTATTCAAGGCAGTTATTTTTCTGTTTATTGCTGTGATGCTGTTTTGAAACAGCGTGTACTGTATGAAGCGCTACATAAAATAATTCGACTTGACTTTTATCCATTCAGTTTAATCAGTTTATGCATTCCCTGGGAATCGAACCCATGACCTTGGCATTGCATTATTGTCTAAACTGCAGGAATGTAAAGAGTTTTGCCAAGGTTATGTGTTTAACTTCCAGAGAACAGCGTGAATGATATAGTGCATGTCTTAAACGCACTCCCTATTGTAACCGGTGCGCAGCGAGTTGCGTTTCGCAAGTGGTCAGTGAGAGGCTGGTCTTGCGAGTCTCTAGCGCAGCAGCGCTCCTATTGAAACGCAGCCGGGCTGGAGAGCGAGCGCCTGCCGTGCCGTGGGGTTTTACCTCCCTCCCCTCAGCCCACATTCTCTCTCCCATTGTGCTCCTAATCCCAGCCTGCTTTGTGGCGAATTCCACAGGAGGGACTCCGGTTCTCTGTCTGTGTCGCCGCCGCCGCTGCAAACGGGGCCTGCGAACGCTTTCTCCCAACCTTTTCAATTTGCATGGAAAAGCGTGTGCCCCCCAGCAGTTTTCAACACCAAAAAGACAACTGAGAGGCATAGCGTAACATCAGAGCACAGGAATGAGGGGGATTATGGGAGAGCTTTGATTATTACCCAATTTTTTTGTTTGTTTTTTTCCTTTCCCTCTCACTTTCTGCTGATATTGAAAAGAACAGCCGCGGCTTTGTGCTCGCTGTCAGTTAAGACACATGTTTGCGTCCTTGTGCTTATTGTGCGTATCTCTGGAGAGTTTCCATGCTCTTAATCTGGTTTTTATCTTCTTGTTGAAATATTTATATTTTGATGATTTGCCATAATGCTTTTTTTGCGCTCCATAAAATCCGTAAGATTGTGATGGAGTTGTGCGGCGGGTGTGCTAGTAGGTTATGGGCATTGTATTTCCTTTTTTTTTTTTTTTTTTTTTTTAAGTAAAAAAGTAATATCTTTCAACAGGAATACCTGTGTTTCAAGAATGCGCAATGCTTTAAGTGCTTTAAAGGATTGGTTTGCTATATTTACTCACCTTTTACGTTGTTTCAAATCCATATGATGTTATTTGTTCCATGCAACACAAAAATATTTTTTTTTTTGTAAATCTTCATCCAGCTCTTTTTGATTATTCACACTGACCACATCTGTCTAGAAGCTGCAATAAGCTTTGAAATGGACCAAAATTAATTCAATTTAAATTCATACATTCATAATCACTTTTACATTTTCAGATTTTCAAGCAGGTTAGCCACTGAACTTATCGATTTAAAAGAATCAAAATCATTTATAGCCTTTAATGGCATCAAATACTTGCCGTATATATCCAATCCGCTTGGTCTGGCTAGTTTTAAAGGCCGTGCTGTGGGCTTTCAGCGCAACACGGTTATATTTAGACTTTCCTAAAATTTCATATTAGCCAGCTTGTGTACCTTGTTTTAGAATTAAGAGCATAAAGGACGATTCAAGTGTATGGCTCTCTGGCTCGGTCCATGTGAAGACGTCCTGCTCGCTGCTTTAGCAGAGCACCCACACTGGCTTGTTGTTATTGCTCACATGATTTGGCCATGGACATTATAAACTAATTTCTGGTGCTGCCAATTTATGCAGATACAGGTCGCACACTGTGCCCCATTATATTAGAGAGGTTGTGCTGGGTTACTGTAGTAATGGCAGGCTGGAAAGGGCTTGATTAGTGTTTTTTAGCTTAAAGCTTTTGCTTTTTGACTTCAGGTCATGTCCAGCTTATGTAAGTGTTTGCTATTTAATATTGATGTGTTTTGAGTTAACTTCTGTTCATGACAGAGTAGTGATAAGGCAATTAATCACTCATTTAGAAAATATTAACAAGCCAATTTGTCCAGTTAAGTGATAGGTTCTGTATATTTTTATTGTATTACTTTATGTATTGTATGTACTTTATTATTTAATATTAACTAACTTTTCTTATGTTTTATTAATGGCAAAGTACTTTTGTGAAAGATAGATGAGATACGAATTTAAAGATTATCACTTGATCTTAAGATCAAGATTTTAAAAAATATAATATCTGCATTAGATTTAATAGACCTACCACTGTCTATTTCGTTGTTGTATGAATCCTTTCAAAACAGTATTGACAAGAAAAAGATAAAAGCACTCACCGTGTTCTCTATTAATGACTGTTTACATGAATATTACTTGAGACAATATTTACTTAATTGAGAAATGCTTGCACTACATGCCACTAATTTAATTTGTTCGTATTTAGATTAATATTTCACTTTCTTTTTAATGAAGGAGTAGATTCAGTAGCACATTAGATGCTGTGGTTTCTGCAGATTTTGTGGTCAGTTACTTATTTGTTTTAAATAAATATATTTGTCATATTTTATTTTTATTGTTTAAACTAACATTAGCAGCAGCTTTTATTGATGCAAACCAAACCCTGTTTATTTAAACATTTTCATCTTCTTTGTGTCCACCTGTAGCTGAGATGGACAGTCTGTCTGACCTTTCTCCACCCGGAACCAACCACCTCAGCTTCAGCCAGCAGCCCATCCCGGGCAGCACGGCCGAGCAGTCCCCTTCCCCGGTGCCCCTGTCCCACAGCAGTCAGGCCCCTGGCCGCGCCCAGCTCCCCGGTCTGCACCCCGGCCTGGTGTCCACCCCCATCAGCCCTCAGCTGGTGAATCAGCAGATCGTCATGGCTCAGATACTCAACCAGCAGTACGCCGTCAACCGTCTCCTGGCCCAGCAGTCTCTGAGCCAGCAGTACCTCAACCACCCGCCCGTTAACCGTGCCCTCAACAAACCGCTGGACGCACAGGTGTCCACCAACGCCGAGGTCTCATCAGAGATCTACCAGTGGGTCAGAGATGAGCTGAAGAGGGCGGGAATCTCCCAGGCCGTGTTCGCTCGAGTGGCCTTCAACAGGACGCAGGTACATACATGTGGATAATAAAATGTGTCCCTGGCCCACAAAACTGGTCGTAAGGGTCAAATTTTGAAATTGAGATTTATGCATCATCTGAAAGCTGAGTAAATAAGCTTTTGTTAAGATAGGACGAGATACAACTCTAGTCTGAAATTAGAAGAACTGATCACGAACTAAATGTAAAAATTGGGATATTGTAAAAATAGAGGAATTTTCACTAGATATTACCAGAATCTTTTAAGAATTATTTACTCTTGAAGATTTTTGAGAAAAAAAAGCTTTTTGAGAAAAATGCATTATATAAAGTAAGTAAATAATTACTGTATTTTTACTGTGATTTATTTAATAAAAGCACATAATTAAAATAAATGTAAAATACAATTTGAGTATTAATAATAAATAACGACATAATAATTAAAATAATATTTGTACTTCACAACAATACTATTATTTGCACATAAAATTTTAAATTTAAATTCTTTTATAAAAAAAAAACATTTATTTTTGCGGAAAGGGAGACCCAAATATGCATCCCTTGCAGAAGTGGAGCATTTATTTAGAAAGCATTAGATAACAAGCTGCATGTATGTAAATGAACACAGTGCTGCGCTTCACTCTAAAACACATATGTCTGTCGGATTGTTTAGTTGATGATTATAAATGCTGAATCATATCCCCAGCTCCGCCCCAGCCCCAATACATCAGCTGTGACATGTTGGTGTGATGCTTGCCACTACACGCTCTGTACATCATTCAAATTCAGCCATTCCTTGCTAATACAGTGACAACAGAGCGCTCGCAGTTAGATGCTTTATCTGCTTTTATTTTGGGACCAACAAAGAGCACCCAATCGTCCAGTTAATATCGGGACAAAGAGCGAGTGAGCACTTTTATCACATTTTATCACATCTCATCCTTCAGTCAGAAACTTCCTGGCAGGAGGAACTGATCACTGACTCACGTCTTTGGGTTCACACACCCATGGTTTTGACCTTGTTTTTCATCACTGCACGCAATCTGTTGTCAGCGCTGAGCTGGGACAGGACACTTATTAGCGGTGTGAGCCGAGGCAGACATCACTGTTATTATTGCTCATTCAAATTATTACAGTTTCCAACCAAAAACTCATTTCTCACTGCTTGCCCTGTGTTATTGTGCATGAATGATACCTCAAATTGTGCACATTTGAGGGAGGTTTATTTGGGATTATTTGAGTATTTTATTACTTGGTATTTATTTTATTACTTTATATTTGAGAATTCGCTATTAATTATTTTAATTTAATCACTACGGTTTTATTTTCCTGATAACGACCACAGATTAAGTCAACAACTATAAGTGGAACTAATATAATAAAAATATAGTTTTTGTAATATAGTTTTAGTGTCTGGGTCATGATAGATTAGTATTATGATGCTTTTAATGCTTGTTTATTTATTTATTTATTTTTTAGACCCAATTGGGGTCCTATTTTTTTCTCTAATACTCACTTAGACTGCATTTATTTGAGCAAAAATACAGTAAAAATCATATTGAAACTACATTTTAAGATAACCATTTTTTATTTAAGCGTTTATTGTTTTATATATAGAAAGTACAAAGACTTTATATGACTTTTTTTTTTTTTTTTTTTTTACTTGAGTGTCACTGAACGTTTTCCTCAAAATATTATTGTACAAACTAGTGTTAACATTGTTACCTAAACACAAAACCTACAAATTGTTATTGTTATTGTTGGTTTTATTTCAGCTATTTCAGCATTTCTCATTATCCATTAATTTAAGTTAAAATATTAAAATAACTAAGGCTAAAACTAAACACTTGCTTGTAGAGGCATTTATTTTAAGGGAAAAAAATATGCAAAATTACAAAAAAATGTCAAATTAAAACAGAAAAGTATTTTAAAAATTACACAAAAATGTAAACAAATTATAATAGTTTATCAGTAATATTAAAATTACACTGGTGCAAAAAAAAGTTTTGTCAGAGATTATATCTGTACCATATTGTGACGTAAAATATCACAATACTCTGTCCCCGTATCAATACACGAAAGCACCCAAACACCCCTAGCAATGATTGGGAAAGTTGTCAGACAAACTCAGCATTGTGGGGATTTTTCTCTAGTTGTTATTAGCACAGTCCCGCCTTGACAACTGTCTGCCATCATCAGGTGAGACAAAGAGAGACGTACCTGGCCGTGTGCCAGCGGCGGGGGGTTGGGGCTGGCTCGGCCGCAGACCGTCCCCGCAGCACGCATGAGCGACTGTTGCTGGAGACAGCGGGAAGATAATGTCTCGCGACGTTCTGCATAAAACCCCTGTTTGGCAGGAAGTGACTTTGATGTTGTGTTAGAGTGATAGGAATCTATAGGAATCAGGGGCCGCGTCATGACAGGCGTGTTTGCACAAATTGGCGTTTAGTTGCGCTGGGAGGAATTTGCAACATGCATTTTTTTTTTTTTTTTTTCCACAGAGCCCTTAAATATTTATTGTGCATTCCTCCCCACACATGAGTGATGGCTGCTTGTGATGGCATGCCGTGGCTTCTCAGAGTCAGAACATTTGTGGCTTTGGTGTCCCATTTTTAGATTTTATTATGCAAGTGCATCAACCTTGATGGTGTTTGATAATATTTGACTGAAAGTGTAACTGACTAATCTTCGCTTAGCAACTGTTGCCATCTAGCAGATTTTCCAGCTGCTTTTTCTCTTTTCTGATGTACACTACTACTAAAATAGTTGGGTCGTTAATGTTTTGGGGGGGTTTAAAAGACTTAAAAATACACTAAATTTTTTGAAATAATATTTCATATTAAATATAATATAAAATATAATTTAAAAAAAATGAGTGTTTTCTATTTGAATATATTTTAAAATATAATTCATGTATATGATGCAAAGCTGAATTTTCAGCATTAAGTCACATGATCGTTCAGAAATAAAAAAATTCTCTAATTTGCTTTAAGAAACATTTCTAATTATTAATGGTGAAAACTGATTCTGTTTAATTTTCGTGCATTTTTGTAAAAGTCTTTTATTGTCACTTTTTGATCAATTTAATGCATTTTTGCTGATTATAAGTATTAATTTCTTTTAGATAAAAGTGAAAAATGATGAAGTGTTAAAAAATATTATTAAAAAGTATCAAGTATAAGTGAAAAAACAGGACAATTGCGTTGTAGAAACATTAGGAACTGATGTTAACATTTTATGTTATGTTTATGATTAACATTTTTTTTTTTTTTTTTTTTTTTTTCAGTTATTTCAAGAAACATTTCTGATTTACAGTCTTTGCAGGTTTAACTTGTTTGTAAAGAAAATCCTTGTAATATCATAATATCCATTAAATTATTAGCGCTGCATGAGCATATTTGACTGAAAAGCACTGAAAAACAGAAACATCCAGTTAATTCCTATGGGATACTCAGGTGGGCGGAGCTTATCGGTGGGTCAATTGCTTTGTCACAGATGAAGTGGAGAGAATGTTTTAATTGTTGCACTTGTATTGATTGATCTTTGCCAAGAGGACAATGCATGTATTTCTGTGTCTCTCCCAGGGTCTTCTCTCTGAGATTCTTAGAAAAGAGGAAGACCCTAAGACGGCGTCTCAGTCGCTCCTGGTCAACCTGCGAGCGATGCAGAACTTCCTGCAGTTACCGGAAGCGGAGCGCGATCGCATCTACCAGGACGAGAGGGAGCGCAGCTTGACCGCAGCCTCTGCTATGGGCCCCGCGCCGCTCATCAGCACCCCTCCCACACGCCCTGTACAGGTAACACACTCACAATATCACTTTAGTGAGCGCTGAAAGATCCACTTCTATGTGCTTTGTTGAGTAAGACGCATGCTGTAGGGTATTGCATTTTTGTATTGTTTTCCAGTTGAAATATCTATCCATCCTTAAAATGAGATCAGTTTATTTGGGTAAATGTTACTTGACAGAGAGAATATATCATGAATTAGGTTAATTTTTCACACTTGATGGGCAAATTAGTTTTTTTTTTTTCATTTTATGCCTATATCTAACAGATTTAAATAGGCTCTCTGTGTGGTTTATTTATAATTTTAAACAAATGATAAAAAAACAACAACTGTATCTTGAGTTAGATTAATTTTTCTTACTCTGTTTTATCTCTCTTATTTATATCTTATAAAAACTTGAAAATAATAAAAAGTGACATAATTGCTCAAACTTTAACAAAACATAAAATATGTAAACATAAAATATGAAAATATTGTTTAATTTAAGATTTACTCTATTTTATTATTTATATTTATATTATTTCTATCTTTAAAAATAAATAAAAGTGTCAGACACAATATAAAATCTACAATATTATCTAAAATGAAAAAAAAACTGAAAATATAAAATTAAAGTCTCATTTAAAATGTGAAAATATACAATATATAAATGTAAAAAAAAAAAAAAAAACATCCTGAAAACAAGATGCATTTATTTATTTGGATGCATTTAATTAATCAAAGACAATTTATTGACTATTTTTCTAGCCTTGTGCATCAATCTGACTTAAATAGGTGCTCTCTTATTTCTGGCTTGTTTATATTTTTATACAGTTTTGCTTCTCAATAAAATGTTGATTTAAGGATGTTTATTTTTACTGGAAGGCAGTGATGCAAAAATATCAAAAATACATGCACTTTGTTTTGATTAACAAAGTAAATGGGGTCATGTTGAATTTAAATAGATTCTGTATTCTCACTTATGTAAATGTAGGTGGAACTGAACACTCAGACTCGGTTTCAGCACAAATATTTAGCATGCTCTCACTCTCTAACATAATGAGTGATTAACTAAGGTATGTTTTTCATCAGTCATCGTATCGTAGAGTATTTGCTTTTCACATGCTGGAATTGAATGCGTAAATTCCTGAGGACTTCATTTCAATATCAGAATTACTTACAGCAGCTTTTCTCACAAGAAAAGACTTTAAGATTGCACTGACATTGCAAGGCCGTTGTATTTGGTGTGGCCAGTGGCCCAGAGATGATGAAATGACAGTGTGTCATAGTAATGTGTTGGTCAGGAGCTCACATATGATGGTTTGTACAAACACACAACCACAAGAACACCATCACAACCCACGACTAGAACTCAGTGTTTGAGTGCAGACAGGCTCAGCTGCATTGATACAGAGGAAACAATGCAAGATACTCCAGGCAAGACCATTTTATTTCTGTATTTCTGTTATTTATTATATTTCTAATAAATTGAGAAAATAGGTTTTCTCAAAATGAGACATAAATATCCACTTCAGTAGCACCTACCTACAACAAACTATACCATGTTATGCTTATTTATATTTCCAGGCATAAAATGTACACACCTACAATTTGAAGTGATAAAATGAAATATCCAAAATCCCCTCTGCGTTAATTTTTAACCTTTAATGTCATCAAATTAAAACATTTTTGAAACTTGCTTTATCCAACATTGAGATTACTGTTCTGTAAGCTTATGCAAATGAATGCATATTTAATTATATAATGGCTCTTATGCATATTTAAATGTTACATTTCAGAAAACTTGTAATACAAGTCCTGTGAATGGTTTGTTATCTGTTAGCATCTGGAAATATAACATTAATGCATTGTACATGTTATGAATTTAGCTGGTGCTTTTATTCAAATATTAAATGCACCACCTTTATTAGTCAAATTCTCTATAGCTACCAATGCAAAAGTGTCGGCACATCAATGCATCTGTATTTGGAGGAAACGTTTAGTTCAGGAAAGATCTTTCTTTCACTCTGAACTCTTCAAGCAGGGCCGGAAAGGTATGCAGAGCCTCCTTCAAACGCAGTTGAGTGTGTCTTAGTGGATCGGACACAAAGCCTTCCTGTGTGTGATGGACTGAGGAGGCTCTTTTATACAGGAGAAAAACTCCCTCACACACACAGAATGTGTAAAGACCGAAATGTCATCAGTGTTCACTCATGTGTGCACGCGTTTGTGTGTGCGCTTGCGTGCATCGTGTCCTTGTGTGTGTGCAAACCAGATGCTGCTTTCCTGTTCAGATCCCATTATCAGATGGTTCTGTAACCTGATTATTCAGCAACTGCGCCTAATTCGTCAGTCTTGTACAGAGCTCGGCAAAAGTCTCCATTATCTGATGATATTTGTATAAATTGGTGAAATTTTGAATCAAAGGGCATATCGATGCTACTTGACACACATAATGGCTGTGTTCCAAAACATAGTGTGCTTCCTTGCTGCATAGGCAGCATCCTAACTCAAATGGCGCCTCGTTAGTAACATTCTACTTAGGCAGCATAATAAGTGTAACAATGTTCAGCCAACATAAATATTGGGTTATTTTAAAATTCTAATGTAATTGATTTTATTTAATTTGATTATTTTATTAGTGTTTTAATAAATTCTATAAAACATTATTCGAAATACTTTTTGAACTTGATGCGTTTATGTGCATGTTTAGAATAACTTTGTTGTCTTTTGTTGAGCCTGGCATGAGGATAGATAGATAGATGAATGAAGATAACGTTTCGTCTGTCGTTGGCTTTTTTGCATAAACATATATGCGATAAAGCAGGCCCAGGTAGCAAAGTCTTTGGATGCATGGCAGCTTGATGCTGACAGATATGAGTGAGATGTTCGCAGGAGTTTCTGCTGTAAATCAGCAGGGTGGCATGTCTTACAGTGCTGCAAGGCATTTATGACTCCCATAAAAGCAGATGTGAAGGTATGTTTCCCACATACGTTAATGGATCGTCAGACAGTGTGTGCAAGTTTGCGCACGCTCATCTCTTTATAATTAGATGTGGTCACAAAATAACTCAGCCTAGACACTGGTGCTTCACGTGGAAATGACTGCTGTAGGTGCCGCTGACAGCCTCTTCAATGGATCTGCGGTGGCAGTTTCGAGCCCCTTCACGTAAAAAAAAAAAAAAAGTTATAGCCATGTTTTCAAGTCATTTGCTGCAGAAATCAGTGCTGCTATGATAGAAATCTGATCATGTGTTACTAAAGTATTCTGATCAGATTTAGGTGTTATGTTAACCAGTTGTTTCACATATTTGTGTGTGTGTGTGTGTGTGTTCACAGCCCAGAAGAGAGGAGTGTAACAATGTGAGACCAGAAGACTGGAATCCCAGAATTCCAGTGGGCATCTCTCCTGTGAGTGCACATATGGTACATTGTTTATGCAAAAAGTGATGCATGATTTTGTACATGTATATTATTTAAAAAAGTAAAAATAAATAAATAAAGCTAAAATAATAATGAAATAAAATAAACAGCAATGCATAATAATTATCAGTATATTTCTGTTATATATAAAAAATGATTTTAATATTATGTCATATAATATATATATATATATATATTAGTTTCATAGATATGTTTGAAACTTCTCTCACTTTGTCTCTTCAGCTCACTAAGGCTGCATTTTTAATAATAATAGATAAATAAAAAATATTGATAAAAAATAAATATTAAAAATGACTTTTATATTTTAATATATTTTCAGATTGAATTTATTTCTGTGAGGCCAAGCTGAATTTTCAGCATCAATACTCTAGTCTTCAGTGTCACATGATCTTTCACAAATTAGCTGCTCAAGAAGCTTTTTTTATTATTTCTTATCAATGTTGAAAACCATTTTTTATTTATTTTTTTTTGGGGGATTCTTTGATGAATCACTGAACCGTTTATGTGAAATGGAAATCTTCTGTGACTAAATAAAAGTCTTTACTTTCACTTTTAATCATGCATCCTATTCATTTCCCAAACATCTTATTCATTTCTTTCATTCATTCATAAATTAAGAAACTTCTGAACAACGGTATATGAACAAATATTTATTTATTTCTACCACATTGTTTAACAGGTGCATTAAAAATGTAAAAAAGTATATCCACCTGCCTAACTTTTTATTTTTTTCCCCTCTTCGCTCAGGTGAAGCCCAACCCTCTGACCTCAGAGTGGAATGGTAAATCTGAGAACTGCGTGTTAAACATCAACTCCTCCATCTACGACGAGATCCAGCAGGAGATGAAGAGGGCCAAAGTGTCCCAGGCCATGTTCGCCAAGGTCGCCGCTTCAAAGAGCCAGGTACGGCCCAGCCCGACCCGACCCGACCAGACCCCTGACTTGCTTGTCCGGTTGACAAAACATTGTCAAACATTTGTGTGTACAGTCTACAGAAAGCTCAGATAGCGAGATAAAAGCGTAAAAAGAGAGCTTTGTTAAGCCTCGCAGGTAGAGCAGCGGCATAATGACTTGCACTGCTTTATTGTGGGTTTGCGAACAGCAGACAGTGTTGCAACATAAAACAAATGTGTTTATATAATTCAGCTGTGCAACGACCACACCGTTATCTCACATAGCGAACAGCCTTCTGCTGAATACAGGCCTCTGTGAGAGACATTACCGTCTGTTTTAGCCTATTAAAACTAATTAAAGAAACGCAAGGCGAGCCCCATTATTAAAGGTTTCAGATATCTATGTGCACACTTAAAGGTTTTCACAATTACATCTGATGGGGGGGGGGGGGGGGGGGAGGCGAAAAAAACCCCTAAATTATCGAGAAATATCAGCAGGTTTTTGCTGATTGCACTGATTACGGTGCCAGATACTTTTGTTTCACCAAATTACAGTTTGATGCACAAACCACTGTTTTTGTCGAAGGGAGTTCAAAGCCGAGAAGGGTGGAGGAGAGAAAAGACAAACCGGGGCATTTATTCACGTAAGATTCTCTTATAAAATGATGGTTTGAGAGAAAAGAGCTCTCTCTGCAGCCCTGCCTGAGCCTGTGTGCTCCATTCATGGCTGGTGTGAATGTGAATTGAGCAGCAGATAAGAACTGTGCTAATTACGCAGCTGAAAAAGGGGCCTGGGAGAGCACTTATCTCCGGCTCTATCTCGTAATGTGCGCTCCCCGGGCAGCTGGTACCCCCTCCTTCCCCTTCCCAGCCCCCTCCGCGGGGCCCACTGGGGCCGCTGGCTGACTGTCCGGCCGGTGCCGAATGCTGGCGGAGCTGGTGCCGACGCTGAGCGATCGTAGTTGCACAACGGCCGCTGTGGTGGCGTAATTAGCAGTGGGGAAACTCTTTTCCGATTGAGGCGTGACGATTGAAGAATTGTGGAGGGAAGTCGACTGGTATCGGCCGTGATTGCTCTATGATTTCACTGTGATCGGACAGTTTGGGTGCTTATAATAAAGAATAGTGATCAATCTTGTCTGAAAATATGCATTTGGTCATTTTTACAAGGCTACAGGCCAAAGCTGCATTTCTTGTTGAAAACCATTTTGCTGTTTTGTGTTTTTGTGGAAACCGTAATCCAATCTTTGAATTCTTGGACGTTCAAAGAACAACATTTATTTGAAAAAGAAACTTTTGTAGCATTATAAATGTTTTTACTGTCACTTTTGATCAATTTAATGCATCCTTGATAAATTAATTAATAACAGGCCAGAGCATGTCTTTTTAGAATGTAAAATGGCAAAGAAAAAAAATATAAAATGCATTCTATTGAAGTAAAATTTATTATTACAGTAAAAGTTCCTATTAAAAAAAATCTAAGTTTTACTACAACATGCTAAAAATTTTGTTTGGCTTAATTTGAAAAAAATATAAAAAATTATAACAGAAATATATTGTACAGTAGAATGCACTTCTAAAAGTAATAACAATAAATTATTATATAGTTATTAAAACAGTATTTGTTGAGGAATATCACACAATCATAGAAAATTTGATATTGATTTGATGATAACCATTCTTGTTTTATTTGAATTTGTGTTAAAACAATTAAGAAATAAAAATGGAATTTGGGGGGAAAAATTATTTCATAATTTAATTGGAATACATTTTAAAATTTCAGTTAAATTGTTAAAAAAATATATACATTTTGTGCACTTAAAATAAAACATTGTTACTAAATCAAATGTAACTGAAAAACAGAATTTCTGAAAAAAATATAACTTTAAAAAATTGAAAATGTAATATAATAATATAATTTTATGATATGATATGATATAATATTATATTATATTATAAAACAAACCAACAAACTAAATAGATTTAAATAATTAAATAATATTGACTGATACATTTGATGTTAGTATTAATAAATGCTTTCAAACTAATGTTAGAAAGTGAACTTTTATTGTAAACTGTAGCCACAACCTGTGTTTGTGTCTGTCCCTCTCGCCCCTGCCTGGCTGAAGGACCTCGGGGTCCTGGACGGCATGTGGTGGGAGGCGTTTTGCCGTATGGTTATCTTCCGTGGCGTGTCGGATTAATTGGCGCGTACATCAGTGCAGGAATCCTTGTCCGTGGCGGAGGTAGACTGCAGCAGCTCTGGCCGCAGCACACGCTAGAGATCTGGCACAGGCCATGGCTTTGGCTTCCGCAGCCACGGGGCTCCAGGCTCGGCCCAGCTCTGCCCTCCACAAGAGCCATGGAGAGGGGAGGCGCAGCGCTTGTCCCCTGGGCTTTCAAAGCCGTAAACAGTAGTTTGAGGGGGTTAAAGAGAACCATTGTGCGTGCGTGTGTGTGTGTGTGTGTGAGCGTGTGTACCTGCTTACTCATGTGACCGCATGTATGGCTGTGGTGTAAATGAGTGTGTGTGTGTGCTGTTTATTGGGGGATGGGCACTGGATCGGAGCCATGCTGTCCCCCTCTCTGGGCACACATCCATACAGGATGTGAGTGCCAGGCTTTATCTATTTGGTGGCACTTTCATATTCCGAGTAGCATTTCAATTAATTTCTCCTCCTGCACCACAGAAAAACCAGCGTTTTCGCAGCTTGTAAACCGAAAAGGAAGCACATAAACCGTTTATTTGTGCGCTCTCGTTTGACGTCCAATGCAGAGTTCTTGAAATCGGTGAAAAGCAAGCTGTTGAGGTTCCTAGTGGTGAATTTTCTTCCTTCCCTCCTTCAGTGGAGGATATTTTTAGGAGGTGTTGTTTGGAGTATCAGTAATAAAGCGCAATTTATGAACCTAAATATAAGGTCAACATGAAGTGCTCTTCACAACTAATTTTATTATGTAATCTAGTGATTTTTTTTTTTTTTTTTAAGGAATTAGGTTAAAAAGCAGTTTTATGCTTACCAAGGATGCATTAATTTGCCCAAAAATACAGGAAAATGAGTAATATTGTGAAATATTATTACAGTTTAAAATAGCTGCTTTCTATTAGAATATGTTTTAAAATATAATTTATTCTTATAATGCCAAGTTGAATTTTCAGCATCATTACTCCAGTCTACAGTGTCACATGATCCTTCAGAAATCATTGTAACATGCTGATTTGCTGCTTAAGATTACATTAAACAATAATTAGATGTAATTGTTCTGAATTTAATCATGTGTCTTTCAGAATAGAACCAGAGATATGGAGGGAGCAGTAACAAAAAAAAATAATATATAGGATAACTTTTACAGTTTAAGTTAAAGATTAAAAATGATATAGCTCATGCAAATATTTAACAAATATTTTGGAATAACACGCACCGATGAATCATTCACAATAATACCAGGAACATGTAATATTACGTAAAAAGGTTCAGTTTTGATTTCATGTTGAGTAGATTTAGAGGTTTGTTAAATTCCCTCATTTTGAATATGAGCAATAGTGAAAGTGACGTATGACTGAGCAAACACCGCTAATACAGACATGACAGTGCTGAACTGGCATTCACAGAGCTCTGCTGGGCCTGAGAGAATTGAGAGAAGAAGAGCATTATGGGAGTTGTGCTGACACCCTCTGATGGTGAATACAATCATGGCCCCTGTTGTCAGATGACAAGCCCTTTAGAACCCAGAGCCATTCCCTCAGAGTGACCTGTCTCTCTCTCTCTCTGTGTGTCTGTATGTCTCTCTCTCGCTCCTGGAAGAGGCTGTGGTAATTAGCAGGGCTCTAATGAGACAGAATGTCAGTGATCTGCCGCAGTACAGGGGGGCAGGCGATAGGCCGGTGTGTGTATGAAGGGGGGTAGAGGAGGCTGTGCCATCTGTCACTGAGCGCCTGGCTCGCTGCTCTCTTGGGGGGAACAGTGGGTCGGCAAAAAGAGAGAAAGAGAGAGAGAGAGACATTAAAAAAGTGCAGGATAGACTGTATATCAATACAAAATTGCAATTGTAATTTCAACCTGTGGTCGACCGATATGACCCAATTGAACCTTCGCAAACAGACGCCCTCCTTAGTTACTGTTGCTGTGTCCAAAATAACAGTGCTGGTCTCACACTGCTTTAAGTATTTAAACAGTCTCAGCAATTTAGCCATTTTTAAAGAAATTCTAACAGTGAATATGGTTTTGTGGCTGTTGACAGATCGCTGTATTGTCTGTTCAAGAGGCACGTGAACCAATCGTCTTTTCATGTTTACATAACATGCCCAACAAGATGGCGGATTCTGTGTTATGATTGGTCAGATCGCCTGTCAATCAAGCTCTTTGCCAACGTTCAGTAGTATAAGTTTCACAGCCTTGCCTCTTTTTTTTTTTTTTTTCCAACCTGGCATATCAATCAGCCCAAAGATCTTAATATTATTTTTACAAATATTTTTTCATTGCGTTTTGATTCAAATGTGGTGTAAAATAATGTTGCTCATTTGTATCACATTGTATCGTCATCGGCTAACCTGCAGTCTTTTTCTTCCAGTAAAACAAACCAGCCAGATTGATGACATCATCTTGCACTCAGGGGTGTTGTTGAGTCTAGTAAAATTGAGACTGAGGCCTGATAACACCTGCGTCTTGACTAGCAAGTACGCTGTGACGTAAACCACAGTCTGTTGGCTGTTCATTTCGTCAGCTCTGTTTGAGCTGTTCCTGTGGGCGGGGCCTAAATCACATTTATGTGGCCTGTATTTTGTCTAGACGCTTGGTCTACAGCCTGCATTTACTTTCATTAAGTCTCAAGAACCCAAAGCCGGATGCAAACGAAATTACACTCCTATATGGAAGTTCGGTCCTCCCTCTTCCTGTTCCGACGGCCTCTATAATTTCACCGAGAATATATATTTTTCATTATCGTGCTTCATTTTGAAGAGTTGTTTGTTTACGGTTATGAATTCACTGCCTCCCAGGGGCGTGTGCGAGGCAGATGGGAGCGGCGGGCCTGTGAGAGCGGAAATAGGGCCATGACTGTTTATTAATTGATTTATTTATTTATCTGGCTGCCTGGTTATTAGGTTGCCTGGGAAACAGCTGCAGTTCCCCTGTATTATTAAAGACACAATATTCGTGAACCAGAGACCCAGATGTCTGGGAAATTAATTCCGCGTATGATTTATCGCAGCACGCGCCTCCAAACGAAGCTTTTTCCTTGTCGTTTAACGCGTTGGTTGACCGTCTTCTGGTTCTCCGGCTTGTTCTCCATCTGTCTGCTCTCTCTCTCTCCTCGGCACGTAAGGTAGTGTTAGAGGTGGCCCGATTTCTCGTGCTCTCCTCTGTCAGACCACACAGGGCTTGTTCTGAGGCCCATTCTCGCTAATCTGATCAGGCAGGCAAATACGCCGGGAAAAGCGGCTTTAATGATCCCCCTAATTACCTCAAGTCAATACCAACTGTATTATTAGACTCCGGGAAAATATTCCATTAGGGTCCCCCCCGTGGGACTCCCCGCACGTAGCGATGTCACGCGCCGCGCGCCCCCATGCTTGTAATTAATTTTATTTACACACGCAGGAATGCACAAGGTCGCACCTGCAGCCCGGAGCCGCCTCGCCCGGCCCCCGACTCGCCCGCTTAATCAGATCTGTCATAATTACCATTCTGCATGCTTCTGACACACGCTGCGAAATATTTCAATTTAACTGCAGCCAATGGCTGTGGCAGACGCCGCTCTGCTCGCCGCTCGCCCACAGCGTACGGAGGCGGACCGGACCTGCTCTCCTCGTTCCCTTTCTTTGCTCTCTTCCTTCTGGTTTTCTGCAACTTTTTGGACATTAGCGACCAGTAAATTGGTCCAATATTGACCAATGCTCTTAAACCCTTGGTGTCTTTTACTCACACTCACGTCGTTTTACATGACTTTTGTGCAAGTGTGCAAAAAAAAAAAAAAAAAAAAAAAAAAAAATATATATATATATATATATATATATATATA
>JAUCMS010000084.1:832110-845731 GCA_032357445.1 Enteromius radiatus | reverse complement strand
CCTGGATGAGCTGCACTACCTGAGCCACTCGTGTGGGTGTAGACTCAGTCTCATGCTAACACTAGAGTGAAAGCACCGCCAGCATTCAGAAGTGACCAAAACATCAGGCAGAAAGCACAGGAACTGAGAAGTGGTCAGTGGTCACCACCTGCAGAAGCACTCCTTTATTGGGGGGTCTTGCTAATTGCCTATAATTTCCACCTGTTGTCTCTTCCATTTACACAACAGCATGAGAAATTGATTGTCAATCAGTGTTGCTTCCTAAGTGGGCAGTTTGATTCACAGAAGTGTGATTGACTCGGAGTTACATTGTGTTTTTTAAGTGTTCCCTTTATTTTTTTGAGCAGTGTATTTCTCGTCTAGAGCTTTTTTTAGTCTGTGCTCAGTTTTGCAAAGATAGAAAAATCAGAAGATCTCTATACATTTCTCATTAAATTCACTAATTTTCATAGCTCTTTACTCTTACTGTAACTATTGACTGATTAGTCATTTTTATTTCTCATAATAATTTTAGACGAAACTTTAAAACCAAGTCGATGCCTAATGAAGCAACTAGGAACTAATGAAGCAGAGCCTCTGAACAATTCACTTTTACCAACACTAGCCAAGCTATATAGTCCATGTTAGTTCTACATGACTAATTTTCCTATCTCCATATTCTCCAAAAATAAACATTGTCTTTTATAGTGTTTGTCAGATTTGACCAAGCAAATCCCAGTAACGTTCGTGTATCCAGAGCGACTCTTCTCTGTGCGAGCACTCTCTGTTTATGGTAAGACAGTGGAAGCAATGCAATTGGACAAATACAAGCGCTTTTTCAGGTCTTCAAGGCCCATAGAGCGTTACACTATCTGTGTGGCTGCCCAATGCAAAGTGTTTGTTCCATAATGCAACAGCATTAATGCTAATACCTCTGTTGACTTTTTTCCGGTTTGGTTGCATGTTGATTTTTTTTTTTTTTTTTTGTAGCTCGTTGTTTGACTCTGTGGGATTTGTTTGGCGTTTTATCCGCAGATGTTTGATTGAGGGTTATTTTATGATAGTGCACTTAATGGCTGCGATAAGGTGTGTGCGTCTTTGAACCGCGTCAGGCTACAGACATCACAGCAGGAACAGGACTCAAATCCCCATGCGTGCAAATAAAACAAAATGCGACAATAAACGTGGCAGAGGAACAAGGTGAGCTGTGATGAGCCTCTCTCACTCGCTCTCTGGGGCTTTACATGGCTTTTGGGAGGAGCAGGAACATGGGACAACAGAAATGCTGAGTTATCTTTGCCATGCAGCGCTCTGGTGTTGGTCTGGCTCCTGCTCCGTGTGTGTGTGTGTGTGTGCTGGGTAATCCTGTGGAAATGAAAGGTGCTGCCACACACTGGCCTGGAGATTACGTTCATCACGTTTGTAAGTGTGCCAGGACTCGACTGCTGGAACACACACTAGAGCTCCCTTTTCCTTTTTTCTTTTCCTAAAACTAGGATTTGACCATGCTTTATATTAGGAATGGGAATCATAAGGAATTTAATGGTTCCAGCTCCTTAACCAATCCATTAACGATTCCTCTAGTACTTCTCAGGAAGACATAAAAATATAATAATTCTTTAGGGTAGCGAAGGTGTAATGTTAAAATGGTCATTATACTCTTGTATTACATAGCATAGAAAAAATATTAAAATAGTAGCAAGGATGCATTACATTTATCGAAAGTGTCAGTTAAGACAAATACATTTTAAATAAATGCTGTTCTTGTGAAAACTGTGTTCATGAAAGAATCCTGAAATAAAAATATGCAAATCAATATGATTTCTGAAGAATCATGTGACACTGAAGACTGGAGTAATGATGCTGAAAATTCAGCTTTGCATCACCGGAATAAATTCCATTTAAAAATATATTCGCAGTTATTTTAAATTGTTATAATATTAATTTTTTTTATTTATTTCTTTTTAACATCTGACATGTTTTCTTGGCGTTCTCCTGCAGGGCTGGTTGTGTGAACTGCTGCGCTGGAAAGAGGACCCGTCTCCGGAGAACCGCACGCTATGGGAGAACCTGTCCATGATCCGTCGGTTCCTCAGTTTGTCCCAAATGGAACGCGATGCTATATATGAGCAGGAGAGCAACGGAGGACAGCAGCATCATGCAGACAGACCTCCTCACCTGCTGCACATGCCCACCGACCCATTACAGGTCAGCGTCACAAACACACACAATATACTGTACTCTCCGGAAAACAGCTAGCCTTGTCCATTTTTTACATTACTACGTTACTAATAACTAAATCTTAGCTTTTTTTCTTGAGAGTGTAGTATTCTAGTTATGTTTTCCTGCCATTTCAACTTGAAATGGTTTACATCTGGTAACCATATGGTAATGCCGTATTTATTTATTTACAAAAAACATGTCTAATTAACTCTGTTTGTGATCATTTGAAGTTTGGAGGTGCCATGTAACTTTTCAAGCGCTGGTAATTTTGCACTCCGCTGCTGTGTAAGCAAAACAGTCATTAGCAACATCATTTGTCTGCATTTAGATATTAAGGACAGCTAGCTATTTTAATAAATTCATCACTATTCCGAATCCATATTTAATCACAGAAATCCCACAGTTCTTGTGGTTACAGCTGCGTGTTTGATCAGATATTATTTTGTTTACTCGCAAGCATATGGTCATTCCGAGAAAATAGCATGCGGGGAAGAAAAACATTTATTCACTTCCATTTTCACCACTTAAGACGACGAGATGCTTGCGTGGCTGCCGGAGGTTTAAAGATTTGCAGATCAGATGTCTACTAAAACATGTGGTTACACTTGACAATAAGGTTTCATTTGTTTGCATTAGTTAACTAAAGTAGTTAAGATTAAACTAAAAATCAACATACTTGTACAGCATGTTAGTGCATACTCATTTCAACATTTATTACTACATTGCATGCATAATTGTGCCACAAAACACGAGATTACATACAGTACTGTGATTTTTACCAGGGTTAAAAAGACTCAACTTAAAGCTAATTCCATAGACTTGCATTGAATGAGGGAACTCAGTCTCATGGCTTTATGGTAGATCCTTCTGCACCAGTATTTGTTTCAAACTGTAAAATCATGTCGAAATGCTTCTGTACATCATGCTCATGTACCATTTATTTCTGCTCATTGTATTCCTGTGTCTTTGATATGTTATCAGGAGACTGGTATATTTACAAAAAGTGTTATCAAGCGTTCCCGTTCCTCTTGGGAATGTCCCAGGAAAAGCAGTCTGTATGGTGTATGGAAAACAGCAGCTGCCGGTTACAATGGCCTAAACTCGTAAACAATGGCGCATTTCAGAGCAAATGTGTCATATGTTTACACCGACGTGAAAGTGGCCTAAACACAGACACTGATAGCGCTCACACGCCGCACATCTCTCACGATGAGATCTCGCCACATATTGAGGCTGTATTTACCACGTTCAGCAACAGCTTTTGAATAGGGCTTGATAAGCAATCAACAGACCGTCACTTTTTATGTGAATATTCTGATGAAAGAGTTCGCATTCGTGTTAACAGCCGAGCATTAACAGAACAGGTAAAGCTATAAAATCCGTGCATCTGATTGCGAGATGTGGGCGACGTAGCCAAAATCATATATCATAATATGAGTCATTTAATAGCACAGTAATGGTACATATCACAATATGGTTATTTTTGCTGGAAAAAGTGAAAACTTTGCAGTCTCTTTCTTTTCTTTTCTTTCTTTTTTTTTTGTTGATCATTTTGTTTCATTTTATCATTTTAGGAACAAAAAAAAAATCTAATTATGAAACACCTGAATTAAAAACATAAGACTCAGAAGAGGAGCTTTGATTTAAAAAAAAAAAAAAAAAGAGTAAGACATTACTAATAAGAAATTATTAATTTGATGTGAAAAAATTTTAACATGGAAAACTTGTAGCTATTTTATTTTTTAAATCATAATGAATACAAAAAAAAATATTATTAGATATTTAAATTAATAGATTTATTCCTAACAGATGACTAATTCTGATGTTATTGACAACTTCAAATTATTATAAAATACTAAATTACAAAATACAGCAAAGAAAACCTTTGTTGGACATTTAGCATGTTTCTCATTTTATTTTATTTTATTTAAATAAAAAAGCATAACCTGAGTTTGACAGTTTTTTCATATTTTACTCAAAGCAATAAATCAAATGAAGCCTAAACATTAGTGCAACAATCTCAAATTAATAAACACTTTCACTTTTTAATTAATAAACACTTTTTTCAGACACATTCAAAACTTAAACTTAAACCAATGGATCAAATAATTCCAAACAAATAAATAAATGCACATCAAGGCATTTTTTTAAAATAATAGCTTATGCAATTTGATACGAAAAAGTAATTTAAGACTGAAAACTGTAGTTTGACATGTAGCATATTTTGTCTCTTGTCCCTCTCAGACTCATCAACATCCTCCCTCTCAGCTCCAAGTACCGCTGCCCCTGCCGCACCCCTCCCAGCCTCCTCTATCCCAGCAGCCCCTGCAGCAGCAACAGCAGCAGACGGGACCACGACTGCCCCCGAGGCAGCCCTCCACAGCATCGCCCGCCGAGACCGAGGACGAGAGCCGCTGTAAGAGCCGGCAGGGCAACCGCATCTCCATGGAGGCGTTGGGCATCCTGCAGAGCTTCATTCAGGACGTGGGCCTGTACCCAGACGAGGAGGCCATCCACACGCTCTCGGCACAGCTGGACCTGCCCAAACACACCATCATCAAGTTCTTCCAGAACCAGCGCTTCTACATCAACCACGCCGGCAAGCTGAAAGAACCGCCTCTGGGCTTCCCCTCCAACAACAACAACAAGGACGAGGGCCTGACGGACTTCAAGGATGGCGAGCTGCTGACCGAGCTGGACGAAAGCGTGCAGACCAACAGCACCATGTTCTCCATTAAAATCGAAGAGCACCTGGCGCCTGAAACGCACGCCATGGGACAGGCCCAAACTGAGCAGGAGGCAAAAGAGTAACGGACGGCTTTCTTTTGCTTCGGGTTTTATTCTCTTTCACTCTCGTCTGTGTTCCACGAGCGAAGACTTTTTACACAAGACTGAATAATACAGAGATGATTAAACTTTCACAGTTTTTGTAAAGCGTGGATTGTTTCACTGTAAAGACTCGTGCATCATTTCAATGATCTGCACAACGAAACAAAATGTAAAAAGAAAACTCCTAAAGGAATAGTTCACTCCTAAATGAAAATGTTGTGAAAAAGTGAATGGCAACTTGGGCTGTCGAGCTCGGAAATGCATAAAATAAGTTCATCGCAATTTTTCACCTTTTTATGAATTGTTTTTTTTTTTGCAGTAAATACAACTAAACATACATATTTTATTTCTCTTAGATTTTTTATTTATTTTTTATTCATTTTATTATTTATTTAAAAAAAAAAAAAAAATCTTTTCAAATTAACCTAATCGACTAAGACCAAGAGGACAAATTATCCATAACCATCATGGTATTAATAATTGCATATCACGTTAACAGTATAAATATCACCAAACTGCATCGATGGCCCCAGTTCTCATTTACTTGCATCATATAGAAAAGAGCGGCCAGGCTGTTCTTCGGAAGTCACTTTCTACCAGAATTTTCATGTTAGCGTGAACCATTCCTTCAAGCGAACGGTATGTTGCTGACTGCACTTGTTGTCTGTTGTTTTTACACTGATTTTGAGCTACTGATTTTAAAAAAAGGAAAGTCAACGGAGTTTGATAGACTTTGATGTTTACGTATGTGATGTTAACTGGATTTTTTAAGGACAAAAAAACAAAAAAGATGCATGACATTGGAGAAGAGGGGTAGACAAAGGCCTTAATGATGAGGTACTGAGTCGAGCACTGCTGGCTAACGAGTTCTTCTCTTTGAAAGAGAGAGGGAAAAAAAGGATAGCTCAGTCTCTGGATCCCTACGATCTGCAGGTAAACCGAGGGAAAACGGCTCAGTCTTATTATTTGGTTTGAAGAAATATAAATATATATATATAGACATATATTAATTGTAAAAAAGTATACAGTCTTAAAGAAACTATGCCAACAAATGCCTTGTACTATATGGCACTGCCGATGTTAGATTATTTTGCAAAACTTTGGTCACTGTAAAATCCTGGATTCCCACAGTTTCAAATGTGAATCACAAGCATCGTCCCGCATTATTTATTTTGCGTTCTGATGTAATTACGTTTGGGGAACGTTTCCGTCACCCGGCGCTTTTCGTTTTACTGATCTTTTTCTATTTATAAATGTAATTTTGATGGGCAGTAAAATCAGAAGTGTCTTAACGTTTTAAATGGAAAATGTGCTTTAACGGTTGCCTAAAAAAGTGCTGTATGTCAAGCAACTCATGCTACGAGCTTCACGATTAATGTTGTATGCAATTTTTACTATCATGCAAATAAGCTTAGGTAAACGACTAACCTATAGAGACCACCTTAGAGAGAAAAACATATGCAATTTGTGTGAAAAATCGATGTTTGCAATGTGTCTTCCTTTGGTTAACGATCCAATTCAAAGCTATTCCTGTATAAATATGATGTATAAAAAAAAGTGGTTCTTTTTTTATGAGTTTATTGCAATGAGAACACCAGTTATTTTGTTACGACTGACTGTTTTATAAGTGTTTCTCGGTTTCTTTATGCAGAAATGTTCTAACTAGGAGTGGTTACTGATTGTTAATGACACAATTAAACTGTTTGTATTGTACTCCGAATCTTTGCTGCGTTAATGTGCGTTCGAGAATCTTCGAGTCAGACGAGCACGCTTCTTCTGCGAGGAACCAACTCCCGGGCGGAGGAAGGCGGGATGAAGTCGCATTAGAAGCATGTTTAAGGGTAAATAGACGGCAGGTGTTAAGGCCCTGTTAATGAGCTGATCTGCGGGGATTGGAGGTGTAAAGCTGTGAAGGTGCTTTGACTTCCCCAACAACTCCAGGTGAAGCTCTGAGACACGTATGGAAATCTGGCTCGCCCATATGGAGGCAAATCATCGGTGACCTCTGCCTGAAAACATCACTGTGGTGTGCAGCAGGCATTTTTAGAGAAGATAATCCTACTTTGTTGCTTTTGACTTCAGGATGAGGGTAAGTTGAAATGGAAATAGCTCTAAACAAATCAACGTGCAGCACAGTAAATGACTTGTTTTGATTTTCTCAGAAACTCTGTATATGCGTATATACGTGTGGCAGGAGATCAAGGCGAGTGTGTACATAACTGTAATATAGAAATACACAATTTTGCAGTGGTGCGAGTTGTTTGCTAAACTGAGCACAACCGTTTGTTGTCGGACTCACTGCAGTTCGTTATTATTGCAAGTGGGGAAATAACTTTTTTTTTTTCTTTACAAGTATGTGAAGTTAAATATTTTAATGTGTACTGTACACTAGCAGGTATCAAATTTCATGAAAATGTTAAATAAAATTCCTTACACCATAGAGACCCTCGACTGAAATGTGTTCCAGTGACAGAAGAGCTGCTCCTGTTTGTATTTTGGCTCATAAAATTTCCATTTTCAAATGAAGTCTATCGGATCACTTGAATGTTTTAAATATTTTTTGCTCTCTCTCTCTCTCTCTCTCTCATTTTTTTTAACAGTTTTCACCACAACCCTAAAACCACATTAAAATGTATATTAATAGTAAAAACAAATATGCATATAAATATTTGAAACACACACTATGTTGTACTATATCAATATAATAGCATTAATTATTTTATTAAATCTTTTTAAAAAGCTAGTTTTTTACAATTTTCATTTGTTCAAATTCAAGTGCTAAATTGACTAAAACTAAAAATATAAATATGGGCGTATTAAAAAAAATAAATGACACAGTTTCAAACCCTTAACAAACACTCACCATTGTACAGTCACCAGTACAATACAAAATATAGTATGTGCATTATTACATTATACAAAAAGACCCTTTTAGGAATTAGGACATGACATGCGGCCAGGCATGGTTTCCTATACTAGGAATTTGTGCTCTGCTTTTTTAACCCATCCAAGTGCATAACCACCCGGAGCAGTGCTGCCCACAATCCCTGGAACTGGGACTCAAAACCACAACTTTTGGGTTACAAGTCCAACTCTCTATCCATTAGGCCACAACTTTTCCCCAACTTTAGTAGGTAGTCCAGATGTTAAATATGGTGGATGACATCTAATTTGCATACAGGAACTTAGCATATTCTACATACTGCACTGCAGAAAGAATAGTATGTGACTATGCTTTTCTTTGAGAATACTCAACTCAATATTTTACCTTGAGAATAAATGAAGACTCAACAGGTTGACACGATAATGACAGGTTTTGCCTCATAGTGGGAGTATGCAACAATCACCCATCAGCCCTTTGGGAATGTGCAGTAAATCAAACAGGAAATGCAGCAGAAACACTAATAAAGGTATTATGATGTGATTTTTATGGAACTGCTCTTTGAAAATAAGTTTTGTGTTTTATGGCGCTCCGTTCACTAGCACCCCAGCTGTTGGTTTTCTTTTTAGACATAGAGGCCACAGAAGGTGTGATATGGGTTAATATTGAGTTACATAGGCTATATACAAAACAGGATTTTAGTTAGACTGAACTATTTTTAACTACATTTTAGGCCATCGGATAAGGCCTTTGTCATCACAATTCCTTCTGGGATTGTGATACTTCCTAAAGAAGCTTTCAAACTGTATTTGGATAGTTGTCAGATCTATGTGTCATGGTGTGACAGTAAAAAAATGTAAAAATAATAACCTCTAACATTGAAGATAAACCTCTCTCATGCTATTTGTAAATCTAAGAATGAAGATACTTTTTTTTCCTTCTACATTTTTGCCATGTCAAGTTGGACACAGTCCAATTTTTATTTGTCAACTACCCACTTACAGTGATAGGCAACGATTTTTGCTAACATTAGTGACAGCAGGCATTGGCCGAAGCAAGAAAAGCTGGCTATTTCTTTCTTTCTTTCTCAAATCTTTTTTGTGTGTAGGGTATTGCTGCAAGTGGCTTAAATGGATGTGTACATTTTTCACTAGGCCTAAATAATGAACAAAAGTAAATTTTACTATATTTTTTTACACTTTTACATAGCTATATAAACAGCAGTAGCCAGCAGTATTCATGTACTCTAGGCTACTTAAAATAACACATGAACTCAAAACACTTCCGGAAATAGTTTGGCGATGACGCAAATGAATCACAGAATCAGTTTTTTTTAAACCGAGTCATTAAAACGGATTCGCTCATAGACATATAATTATTATGTATTAAATATAAAAGTATTTATATATGTCTATGGATTCGCTGAACCGATTCCCGGAAATGAAAACACGCGGTACTAGGCACGTGACAATGATTGTAGGGGGAGGCGGAAGCGCGGGAGATAAGGTGAGTTGGAAATACCTCAGTTGGAAATCAGCGAATGTTATATGATAGCGCTGGTTATAGTTATATTCTCTTTAAAATTATAAATAACATTGAAACCCAGACACGTCTGAGGTTGTATTACTGACTTTTTCGCGCTGGTTATTTTGTTTAAAGAAGTCATAATCGTTCGCAGTTAAAAGCGGTTGATGTTATGATCTATTAGCTTTACCATGTAACGTTAGCTTGTCATAAAATGAATTCGTTATAAAATATAGCATCACTGTCTACAAATCTTTGAAATGCATTCATAGTTTTATTTCATGTCATTAACCTTGTAAACTTCAAGATGAAACAGTGATTGTCTCGTTTAAATGTCAAGTTGACCCAAGTGCATGTCAAAAGACAGATATAAATGCATCCTGTCATATTCAGCTGTCTGTAGAGTCCGTTCAGGGATTATTGATGTAATACTTCAAATGATATACCCTGTTATTATAAATTGCTCTATTTTCTTTTTCAAAGTCTGAGCCATTAGAGTCTAAACTCAGCAAACTGCCTTAGCTAGGGCTTCTTGGAACAACCTTATAGATAATATTAATGTGTATTTTTGTGTTTACCCTTATATTTAAAGTTTTCTGAATTCTCTCTTATATGAAGCATCATTGTTAAACTAATTTTTAGTGGCGTTTAGGAATGATGTATTGACTTTACCCCAGATAGCACTGAAAAACCGTATCTCTTGTAATAATTGAAACACCTATATGTGTTCAATTTTATGAGCAATAAAACCATAACTAATTCACCACAATTAGTATAGCATTTAATTTGATCAAAACCTTTTTGTAATTTCAAATTAGTTCCATATAAAGCTGTATGTTTCCAAGACCTTTTGTACCATTAGTCAAAACAGAATCTGAATTTTTCATTGTTGTAAGTTCATGTTAAAACATCTATATTATCTTTATATTATGAGCACTAAAAGATCGAATAAATGACATTTCCATCTTTTAGTATACGCTTATTAAGTCTGGCCAAACGCTCTATCAGATGCCACATGAAGTGCCAATAAACACTCACAATATGATATGCCATAAAAACTACCAAAAATATACAATTCTAATATTTCACGTCATACTGAAATGAATGTCTTCACACAGACAATGAAAATATAAATAAATATATTATTTGTGTCTGCGTTGATGTGAGCACGGAGACTGTAGTTTACACCGTAATATTGTAAATGTTTAGCTTATGTGTAATTTGAATAAACAGAGGTCATAAACAGCTGCGGAGATGGTATTCGCAAGTGAAACAAGTTGAGGCTTGGACTCGGGAAAAGCATTTGTTACATCATGACTTAACAACAATCTGATAGCATTTCATTCAAAAACATTTTTCTGTGATTTTTAAATTGTTCCTATATTGGAAATATAGGTTAATACATTTAAAATATATCCACATAAGTTAATTTTATTTGGTTTTATTTTAGCTTTAGAGTTAATTTTCTAATTAGTCCATTAGTTTCTCAATTTAGGCTGATTTGAGGGCCGTTGCAAATATTAAGTGGGCATTATCCTGTTGACACAATGATCAGCCAGTCACAGCTAAGTGGAGGCACTTCTGTGATATTTTTTTATTAATTTAGGGGAAAAAAAAAAAATATATATATATATATATATATATATATATATATATATTTTTTTTTTTTTGTAATATTTATACTTTAAAAAATTTTCTCAAACGATATTTTATTTCTATTTTTTAGTATTTTTTTGGAGAGGGCAATGCCTTTCTTGCTTCCTCAGGGAAAGCGGTCCTGGTTTGTATGTGTTGCCGTTGTAAATGGGGGAGATGTGTTGAACAAGCGAACAGCAGCAGCTCTCAGCACAGCTGGATGGCCTGATAAAACCATAAGAGCCATCTAGTCCAAACAGCCTGATAGATTCAAAGCTAGCGTGGCTCCTCTGAGCAGACATCTGAAGAAGCAAGAGGGCAGAGGCAGGCTGGACTCAAATCCTTACTCAGTAGCCAGAATCTGTGAGCTCACCTGCCACAAGTTTTGTGCTCCAAAACTGCACACGGGATGCAAACTGCTTGTAGCTTTTTGCAGCATGTATACTCTGCAAACATTTTTTTTTTTCATGCATGAAGGGTTCAGATGACATGATGCGTTTGTCAGAATGTGCAACCAATACTGCTATTTGTCATCTTTTATTTGCCCTCGGGTTGTTCCGACCTCGTTTTCTTTCTTCCGTGAAATGCAAAGATACTGCATATCATTTAACATGCTACTATTAAAAATTACTAGACGGTACAAAGTATGCACTGCACAGAAGAGAGTAGGCAGCGTGCTGGCGTTCCTTTCTGAATGCAACCGAGGAGTGTAATCAGATTCAGGTGGACTCGGGAGGTCCAATCAGATTTAGGTCTGTGGCCTGATGACTAATTAGATCTGTAGTCTCTTGATCAGTTACTTCCAAGCCTGTGGTCTCTGCACTGAACGAGTATTGCTCAGCTCAATTAACCCACCCCAAACTCGGCGCCTTACAAAAATAATCAAATTTAATGGTGTAATTGTGCAGCAAGGCACCATTTTACCCCGCTGTAAACCTATGCAATAGATTCAAACCTGAACAAAGCACTGATGACCCTCTACAAAGCAGGTCGGTGGAGATCAAGATATCATCATGCTCAATATTTATCAGCGACGAGCTCAAACACCTCCACTTTGCGGCTAAATTGAGATGTTGCCAAGCAACCGCATGGTATAGTGCCAGGAGCGCAGCTTTACAGCGTCCCCAGTTGTGTCTTTTATCTCTTAGAAACACTAGACGGGCTGCCTTTTTCTGTAGAACAAGTTTAAAGGTGTCACACAAAACAAGCAACTGCATACTGTGATGCGTTCTCATGGCATAAGTTTACGCGGTGGCATGTAATTGTGGTTTCTGTGTGTGCAAATAGTGGTTTGCAAAGGCCAGTACCGCTTTTACTGTTGCTTAACATTGAAAAAAAAGATTTTTTATTTATTTTAGATGTAAATATAAACAAAGATTATTGGAGTATATCGTACAAAAATACAATTTCACTCTTTCTACTTCAGAATTTCACATTTTGTTCTTCGTGTATATGCAGGATAAAAGGTTTAAGCATTAAACTCATACTCAACTTGCTGTTGTAAACAATTGGATTTAGCAGTTTTGGTCAAATGAGTGAAAACAAACCCAAAAAACAGACTTTAGCAATATTTATATTTTAAGCAATATTTAGAATTGTGTCGGTAGGCAACCACGTACCTACAGTATATGCTAAAATATCGTGACACATGTTTTGAAAAGGCAAGCATAATATATTTTTCGTACTTAAGTGTTGTACGTTTTTTTACATTCAATCATTTTGCAAATTCATTTAGCATTGCCGAAGCAGACAAGCCATAGGTCTCTTTAAAAATGTGAACAACTTTGCCTCATGTGTAATAGAATGAGCAAAAAGAAATCCAGTAGTTCTACAAAGGGAGATTTTGATCTATACAGTGTTTTGACTTTCCAGTGGGCAACCATTCACGACACCCTATCATGTGCTAAAAACACCTTGCGTAAACTCCTGGGCATTGGAAGGCATGTTTTGCGTAGGAAAGCATTTTTGTATTTTCTTAAATAAGTGTCTTAAATTCAATTATTTTGAAAATTCATTGTGTTGCAGAAAAATACATGTAGACAAGAAGCTAACTTTTGGAGCAGAAGTATGTTTTATATACTATTTAGAAGTATTTTTGCCTGCCGGACAACATTATTGGCAAAAAAAAACATTAGCATACATAGTAGCAACACCCTGGCATTGTGACATGCTTTAATAGGGAAAGCATATGTTATTGTATATTATTAAACAGCTTCTGACTGGTCAGTCGCCACATTCCAAGGTTTATTATTCCCGGATAGCAACCGGTAAAACTAATAACACAGGCTCATCTGAGTACTATGAATCATCTTGACCATTAGTAATTATACGTATGACTCTGCTGTCGCTGATGGTACGTTCACACCGGACGCGAATTGCGTGAATAAATCGCACGTAGTTAGACGCGTGTACATTTTGAGTTTACTCGCTTCATTCGCGCGTGAAATTCGCTTCATTCGCGTGTACAACAGATGCGAATTCGCGTCATGAGAGGGGCTTCTGTCAGGTGGCTTCAGTCTCTGCATTGGTCTCTGCAAATTTCTAAATATT
>JAUCMS010000084.1:797138-812670 GCA_032357445.1 Enteromius radiatus | reverse complement strand
TCCTAGCAGTCCCAAAACACTCCATTTATTTTGGATCGTCTTCAGGCGTTGTGTTGAATATCAGGAGCGAGATTTCAACAACAACAACAACAGCAGCGAAGGTAACCAGGTCAGAGAAGTCGAACACATAGGCCGAAACAAGACCAAAGGGAATGCTGGTCAGGACATCTCCGCCAACTGGCTACCTACACGGACTCTCTGAGGCTTGCAGGAACACGGATCTGCAGTGATCGTTAGAGCAGCAAACTGTTTCCTGCGCTGGGAAAAAAATAAATATTTGAATATTCTCAGGCGCTCCTAAACCAGCTTAAATTGGATCATTTTATTGTGCCGCTCCACCCTGCCAAAATGCCAAGAGAGTGTGGGTCTTGGCGAAGGCCGGCACTCCTGAATCTTCCCCGCGGCCTGCGCACCCCCCCACCAACCCCTCTGCACTATCTGCTGACACAGAGTCTTGCCCCAGGCCGAAGCTCTCCGCATGGCCAGCCCCCTGCTGGGAAAAGATGCACTGAGCTGGAGAGAGCTGGAGGCGTCCCAGCACACAACTGGCCAGCAGGCCACTGAAAGCGTGACACCTCACATATGTGTGCGCTGCCCTATTATATGTTATGCACGGCACATTGAGTGTTGCTATCAGTAAATAACCGGAGTTTTGCTTTGCACCAAGTATACTTCATATTTACTGTACTCTTTGTTGAAAGTAAATCTTGCGTGATGACAGTTTGTGAATTCTGGAACTGAAACTGGAAATTGAATCCCATTCCATAGGAAAATGTGCATGTTTTTAAAGAATCCTTTATCACCTGGACACGAATAACAGGAGAGATTATGGCAGTGTTGGTTAGAAAGTGTTTCTTGAATGACTCGAGACACATTTTTAAGGATTGTTTTATTTTATTTTTTTGAGCGAAACATTATTGTCCTTGTAAAATATAATTGAAAAAAGCACCCAAACAGTTTAAAAACACTTGGTACAATCATGAATTATAGTATAATCACTTGAATTCAACTCAATTAAACACTGGATTGTATTTCATCAAAATGTAAATCAGCCATAATGAGAGGAAAGATCATGGCAAGGACCATAATGCTTTGGTCATAAAGTAAAGGAATGTTATAGGAACTAATTTGGAATATTATAATTAATATATAATCTAATTATTTAACCTGAATGACTAATTATTTAGGCATTTTATTAAGTGAAAAACTAATTATTAAGTTAAATAATTGTCTTGCTAAATATTCCAAATGTCAGTAATTTTTTACTGCTACTTGGCAACTAAAAAAGAAAATTGTAATTGCAAAACATTATAAATCCTTTTAGAAACAGATGGTCATTTATCTAATTATTTAACCTGAATGACTCCCAGCATTTTATTGAGTGACGCACAGGTTAAGCAAGTTATTTTATATATATTGCATGTATCATATTAAAAAAAAATTCTATTTGCTGTTACTTGGCACAAAAATAGTTTGACGAGGCTTGGTGTTAATCAGAATCATTACACCTTTTTTTAACAACCAGTGTGGCCTGAGCCATTTTAACTTAATGCAGACTCATAAGTAATATTTTTAACCTGTGTTTTAGCTTCTTGATTGCGTAACTAGCCTGCAAGTTTAAGATACAAAATGAAATTGTACAGTCACATATAATGCACCTTCGTTGGCGTCCAGCAGACAGCAAAACTTCTGAAATACACACGACGGCATAAAGACATTCGTTAAGTCCAGAATAACAACCAGTATGTAATGACACATAAGTACTTTTCATTTTAGTAATACAGTATTAGAGCTTTACAGAATTGTAACTTCATATTGTCATTAAAGCAGAGACTAGATTTGCCTGATTATATCCAGTTAATGTCGTTTCATTTTGCTTGGCTTTGCTTTTAATCACCCTTGTCAATTTGAAACACTCATTTATCTTTCATCATGTAACCTGAAGTATTTCCATATTTTTCTCAGCAGTCCCCTGCACTTTTTCTCCTTTCATCAAACTTCTCTCATCAGTTCACCGTAATTGGCTCATTAGATTTCTGTTAATTAGCCTATAAAGCCTAATGTTTTTAAAGCACCTTGTTTCTTTTCATAGCATTCTGTTCTAGAACTATTCTTTTTTTTTACTTCCATTAGCTCATTGTGCAGGAAAGAGATTTTCAGCATTAGTTTACTTTTTTTTAGTTCTGTAGCACATGCACTTTCCCGTAATGCAGCATTGAACAGCAGTGACCTTGTCTGCGGTTCATGCTTTCTTGCCTACAAACAGGGGGAATATTGCATTTGAGCGCTTCTTTCTGTTCAGCTTTGTTGTACGAAACGCATCACATTCCACTGCCTTCCAATTTAGAGTCTCTTTGTACATGTCAGCCGCTGCGTACTTCCCTCATATTTAACTGTGAGAAAGTTCTAAGAGTCAGTTTGTTTGTAAAACAAGGCAATTTAAACGAGCAGCTGGCACCAGAGATCAGCGTCTAACAACACTTTTTCTGCTTCCTCCCTGATGCGGTGCAGATCGATGTCTAGACATACATCTGTTAGTGTGCCCCGCTACTCTTCATGGAACGGTGCATTGAGAGGCATGCATTGAGAGTGTGTGCGTCTGCTCTGTTTGCACAGACTCATTTAAAAAGGCCGATGAATGACAAATCAACAATCTGTTTGAAGATGCTCCAATCAGTTCAGCGTTCGCTAATGGTTCTAGTTGCCCCTGTCGTGGTCCACCTATATCTCATTTGATATCGTCTTGCTAAGCTAAATAGGATTTGTGACTTTGGAGATTTTGTTATAAATACTGGCAAACAAATAATACGAGATGCTCCAAACTAAGGGACTAACCTATTAATGGTTTGCTCATAAGTTAAAGTATATTTTAGCACCACATTCATACGCATTCTGCAAACAAAACGGATGCATTAAAGCGTCTCCATTTTTCAGATGCAGCATTGCTTCGAATGCGGAGGCGTGCAGTCCGTTTAAAGCATTACCAACCGTGCATCATTTCCTTTAGCTTCCCTGGAACTCCATCTGCAATCCTAAAAGTATTTCCATTTGACATACCCAAAGCATTTTGTCGAAAATAATGCGTAACACTCTGTGCCGAGCTGCTGATTTGTAAGCCGCTAACTTTCTTTTGACTTTGCGCTTCTGTTCGGGCCTCAGAAACCGCTTGATGTGAATGTGAACACCGCGTCGGAATCCCATCACTCTGTGAGTGCAGGAACGCAGCTATTGTTTGAGATTGATCGGTCCTTGGCCCAGTTCTGGAGGCTTTGTAGGGGTCTTTCGCAATTCAGCATCCGTGTGCGACATAGCTGTAGATTTTTTCCCCAACTCAACTTGTGACCACATTTTCTTACTTTAGATTGACCCAACTGATCCTCCTTTGTGCTGCAGTGAAGATTAGGGAGTGAGCAAGACGGGCTGAGGGGCTGCCAGTGGCTCGGCAAGCCTTATTCGTGCCTGAAACCTCCCTTCTGCAACATTCCCAGTTCCGGCCCATGCCAGTCTATATGACTTATGGAGTTTGGGCCTTATACTGCCAATCCCACTTAGAGTGCATTTTTCTGATAAACAAAAGCACATTCAAGCTTTAGCTTCTCATTTCACACTGTGTGCTTTGGCTCGGGGCAATGCTTTCCTGGAGCCCTTGGCCTACAGTCCAAAGAATGGCTCCAGTTGGCTTTCCTTTAAAAAAAAAAAAAAAAGAAAAAGCAGCCACATGTGGAGGATTAGACTCCATCTTTCATCCTCCACGCTCTCTACTCGCCCTCTTCTGCCCAAGCCCACCGGCTCCCCCTCAGCGCTAACGCCTCAACTCGCGGACACACAAACACCCACACCCGTATCCGCACCTCCAGCTCCTGATCGAAGTTACCTCGGCAGCCTCGGTCCAGCTCATCTGTAGTAAGAACTTCTTTGGCAGCAGCAGAGGCAGAAGTGAGTCTATTTAGGGCACTCGCGAAAGAGAATTTGCATTATCGGTAGCGTGTGTGCTGGTCTGCACTGGCCAAATTCAAAGCTTGTAAGTTTGCAAGAAAGTTTCTCCTTTTGTTTCTCTTCACCGCCCACTTGGCCTTTGTGGATGCAGCCTAAGCGTTTGCGATCGTGTGCAAATAGTTCGGAAACATGTTAAGTGCGCTATAGCACGCATATGGTGCTTCTAACAAGACAATTGTTGCAATTAACATATTCTGTATTTTAAATACACATAACCTGTTACATGAGAAACCCGCACCAGATGGAAAGATAGAGTGGTGCATGACAAACATGACTCTTAATACACCCACTATTAAAAATGCTGTGCCTCTGATCAGACAATAGGCAACCCTATTCTAACCCTTTGTCTTCAACTCGATGGGAATATCAGAGCGGTTATTAGAAGAGGATGAGAAATGATAGCTGTGTTGCAGGTTGACCCCCAGGGCATGGGCTGTCTCTGGGAACAGATGTGCCACCCACTCGCAACAGTTGTACTCTTCCCACAATGCCCTGGTGGGAGTCGCTTGGGCAAGAAGAGGACACAAAGATAATGCTGTGGGTAAACTGCTTTGCAGTTTGCGATCGGGACTGGGGTGCGTCTTCGGGGCAAGATCTTAGAGGTCAGAGACTTTCCGTCAGGTCAAGCTTCAAGGCCGAGTGTGAATCGAATCTGAGATATCTGTGGAAGTGAAATGCACTTTTTTTTTTTTTTTTGTAGCCGCTTCTGGAAAGCGAACAGAAATGACCGTTTGCAGAGTCCATGTAATTGGATGCGACTTACCAAAGGCCAATCTCAAGACTAAGGCGCAATGATATCCGACTCCAACGTTTCATTCCCACATCATTAAGTTGGATGCACTGGGTGACAGCTTGACTCTTGGGGAACATGGCCAGACTGATGAAATGAGATCATAAGCGAGATAAGCGTTGTGAGTGCAGGGACTAAGTGGAATGAACGCTGTTGACACATGAACCGAGCAGTTGCACACGACTTTGTGCGGAAATTCGTGTGTCAATACAGTCGCTCATTTTCTCTGATCCCTTCGCACGGTCCCACTTCGCACCGGCTTCCCTCTGTACGCCAGCGAATGAGAGTGGATTATTGGAGTCTTTGGGTTTGCAATCACCTATTTCGCTGAACTTCCTCGTGTCTTTTATTTCCAGGTATATTGTTTTTGATCCGTGGCGCTTATTTATTGTATTAGGGGGCAGTAATTATGTTTTATTGTCCAGGAGCTTTATTGGTTGTTTCGCCAAAACCCAGCAGGTTATCTATAGACAGTAGCAAACTTCTTCACGACTGCTGAACGATATGAAGAATTGACTTATTAAGAGAGTCGCCCCCACATTTTTTTCCATATTCATTAGACAAACTTTTGTGTTGTTTTGCCACTTAGCAGGATGCTAACGAATCTCAGCTACGAGCTGAATAAAGGCTTGAATTTTCCAGCTTATCAGTGTTTAAGGTGGGTGCGCTTGCTTTGCGTCCTCGGTGGCCGTTCCAAGGAAGGCGAACAGAAGGGACCGCTGCTGCCGAATGCACATTGATCAGCTTCGCCTTCCTCCCCCTTCTTATTTATTTAATCTTTTCAGAGCTAGATTTGTAGATTCATTCAAACTCTCGAGATCCCGCGTGTGTTATTCCCAGAGGGCAGAAATTAATTCCTCCTCCTTGTCGTCGTCCTCCTCCTCCTCCTCCTCTTTTTCAGCACTAAGGTGCAGTGGGCTCTCTTTCTCTCCCCTCCGAGAGAATGCCGAAGAGGAGGAACCAGTCCTGAGGGAATCTTGTCTATATAGTATTTCATCCACACTTTAATCCGCTGCTATGTTGAATGGTTCATGGGGAATAAAAGACAAAGCTTTTGTTTATGATTCTAATATTAGCCTCTTGGCATTTCTTACATAAATGAGAGCCTGCCCTACGGCAACACTATTGATTTCCCACATCCACAAAAGTCAGCCTCCGTCCTTACAAAATAAGGCTCAAGAGATTATGGGGAAATAAAAAAGCGAGCCGGGCGGTATTTTTGTTATTTTGTCAGAAACGGATTGACCACTAATATGAATAATTCAGCCCGCAACTCCGCTTTTTGTGGACTCGGTAGGTTTGGTAAGATCCGTCAGGGAAATTTGCCCCAGATTCGTTATAATGAGAGCGGTGATAATGGCGGTAGAACTTGGATGCAAAAGTTAGTCATTAAGCTCATCAAATGCGTCTCTCCTTTTTAAAGCATTATGGGGCTTCCCATTTATTTTAAATGCACGCGCACTTTTATTAACGGTTCTGTCGGGTATGATGTTTGCTTGTTTGTTTGTTTTTCTTCACAATGAACAAAATTTATTTAAATCCCTGCTGTAAAGACACATCAGCATGTAATCCCGGTCATACTTGCGGCTCGCCTCAGACATGCAAATTAACGTATTAATAAGCTAATAGACACGGCAACCTATAGCACGGCGTCCTTATTAAAATCATTAAAAATATTAAACGTAGATTACACCTCCTAATGCATAAGGCATTTTCATTTTAGAAGACAAAGACAAAAGCTCTCTGCTTCTTTTATTTTGAGGAAGCGCTTGGCAACCCTGAAATCAGCGACAGGTCTTAGAATGAAAGAACGACAGGAAGAGATAGAACTGTAATCCCAATCAATGCACTTCATAAAGCACCTTCTTCCTAAAATGTGTGACTAATGTGCACAAATCTCTGGGTTTAAAAGCTGTCAGCGGAGATGGCTAGAGTTGTTGCTTTGCCATTCATCTCCGCAATGTAATAAACCGACTCGTTTGTTTGTTCTGTTTGCTTTCTTCCTTTCGTTTTGTCTTTCGTCTGAGCAAATGTACCTTGAGGTCTTGTGTAGGGTTTCCCTTTTCAAGCTGAGCCTCGACAAGCCTGCGTGCTTCGTGCTTCCGTAATGACATTAAACAGGAACATTTAAAGGGCTTTCGGCGAGAGCCACATTGTCTGCTCTGAAGGCTTCCAGAAAGGGCTTTTATTATGTTGTGGATTTAATGCCAGTGTGTGTTACCTGATAACATTAAAGCAGAGAAGAACGAAGCAGGAATATTCCCACGCTGGCAGAGCTTCAAGAATATTGACCACCAACAGGATTTCAGCTGATGCCGGGCATGTATATTCATGGGCGCAGAAGCGCCTGATTACCGCCAATGCAGAATTATATCTGGGGAGGTTTAATTCATTAGCTCTCATTTCTTTTTATCTAGCTTTTGAGTGCGAGGTTAGCGTGCCGGTGCCGGGCTGGATAAATATTATTTGTTGCCGTCTTCCAGATGGATGGATGGATGCAGTAGACGCTCGTGCCCTCCTCGTTTCGCCCAGCTCTCCTGGCGATCTTCGAGTTGAGTTAAAAGGAGCGAAACAATGACACATTAGTGAAGTATTGTGTTCCCCGGGGCGCATTAAATGCGTCTTGCTTTGTTTTAAAACTCATTTAAGCACCTCAATCAGGGAACGGCGAATGTGGACTTGTTCAGGTGTGCTTTTGCTTTTCACTTTTTAGGAGATGAAGTAAATTAAACTGATAAAATGAAGTTTACTTCCAGCTGAATGGATCCTTCCCGTAAAACCCAGGAAAACTAGTCATTTTCACCGGCGTGTCGGAGGGAGAAATAATGACAGTGTTTCGGACTTGTTTGATCATCCCTAGCAAATCTGAATGGTAAATTTATTCCGCAGGTGTTGCACATGGAATAATGTTTTAGCATAATGAGGATAAGATGTTGATGGGGTACAGTACTCAGACGCTCAGTATTTTAGACACAAAAAGCCCCCCGTCATTGATCCGTGTTGAAAGCCAACGATTTTCACTCCAAGGTTGTTGTTAACCATCAGAAGTTGCGCGTGTGGTGTGTTTTTTGTGCAGGAGTGAAGATTCATTTGCAGGTTGTATAATTGCGGGCGCTGCACGTGTGCCCTTCTCATCGCAAGGGCCTGAAACATACTCTACACAGGTACATCAGCGCGAAAGGCTTCTACTTACTTCTTGCAGGTCACACTCAAGAATGTGATGCATTCTTGGTGTTTCTGCAAGTGGGTACTAAATAAACCCTAAATGACCAGTTTTCTATTTTCAGATCAACTAGTATCAAAGAATGAGAAATCTGTTTGTTTATAGTCAGCTGTCTTAATAATAATAATAACAACCAGCTTTTCGCTCTGTTGCCTCTGCTGGTAGATGGTGTAACTACAGTAGGTAAAAATCACTTATCACGTCTGTTCAAAAGTACTATACAATTTTCCATGCATTCATATAAATGACAAATATTTTGTTAACACATACTGTTAATGTCTTATCAGTGCACTTTCTTTTTTTTTTCCAGATATAAAGTGACTACATGGCATTTGCTGCCTAGAAAAAAAACATATACTATACTTATACGCTTTTGTATAATTGAGTATAATCGGATTTGAAGGTAACTCTTGACATTACAAAGGTACAGCATTTGAAATATTTTGCAAGCCATCACTTTTGTGCTTATATTTGCATGATTTGTTTTATATATTATTAATAATAATAAAAAGAAAAACAGAATAAATATTGGGCAAAATCCCAGGCAACAATACTATATGAGAATTGTTTTAATTATTATTATTATTTTTTTTTTTTATTATATTATTAAATGTAATTTGGAAGAAATGTATAAATGTAGGTAATATATACATATTTATTTATATTATATCTATTAATATGTATATCTGGACTGGCTTCCAGTCAGGGACGATGCTCATTCAATATTATAGTCTAAAAACATTGCATCAAGCAGATGAGGTGCTGAACTCATGGTTGATCCCACGTGCGTTAATCGCACCCATATTACTCTATTAGGCCGGTAATCGGAAGCAGAGCTAGCAAAGACTCAAGCGCGGAGAGCAGCGTCTAGGAATCTCTCCACTTGGGTGTAAATTACAGAGCCGCCTGGGGTGTTCTCTACCCTCTCTCACTGGCACCTTTCCCCATTTCATCTGCACACACACATGCACACGTACGAGACAATGACTATTACCCGACACACCTGGGTTCTGGGCCCCACAATCTTCTTAATATCTTTTAAATCTTCACATAAGGTATGCCTTCCATAGGGCTTACAATACCATTTGCTCTAATAAACTCTTTTGGCAGAGGTGCATGCAAGCTGCTTCCGCGGCCCCGGGAGAGAGGAACGTAACGCGGAGGGTGAGGCATCCCAAAATATGAGGATAAATCGCAGGTAATCCTGCAGGACCGGCGCCCTGGTAATCAACACTCTTCCAACTGGAAACATTTTACAATTCTTCATCTTAATTTAACTCCTCTCTCTCTTTTTTTTTCCTTTACCTGGTAATTCTTAGCAGCGGGTGCAATCATTTGCACTGGCGTTTGAAAGGAGAGGCTGCGGAAACGCGAAATGGAGAGCTTTTAAAAGAGGGGGGAGGGGGCGATAAGCAAATCAAATTAATGACAATGAGTGTTTGTGGAGAGAAGGCAGGCAGAGAGCTTGTTTGAGCCCATCGTGCGTGCCATGTTAAACACTTCACTCGCCGTGGAGGGGCTAATCCAGTCTCCGACAGCTAGCTGATTATACGAATAAACTACACACGCTCGCCGCCGAGAGAAAGGAGCATCCCTCGTTAACGTTCAAGCTCACTCCAACAAGGAAGTAATTAAGACGCCACCCCTTCCCCCCCAAAAAAAAGGAGAAACGATTTTAAGTGTTGTCTAATAGACCGGCTTGAAGGTGTTTATTTTATATTGTCTCGGTGCAGAAGTCATTATGCGGCTGAAGAAGGGCTTACAGGGAGCTAAACGTGGCGCGGCGAGGCGAGTTTGCGGTTGTTGAGTAAAGTCAGATAGCTCGGGGCTCGCCTGCGACACTCGCTCTGCGATGCGCTCCAGAGTTGCAGGAGCATATGAACTGTCGCTTGTTGTTTTAAATAATAGATTGCCTCCCCTAATTTCCTGCCTGATATTTTTGGCAGAGTCAAGAGTCTTTTGGATGGGCAGCATCTGTCAGACCTCGGCGCAGGCCAAGAAAACATTCCCCACCCGAGCTGTAAGAGAAAAAAAAAAGCTTGTGTTAAGCTTGAATATTGCGACAGTCGGCCACCGGCTCTGCAGGTTACGTGCTCTTCAGGAGGCTGATGAAACACAACTTTTAATAGATTTCAAGAAGTTTCCAGTCCTCTTTTGAGTACTTTTCTCATTGGTTTTAGTTTTGCGTGCGTGCGATTGAGGGTTAAGTAGTTTAACAGTGATTACAGTGGAGTGATATTTGATTATTATCTCCTGAAACGGCAACTCCTCCGGCTTTCTGTTCTCTTAACAATAGTTTAATTGTTAGTTTGGACACCCACTCAATAGACAGGCGAAATGAAGAGCAGTAATGGAAAAGAATTATGGGGGGAATGGCATAAAATGAATAGATTTATAAAAGCAGCTGCGTGTCTGTTTTTTTGTTTTTTTTTTCTTATGAAATATATTTTGATTAGCCACGAGAGCGTCTTTACAGTGACCTGTTCAATCAATAACACGTGTTGGAGTTTGTAACGCACCTTCGCAGAGCTTTATTTATAATGAGTTTTATCACTTTGCACACATGCTGCAGTGTGAGATGAAGCTCAGATAAATGCGGTTTTTGCATTTCCATTCAACAGTGAAATTCGGCATAAAACTTATTTTATTATATATTTAAAGTGAAAATGTCATAAGAAACTTGAATTGCATTATTAAGTGTTTTGATAAAATGCATTTTTATAATGAAAATGTTTATTTATGTTAATTATGTGTTGATATAACTTTATAATTATATTTTTATGATGTAAATGTAATATATTTAATGTTTAATTTTTTATATATTTAACATTTAAACTAAACATTATCGTACAAGCAAGCAGTATAATTATTTTTATTTACAGAATTATTATTATTATTGTTGTTCTTGCTATTATTATTAATTTTGCAGTTCGCTGGTTGCAATTTGTTTCTTCTCTCTCTTCCCTCCAGTCATCTCCCTTTATAAATCAGCAAATGCATTCACTAAACAAAGATATTGCTTGTTCCTTGCATAGTCAAAATGCAAATGCAAAGTTTTCAAAACATTAGTAAGTTTAGTTTGTTTGCATTAGATGCTTTACTGTGCATGATTTTTTTTTTTCTGTCTTTTTGGCCAATGCATCGTATTATTTGTGCAGATTTCTCTTCTCAGATCAATGTGAGTCTTAGTCTGTTTAGTGAGTGAGTGAGTCATTCAAACTAATTCAGAGTTGTCTGATGAAGTCATTTCAGTGTGTGTGTGTTTCAGTCTGATCAAATCAGGTGCAATATATAAAATCACATTGACTGTTCATTGTCAGTATGCAGAAAACACTGATGCGCGTGATTATGTGTCTTTGCACGCACAAAGCTTCAGTAAAGACAGACACCCTTCGTTTCCTCTCTGGCCAGAGGCTAATGTCCCGCCCCCTTGGCCCTGCTAGGGCCAGAATTCCTCCACGAGTGTATGTGTGCGAGTGAGCCACGCTGGGATTGCTTCAGACAAAGGTGGCACACTTGCCAGCTGCATCCCTATACCACCTAAAGCGACACATTTGTTCCCCTTCCTCTCTGCCTCGTCGGTCCACCAGGGTGGCGTCGGCCCCAGCGCTGGAGTGGGGCCCTCAGGAGACTGGAGAGTGAATAAAGAAAACGTTTTCCATGTTTTTTTCCGCCTAACGCCTTTTCCAAAAAAAATATATTGCGGGCTTCCGACACACAAGGTAAGGTTTTGCGAAATTCTGAATGCTTGTTTTGGAGAGGCTTGTTGTTGGTACCTGATTCTTCTCTCTCTTTTTTTCCCCCCTCATCTCCCTTTAAAAATCAGCAAATCCATTCGCTAAACAGCTGCACCTCTGTACTGAACAGATAACAACCTGGGCCAGCCCAGCTTCGCAGCGAGTCAAGGCTGATAGGCCCAAATCTCTGGCCTTTTTTTTTTAAATGCTAATGACGGAGGAACACGTCCCAAGCCAAAAGCGCTCTTGTAGATCTGTCAATTGCTATTTTGACAGATATTTGCTTGTAAGTACACACAACACTTGTTCCCCATGTCTTATCTGCGGCGCTGCAGAACACTGACCTACATTGCATCAAGCACAATATGATGCACAAACCCGCTCCGCTCAATACCATTTTTCATTTTCACCTTAAAAAGCGGATGGAGCTCAATGAAATGGCTGAAAATCCAATAAACAGAAGGTATTCTCTCCTAAATAAGAAGTGTGTCATTTTTTTTTTTTTTTTTTAAAGGAGAATCTCTCATCTGAAAGCATTTGAATGCCTTCTCAAGGGTTTCTGCGTTAGCACTTGCTGGTGACGAGTAAATATTGAACATAAAGATGCAGCTGCTCCATTTCTCTCTCACTTACACACATATACGTGAACGGCAGAGGAAGGGAGTAACAAGCAGATTTCAGCCAATTTGTGTTTTTTTGTCACTTTGCCTATTTGAACTTTTGCCATCGTATCCCTGTTTGGGTTTTGAAGTGTGTTTTGTTTGTAAATGAACGTAATTCAGTTACAGCATCACAGCGAGGTACAAGTGCTGTTTTTTAACGTAGTAATAATTTCCACTTAACATATGGATAGAAAATAATTATTAGTATTAAAAAACAAACAATTAAAGTTTTTAACATTTTTATTTTAAGGCCATATTTACATGCATACTTTTTGTTTTTGTCAATATATTTTAATATTTAGTTTAGTGTTCTGTTTTATAGAGGCCATACAGTAGCTTTGTTTTGTCAGGATTTTATAATATTTAGTTCTTGAATATTGTTAATAAATATTGTAATTTATTTAGAGGCCATGTTTTGTCTTTTTTTTTTTTTCGTTTTGCAATATTTTTTTTATGTTACTTTTTGTTTACATGTCAAACATTAGTTTTTGTTTAAGAACTAATGTATGGCCTTGTCTTTTGTAGAGATAACTGTTCTGAGATCCCCAACAAAGGCTCAATCTTGAGAAAACAACAGACGCCAAAAAATAGGCTTTCTTACATTATTATTTTTTGCAATTGCATTTTGTGCCACCGTGAATTTTGAAATTCATGAATTTTGAATTTGTTTGAGTTCAAAGTTGTTCCAGAACAACATATTTACGCGCAGTGCTCGAGTTCCAGTCGGACTCTTTGAGGAACCATTGGTTACAGCTGAAACGCCACTAAAGATCTCACTCTCTTTGTTTCAAATGAAACATGGGAATCTTTAATGATTTTTCCCATCTCTATCTGTAAGAACGTAAGGGGGGGGGGGATATCCAGCCTTTGAATAATGCGCAAGGTAAAGCAAAACATGAAACTAGCCCTTGAGAAAGAGGTTTGAGGAGAGTAAACATTTTGTTCCTGCAAACAGCTCGATGCCAATCAGCGATTAATGAGGTGTAGTTGAAAAGCAGCGGCTGAGGGAAGTTAAACTGAGCTGAATTAAGGAGTAATATCATCCTTCACGCAGGTGCTCGCCGAACGAATAACCGCTTTAATTACTGTTATTCAATCACTGCCTTTTTTTTTTGTCCTCCACCCCCCTTTCTCTCCCTCCATCTCTGCTATGGCATTATCGGTTTTTCTTGTCAATTCACAAATGCCTGTCGCAAGACAAACGTGTGCGCGGCTGTCGGCGGTGCCCGGCCATATGTGACCTAAAAACACTTCCTCAGCGAGCGCGCATTGTTCAGAGCTGCGAGGAAATGCACCTACAGTCAGTCTTCAAACTCAGTAAGCTGTTATCTCGGTTTCACGTTATCTGGTGGAGGAGCGCGAGTTGCCCTTTGATGGGCGCATCTGCACGTGATATGTGCTCACCATGCAGAGGGTGGAGGCGGGCGGGAGAAACGAACACCTGCTACTGTATTCAGCTCCACAATGGGGATCATTTAGTTTAAGACACGTTTGTTCGGTCGGGGACAAGAGGAGGGGTGCAACTCTGTCGCCTCCAACAGGTTGGATGACCCTGGATGCTAGCGGGGCGTGAAGATGCTTCTGCTAGTCAAATGAAAGCGCTGTGAAAGAGCACAGCAGGACTCTCTATCTTTCTGTCTACCTCGTTACCTGTCTGTCTGCCTTCTGTATTCGATTTCTGTCTTTAGGTGGCTCCCTTTATTGACTGATTTTCTGTTTTTTGTTCTTTTTTTGTAACCTGTCTGTGTCTCTGTCTGTCTGTCCACTTTGTATCTGTTTTTTATTTTTGTTTTTATCTGCCTGTCAATCAAAGTATTTAATAGAGATAATCACAGTCGAGGAAAATTGAAAATCCTAGGATTTACCTGTAAATGTGTTGAAATAATGAAATGCATGACAAACTAGTTTATGGAAACATAACCTTTGCGTCTCCGCCAGGTATGAGGCAATGGGTCTCATTCACTAAACGTGCGTATGCACAAATCTTTGCGTTAAATGTGCATACGGACATTTTCATGAATAAATCATGATTCATCAAAACCTTCATACTAATATTTATTCTAAATGTATGCAAAAATTCAAGAAAAATGAATAACACACGTACACAATAATCTTGTACGCTTAGAGTATTATAAGCATGTATAAAAACCCAACATACTGTACAATGAGATATGTTATTTACAGGGTGGATGAGAAGTAACTAAACACTAAAAATGGATAATGCAGTATAATTAGAGGAGAGCAAAAGCTCACGTTCATTATCGTTAAAGTTATTTTTTTTTTCGGTGCCATAATTGTCTTTCTCTGGACGAGTGGCGGAAAACCCTTATATGGAGCTGGTTTGGGCGTGTATTATGCAAATTACTAATGTAGTGCATACGGGCGCTCATTAGTCAAGTTTTCATACAAGGAGTTAGCGCTTCAAATTTTTTACCGATATAGCTGATGGAAATCCTAATTATCGCTAAAATTTTGTAAATGTCGACACAGTATTTTTCCGTTGAACTTGAGCACATAAATTTTATGTTGATGCTTCAAATGTTGCAAAAAATAGTTTGGAAACCCCTTTTGTCAAGAAAATAGGCTTTAACGCAAATAAATATAGTGTCACATGACAGAATTAACCTATTGGCAGCATCTGTGTTTTTGTGGTGTTTCTCGTGTCAAAGCAGCTTAGCCTACAGTACTTCAAAAGCACATTGAACCATATTCATATTATTGCATCTAGAATTTTATATGGTAAAAAGATGAGTTACCTTTCAAACATAGATATCTTAATTTGATGTTTTTTAATACTTTTGAAAGTTAAAATTTATTAAGCTTAATTTTGTTCAAGATATGCGTTTAAGTGTGCGGCACCGGCAGGATCACTTTTTCTTTTTTTCTCTCTTATCATATTGGATACGGCTTACTATACTCGTTCACGAATAAGACGGTATTCGAAATTATTCAACATTTTTATTTTATTTGTGTACATTCACAGTCGTGCTTTTGGAAATAATTGAATGCTGCTTTCAAGGTGCTGTAGAATGGAAAACTGAATGTATCTTGGCGTGGTTGAATAATAAGAGTTGAGTACATGGACATAACATACTGTGAGTCTCAAACACCATCGTTTCCTACT
>JAUCMS010000084.1:775743-787199 GCA_032357445.1 Enteromius radiatus | reverse complement strand
GGGGGGGTCTTGCTAATTGCCTATAATTTCCACCTGTTGTCTCTTTCATTTACACAACAGCATGAGAAATTGATTGTGCATTAGTGTTGCTTCCTAAGTGGGCAGTTTGATTCACAGAAGTGTGATTGACTCACATTGAGTTACATTGTGTTGTTTAAGTGTTGGCTTTTTTTGAGCAGTGTATATTTCAACATCTCTGACTGATAGGATAAGAAACCTTTTAACTCTGACTATTTACTGCTCAGTTCAATTAATAAGAATATAAAAAAATGCATAAAATAAGTGAATATTTATTCATATTTAATGGTAAAATAGTTTTATATAATTTTAAAATAACTTTTAAAAATAGTTGGAGATCATAAAAAGTTTAAGCAACAATTTAAAAATAATGTCTCTTTGGTTAACATTAGTTAATGCATTAACTAACATGTCATGTTAATTCACAGTATAAAAACTAATATTACAAAACATACATTAATGTATTAATAATAATGTATTAAACTTAACTTTAACATTAATATATATCTAATTTTTGTTCATGTTAACTAGTATTGTGAAATAATATAGTTTTAACATGAGCTAATTCACAAATAAAAAAACTAACAACATTTTTACTGTGTTTATTTGTTTTAGTAAAACTATTTTTGTTAGTTCATGGTACAGTTACTGATGTACATTAACTATGCATGTTAAATAATAATGTAGAAGTCAATCTTGCACATAATATTAACTAAGATTCACAAATGCTGTATAAATATTGTTCATGTTAACTTGCGTAATGTTAAAAAAAAAAACGAGTGATTAACGTTAATAAAATATCATACATTTTCAAGGTAATTAATATAGTTAATGTTTTATATATGTGTGTCTCTTATTATGGATTATTTTGATTAGGTATAAAATAACTAAAACGTACTAGCTAACTAGCATGATAACATCACAAAAAGATTTAATGTAAAAAACATAAAACCCCCCCCCCCAAAAAAAATCTGTCTTTGCAAATAAACACTTTGCGTGTGTGTATATGTGTGTAATGTATGGCATTTTTCTGAACTTGTTTTTATTTTGTCACATTTTCCATTTTGATGTCTTCTAAACATTGCAGTTTTTTGATGAATATTTGTCTTAAAAAAAAGGGAAAAATAACAAATCTGGGGTGTAGTTTGTATTTATACACTTCCTGAATTTTGCAGGGGTATAAAATGAAATTAAAATAAAAAATTAAATTTAAATGCCATATAAAACAGCATTCATTCTGAACTCCTGACTTATTTTTATTCTTTTTCTTAAACGTTTCCTTTAGTTTAAACACTTTGCTAAATGTTTTGTTTTGTTTGCTTTTGGTAATGTTTTCAGTCCCTAGCAGTTGAAAGTACCAGCACTAGATAAGAAACCCACACAAGTATTTAGTTTTAATGTGGTCTTGAATTGTTTTGCTTTAAAGCTTGATCAGTGGAAGAAGAAAAAAAAAAACAAAAACGTGGGAAGATCAGCAAACACAACATCAGCCATCACGTCCCCCCTCAAAAATCACTCTAAATTCTGTCCTCGCAACATGGCGGAAAACGTTGCGCAGAAAAAAAAAAAACATCTATTAGTCTAGTAATTGCACTGTGATTAGCAGATGTGAGTGTTTGGCATGGAACGGGCTTTCCTGGAGTTTGGAAGACGTGGAGCTACTGCTGCATCCTGATACAATACAGCAGCCTCGGCAGCCATACATCCTTCATGTCTTCCTCTGTCTCTCCACCCACCCCCATGGGTCTCCTCTCCCATCCATCCATTCGCCTCCTCTCCTCTCCTCTGCCTGTCTGGATCGCACCCAGCTGGCTTCATTAGACTCTTCACCATCCCAGATCTGCTGGTTTTGTCTGTTGCACATTTTTTGACTGTTTTATCTTAAGCGCTGTCCATCCTGGAGCCTCATAAATATTTCCCTGGCATTTCTGCATCTGCTCGAACTGGCTGCTAATGAAACAATTCCTGTGTCCATTGTCCATTTGTTTTTTAATTAATCTTTGTGTCCTGCGTTTATTATTATTATTTTTTCCCCTTATTTAGGTGGGGGGCTATTCATTGTTTGTGAGTGAACGGAGAAGCGTGAGGTGGAAGAAAAGAAGATTCCAGGTGGTTTTTTGCTTTTATAAATCATTTCAGCATTCACTTTTTGTTGTTTTCGTCACGTTGGACGCAGCACAAATGCTGAGGCGATGGGATAGTGTTGACAGATTAGTCTCTTTTTAACTTTATACAAATGATTATACTCCTATAGAGTACAACAGGCTTTTATAAATATGTTCTGGTCAAGCTCAGGCACTTAAACTTTGTTTACACAATTACCCATATGAATTATTAACGAACAGGTTTTAAGGCATATGTGATAGGACGTAAATTACCTCAGGCAGAAGTTTCTGATGAAGCATGGCACTCAGTGACAACACTGCACCACTGTGAGTTCAACAAGAGTCCGCTGTGTTCATAAGAAACGTATCAAATGTATTGTTTGCATAAGTTACTTTACTTTTTATGTATGATGTCATTCATTCTAAAGTGAAAGACGCAGCATTTTAGGCTTAACTGCTAATATTATGTCTATTTTTGGTCCTTATAGTTTATCAGTAGTTTTGTATTGTGTCAATAAGCAGAAATATTACATATGCATCATATTACTGCATTCTACCGTTTATTTGTCATGGTGTCAATAAGCAGAAATAAACAATATTTAAAATAGGTTTTGCATTAAATCATGTTTACCAAATGCAGAATAGTATATTTAAAAAGTATATATCTATAGTTTTCAAATGACTTGATATTGATTCATATAAGCATATATCCCCACACAAAAAAAGTTATATTAAAATTGCTAAAAATATTATTTTAGAAATGAAAAAATGTATTGTTACAGCCTATCAGTTGTTTGTTGTTGTGTCAATATGCACAGATAACATTAATTAAAAAAAAACTCTGCATATTATCTGGCATAAATAATAACTGGTATAAAAATGAACATTGGTTGATCTGTAGTTCATAAGCAGTAAAGCATTCTGGGTACAGGGCGGTGGGGTGGTTGCCGTGGCACCTGACAGTTATGTCGCCTGTGTGTATGCGTGCAGAGAATGGCAGCCAGATGGTGGTGGTGGTCTCAGGAGAGGGGAACTGGGGCATAGTTGCATCCGCTGGCATGCGTAGCCCCATCCTGACCTCCCTTTCTCTCAGAGTCTCGAACCGCGTGTACAACAACGCACGCTGCGACCTAGGAAGGAAACCGCGTAGATAGATAATGCATTTATGCAGGAGATTTCACCGATAACATGCAAGACACATAAAAAAAACGAATGCAGACCCACTTAAAACCTCGCAGCTCTGCGTAACGCAAGATTCTGTCATTTCTCAAGTGGCAGATCAGCCTGCCGCGTTTGCCAAAAGTGGCATAATGCATAACACTTTGGAAGTGTTGTTCTACATCTTTATTTGCCGGATCACAAAAGCGGGGTGAGGTGACAGGAAGAATGGGGCGACGTGCACGTAATGTAAGGTCCTCGACGGGCTGCAGCTGCACCGGGCCAGGCTTTGATTCTTGCATGAGCTTGCTTTGTGAAATGATCTAATCCGATGGGTTATTTATGGAGTGTCATTATTTATTTATTTGATTATTTTGTAAATTATTTATCTATTGAATTATTAATCCATCCTCATGACAAGGCCTGAATTATGCATGACTTAATTTGAGATTATTGCATTCAGATGCCACATTGTTGCAGTGGCGGATCGCGTTCGCACGTCACACGTGGAAATTAAATCACCCTCCCAGGCCATTTTGTCTTCATTTGAAACAGAAGCTGAGACAGGTTGCTGCAAGAACATCAGCCTGTTATCAAAACAAGAGCCTCTGCATTTATCTTCATGCCAGAGACGTGCTCTGACCTTTCGCAGGCCCGATGTCCCTCTGCACGGACAGGAAGCTTCAAATCCTGTGTAAAGAGGGGAAGGTTTGGCCAATTCTTCCATAAATAATTAGCAAGAATTTCATCTGTCGTAACTACCGTTGGAAGCATTTATCTGTTTCATTGGAAGCACGAACTTTGGGCATCAATGGCATTTGTGACCCTGGACCACAAAAACTGAGATATAAATATATAAATAAGCTTACCGTTGATGTATGGTTTGTTAGGATAGGACAACATTTGGCAACTATTTGAAAATCTGCAATCTGAAAGTGCAAAAAAATTGAAATACTGAGAAAAACGTCTTATAATAAGTTCTTAGCAATGCATATTACTAATCAAGAAAAAAGTTGCAATAAATTTACAGTAGGAAATCTGCTAAATATCTTCATGGAACATTATTTTTACTTAATATCCTCATGATTTGGCTATTTTGACCCATGCAATATGTTTTTGGCTATTGCTGCAAATATACCACAGCGACTTAAGGTTTTGTGGTCACATTTAAGGTCTCAACCACCAAAATGATCGGTTCATTTCAAGCGTCTCATTAGCTGTCGTTTGTGGTGTTTAGCCATTGAAAAACCCACCACTAATATTGATGTTATTATTTAAATCCCAAAGGCTTTTCCCCGTATTTAGGTAATTTTCAGTTGCAGCGTTTACTCATTCCTGCTGTACTGCGTATAAACCCTATATTTGTGGCTTCAGCTCATTTTCAGATATGCACTTACCATGCTGAGTTTATCTTTGCTGCATAACTTCCTTTATACCGTAAGTATGACTGTGAACATGCAAATGACATTAAAATGATCATGTTCACGTCTGCTGTATAATTTCAGAAAGTAATTTTCTGTTTATATGTACTGTATGTCGACTCATACCTAAGCCAAAAAAAAAGGGTTTGTGATCAAGCATGAAACTTTCTGTGAGTTCGGAAGCAGTTGTGGCCAATTGTGGTTTTCTATGGACCACAGAAACTGACCAGAGATCCCTTACAAAGCTGGTCAGAAAAACACTTTCATACCTACCCAAAACAAAAAATACAAAATCAGAACTGAACGCGCAAAAAGTGTGAAAAAGCTGAAACAATGGCACACCATATGAACTTAACACTGCTTTTATATACACTACAGGTCAAATTTTGGAGTAATTATGATTTGTAAAGAAATATCGTATACTCACCGATGCAATTTATTTTCAAATATTTGAATGCATTTTTAAAATGTAATTTATTGTATAAGTTTTCAGCATCATGATCCTGTAGAAATCAGTCTAGCATGCTGATTTGCCGCTCAGTTATTATGATTTATTCTTGGTGCTCTACAGAAAAAAAAATGTTTGAAATGCACAGTAAAACTGTAAATGTATTTGTACATTAAATATTAATTTATTTTTTATCTTTGAATTTCAACTTTTAAAAAATGGTGTATATCAAGAAGCACAAACGTAATAATAATAATAAATGTTTTAAATTGCACTGTATTTTTGATCAAATAAATGCAGCTCTGGTGAGTATATGGTGCTAAATAACGGTTTTTCAAAGACAAAACGACACAAGCTGATGTTTAAATTGCAAAGTGATAATTCATCATAGTTCGTTTGGTGTGCCGTTAAACTACTTTTAGCCAGTTTTTCCTAAACAAAGCGTGACAGCATTTTTGTCATTTGTATTGCTTTGCAATTAACCCGAGAAAACCCGGAAAGATAACCCTGAACCTAAAGCAAATAGAATAGCAATTAACCCAACCATATGGAGTTTGTTTAGTGTATTGCGTTCAGGTCAGGATGTGAAACGCAAAGGTGAGGTGTTCTTGATAACCTGGATCTCAAACTATCTGGCTTTCTCCTCCCAGTTTTTTGTCACACCGCAATGTCGATTATCATTATGTGGATTATTTCAATGCTTTGGTTCTCCAAGGATGCGCTTTCTCTGCTACTTGTGGAGCTGAAGCGTCATGTTTGCTTGTCGCGTGCATCTGTCTCTACTCGATGCTTAATTCAAAATCCGTGTGTCTGATTTAAAAGCACGACTGCGGGTCCTTCATCAACACTTAGCGCTCGGTTTAAAACTTGCGAGACTGTGCCTTACCTATAAAAACAGAGAAAACTGTAAAGCAGGAGACGTATTGTTAAGTGTGCTTCTCTCTTCTCACTCTCGCCGTAATGAAGCATTCATTATGATTATTTTATAGGCCTGAAGTTTTTAAAAACTACAAGAATGCATTACTCTGCATAATGAACAGCTGTTGTGGCAACAAGCACATACATTATGCATAAAAAATTATTTCAATTTTGATTGTAGATGCTGATTTATTGAGACAAGTCTAGCTTACTGCCATAATGGAGTTGGGATATGCTTCTGTGGTGTTATTTCCATAATTAATATCAGGAAGAGCGTTATATGCATGCTTCGTATTTATATGTCGAATTGCACTTGAGCCATAATAAATACGGTCTTGTGTTCCAGAAGTGTGTTAATTATGCATCAGACCACAACTACAAAATAATAAATACATTTGGTGCGAGTCTTTTAAATGCGTCCCGAGACACACTTTGAGGCTTTTTCGCTGCGATGCGCCATATATATATATATATATATATATATATATACACATGCGTGTTCATTTTTTGAAGACGGTGAGAACGAGTGGTGTTACGACGCAAGTCTGTAGGGACTTCAAACTTGTCGTTTGAATGAAAACTGTGAATTGAACCAGCAGTGCCAGTTGACTGTCAGGAGCTTTTTCTTGGCGTAATTGAGATAATATGATCACTGGAAGTTCACTCCATCCCTAGGTCCACGTGCGGTTTTACGCATTTTACTGCCACATGGGATGGGACACAGTAGAATTAACGATTTGAAGACACGTCGTTGATAAATAATTTATTCTGGCCCCAAGGATGGTTAGGAGCAGAGTAAAAGACTAATAAATCATTTGTGGCGCTGCTAGTTGTCACTTTCGATTATTTCTGGCTTTGTGATAAACTGCTGCACCTGCCAGCTGCTGTTTTGAGTCAGAGCGGCCAACTTTCCCCAAAAGTAGTCACCCTTTCTTCAACCAGCACTTCCTTCCTGTGTGATGATTCATACCCACCGCTTCCAAGCGGCTGACAGCGGAGCTCTATGAGTCCTGCATGAAATGATATTCCCAGGAGAGTTTCCCAAAAGAGTTTAGGGATGAAGTGTGGCATATGGGTACGGTTTAAAATTATATGACCTAACTGGGGGTCTATTATTCCCACAGGACCAAAACAGTCCTGTCAGTCATTTGTGCTTTAATTGGGTTGTGTTTATAGATAGCTAATGAAGTGGCTTTTATTCCAGCTGAGTATGGAGAGCACAGGATAGGCCCACACAGCATATGCACGTATTTCTTGCTTTTTCTGTGCTGATTGAGGAAAATAAGGTTGGATTAAAATGCTTTGTTGTTTTTTTTTTTAAACCTTTTAAAAGCAATTAAAAAGGTCAAATTCTGTAGTCACCTATTAGTATTGCATGCCCAATACTTTTTAAATATTAACTTGTAAAAGTATGATTATGCAATTGTAAAATATTGTATTTTATATATATATATATATATAAAAATTAGTATTTATTTTTAATTAATTAATTACATTACATTTTAAACTGATAAAGACTTAAAAAATCGAAATAATAATAATAATAATAATAAAAATAAAAAAATCAGTTTATAAATGTAAGGTCATTTTTCTTTTGCCTTTTTATTTTTTCTTATAATATCCTTTGAATATTTATGGTCTGCTGTTTAAATACATGGCTATTGATTTAAAATAGAAAACAAATCAAATATTAATATGGATGCATATATTTGATTTTATATGCATATTCAATACAGTATAATATGTTTCTATTAATATTAAATAAATATTAATTTAATATTAATATATATTAGACATTTATATATTGATATATATTTAAATATGAATGTTAATTAATATTTAATTAGAATTTTGCATTCAGTATAACGTTATTAAATAAAATACCTTTTTAAAAAGAAACGAAGAGTAGATTTATTGTAGATACGTATGTGATATATTGAAAAAAAAATATATAATAATTTGGAGTTTAAAGCTTTTTGAAGATTTCTCTCTGCATTCATCAAAAACCTCTGTTGTAAATTTTAATGGACTAAAAAAAAAAGTTTTTATGTAACTCGGCTGGTAGCACTAATAACGGCAATGTCACGAGTTTGATTCACAGAGCGAGTAAAATCCACCGCAAGCCTCTTTGTAAATGTAAACATTTCGCCCTTGTTAATCGCACATCTCGAATGATTATTTGCATAAAGCCTTGTTTTTGAGCATCGGTTACTTCTCGCCCCGGGGGGATTCACGGCGATAACGAACCCTCGAGATGTATCCAAACCCCCGAGAGTCGTCGTCCTCTGGGACGCGGCAGCCCGCCTGGGCACGTGACTCAGATTCTTACCCTCCACGTTTGAAAAGAAAGTGATTCAAATGTTAATTAACTGTTACTTATAGCCGACGACCTCCAGCGCATTTGCCACCTGTGCCGGAATGAGGCGAAATGGCCCTTGAAGCCTGGAAGTGTTGAGCAAACAGTCCTCCGCACAAGGTGCAATCACTGCACGGAGAGATCGGCGTGCCACCGGCGGAAAAAAAAGCCTGCGTCTGCTGTGCGTGGAATCTTATTAGGTAATGACAGAGTAGGAGGTAATCAAGTTGAGATTGTGTCTTTCTCAGAAAGAGGACAAAAGGAAGCACTGGAATGGAGGAGCTCATTCGAAGAGATGAGATGAATGTACGAGCAAATTGAAAGCTGAAAAATTTCCACGTGGATCTCTCTTGAAAAAAAAACGGCCCTCGTCTCTTCTGCTTTTCTTCGGCCCCCCGAATTAGTTCCTTCAAAACCTGTTAAGGGTTGAAAGGAAATAATATGTTGTGAATTGTCTTCTCTCTGAACTGATTAAGTCAATGCTTATAATCATAGCTCCTTAAAAAACATGTCTAGTGTCAACCCATCTCGCCCTTTTTTTTATGAACATATAAATTACACTGATTAACACTGTTGAGCACTGGTATGTATTTTCACTTTTATTTCAATACAACAGATTGCATATTGTAGCGATGTGAAAATATGTTACGAGGTGTAAAAATGTCTTTTTAATTCTGTGCCGCAACAACACGTTGCCATTGTTAACATTCAGAGACGTGTCAGGACGTCCATATTTTGTCACACATTGAAATGAAACCAGCACGCGGTACGGAGCGGCGGTGTGCTTGGCAAGCAGCCCATCGGTGTTTACCACGCCACTGCGACGCCTTTGTTTTTCATTGCTTTGCTTTGTTTTACGGCCCCGTTCGCTTCCAGAGAAAAACTAACACCACTTCACCAGATGCCGCTACTAGTTCTCGGCTGGAAAAAGACGGGATGGTTGAGTTGAAGCGGGTTGATTGAGAAAATGGTGTGTTTCAGTTTTTGTGCATGCTACTGTAAAAAACTTTATATATGCTAGATATATGATGGCCGATTTCCCAAAAAAGACCAGTTTGGCAGACCAGTGGTGGGCAGTAAGAGTTGTCTGATCATGAACTAGTCAAATATGTACTATTTTGTATTCAGCAAGGAGGGATTAAACTGATCAAAAATTACGATAAGGACATTTTTTGTTTAAAAATTTATAATGAAGAAAATAATGGGTCATGGTTTTCCACAAATATATAAAGCAATATTAATAATATTTATAAATGTCTCTTGAGCAGCAAATCAGAGCAGATTAGAATGATTTCTGAAGGATCATGTGACACTGTAGACTGGAGTAATGATAAAAAAAAGTCAGCTTTGCATCAAAAAAAGAAATGTCATTTCAAAAGATATTCAAATAGAACATGCTTATTTTAAATTGTAATAATATTTCATAATATTACAGTTTTTATTGTATTTTTAATCTCATAAATGAAGGCATGATATGCAAAAGAGATGTCATACCAACCCCAGACCCCCTTTTTTATGTATAAAACAAATAAATAAAAATTATTATTGTGATATATCATATAGGGCCGGTTTCCCGTACAGGAATTAGATTAAGCCAGGACTAGACCTTTGCTAATTTAGGACATTTAAGAGTTTTTAGAAAAAATGCATTATCTGTGAGCATTTTAAGACCAAACAATGGCAATGATGTATTTTAAGATATCTCAGTGCAAGCCTTTGTTTATACAGCTCTTAACATTTATTTTAATCTAGGACTAGTCTTAATCCCTGTACGGGAAACTGGCCCATATTGTATATACTTATATATTAGTAATTTATTTGTTTATATAACACACTACTTTTATATGTACACTACATGCATTAACATTAAATGCATGTAGCTAGTGTATATGCATAAACATTAAACGAAGTGACTTCCAGGGCTGTATGTAAAAGCAGTGCAGGACAGATGCAAAAGTGCTCTTGTAGTCAGGGCCCCGCTGGAAGTTGTGCATAGGCAGAGCTGCATTAATTGGAGGTGTCACGGCCTTCACCGCAGCTTTCACGCTTCACTCCCCGCCTAATGTAAATTAGAGGCTACACAAGTTATCCATTTGAGATATCGAGCTGGTATAGAGATAAAGCCGTGCACTTACTCTCCGCAGGTGCCCGGGGACCACGCTCCGTTTATCTGTCACCTGCATTACTGCACGCAGCCACTCGCTGCAGGTGCCATCAAATATTAAACGCTAACCTCCTTTCCTTAACTGACCAAACCAAAGTGGTCACTAGGGCCCCGAGGCGAGCCGGAGAGTTTTTCTTCTCTTCAATACTCTTTTATTTCAAGCCAAAACAAAGCGTGCTCATGTGAGGCAGGCCTGCTTTCAGGAACGGTGATCTGTGAGGCATTTTTCAGCTCAGAGAGTTCCTTGCCACTGTTGTCTTTGGCTTGCTTAGTTGGGGTTTAAAAGACACTTAATATTCATTAATATCATCAATCTGACTGCACGCAATTAAGTTGAAAAATTAAGCCAACATATTGCAACATTGACACGGAACTGAATCAACACTAAATAATGCGACTATTGTTTTTTTTAGACCTGCTTTATAGATGGATGGTATTTTTTTATATTTGTCTAATATTGCAACATTGCACTGATATTGAACTGGCTCAAGCTGCAAGACTCCGTTGACTTCTGTAGAGCTGTTTAAATCTAAAGCTTTTTTTGATCATTTGATTAACTTTAGTTATTGAACTGAATTGAATCAACACTACACTGACTCGAGCCGAATCAATATAAGTTCCAAAACAGTGGACCAATCAGAAGATCCCAGGGGTGGGGCAAGCGTTGCAAGTTTGTTTACAGTAGCAAGTTTTAGCAGTTTTACTCAAATTAGCTGTGTCCAGATTAGTGATGGGAAGTTCGGACCATTTTACCGACTCGGACCTTTGAGTCTCGTTCAGCAAAATGAATTAATCTTTTTTCGAGTCATCTCGTTCATTTTAGCAAAATATTATTAAAATGTTACCTGTTTGCTCCCTAACACATCTA
>JAUCMS010000084.1:757942-770073 GCA_032357445.1 Enteromius radiatus | reverse complement strand
CCTTTTCCAGTTTAGACAGCTCTTAACATTTATTTTAATCTAGGACTAGTCTTAAACCCTGTTCGGGAAACCGACCCATGATGTTTTGTCCATGTGTGCACTGCCGTTAACCATACTGATGTGAAATCATGTCATATCCTCCTTTTACTCTTTTTTTCTTTTTAAATAAAAGAAGCAAAAAGGCCAATAAGTAAAAATAAAAGCCTTCATTGCAGAATCATTCTTTTCCGCTCTCGAGCGCTCCGTCACTCTTAATTAAAATGTTGTTTACATATTAATTCCATTTTAAACACAGTCATATAGTTTTGATGATAACAGATGGCACGGTGAGATAATGGAGGGGTTAGTGTGGAGAAAGAATGCACATGATTTATTAAGATTTACTTTATTAGCGAGGCCCAGACGTAAACCGCGTTATTGCGGCCAAGCTCGCAACTTTCTCATTGTTTCGCTGAGGCTCCCACGTTCACACATCTGCTCGTTTCAAGAGAAACCGCTCTCGGATGAAGTGTTTTTCTCGCTCGAGTTATAAAGGAAAGGGGTCAGCGATATTGTGATTGAATGTTTATCACGCCGAAATGATTTCCGAGCATGGATAGTTAACTTGGCGTGTTGCATTGTTCATTTAAAAGCATTGATTTATGTTTATGTTTGTAAGGGATCGCCGGAGAAAATATTTGCACAAAAGCACCTCGTCGTCGTTGTCATTTTTTTTTTTCCCCCAATTTGTTTGATTGGTTGTCGTTTTACCTTTGTCTTCTATTGTTCGTCTGCGAGCTAACGAGCCGGGGTCCCTCAGAAAGGCTGGAGCGCACGGTTCAAGAATCGTTTCATGTCAGCTCTTGTTTTGATTGTGACATTTCAAGAGAATAAAGGAGAATTCAGTGTAATCTGGAAAACATCATTGACCTGGATAGCTCTGAGACGAGAGGGCATGTCTGAGGAAGACGAGAGGGAATCTACACTGACAGCAGATCTTAGATTCAGTGTAAATTACATTTGTAATACATTTGGATTAAAATGGCATCTTTGTACGGTTAATTTTATGATTATTTTTGGCCAGTTTATGTGTCCAAAGGATTAAGGATTAAATAAATCTATTTATTTATTTTTATTTAACAAGACAAGTTAGTGAAGTACTCTTATTTTCAATAACAGCCTTTATTTATTTATTTATTTAATCATCAGAAATGAATCATAAAATATTACTAAAACTTAATTGCTTAGCTTTATGCAATCTAAATGCACACGATTACATAATATTTTAATAAATATTTTTAGCATAGTTTTAACATTATTTTAGGAAGATTTGAAATTAAGTCTAAAATATATCAATATTTACCTTTACAGCACAAACTTTTAAATAAAACTTTACTTGTGTAAAAATAGTTTGTAATGGAAATTTCACAGAAACGAATATACATTTAAAATAATAAATATAAATTATAATAAATTTGGTTTTCCTTGGTAACAAGTTCACAAAGTTAGCCTATATTAGTGAGAAAATTACAGATTGTAATGAAGATTTGTTTATTCAATTTAAATAATATTTTGTATTTATTATTTATTTTTTCATTATGGTGTATATAGCTAATGTTTATAATAATAGCATAGAAATTATATTACATCATTTTGCACAATACATTTTAAAGTGATTGTTTATTTTACTAATTATTTAATTTATGATTATTTAATAAAATATATTTTGAGAAATGTAAATAAGAATTATTAAGGTCATGTAAAAACTTTCAAAGTGTACTTAATATTAGAGTAAGGAAAAATTAGATATTTAGTTAAAAAAAAAAATCGACTTCAATCTGCCTGTGGCTGAAGCACAGGATGTGAGTCACCTGTGAGTTTAACTAGTAGTTTTAACAAGCGCTCTGAATTGGTCAGGATGACCTCTACTAGCTCTGCTGGTTTGTATGAGCATAAGACTGTGCTGCTGTGATATTCCTTGCCTGTTGTTGTTGTTGTTGTGTCTCTGGATGATAGTATATGATAGATGGAGTGGATCCAGGACATCTCGATCGACAGCTGTTGATTGCTCTGAAAATCGAGAAAAGCTTCCAGAGCAGAACAATGAGCTCATTGCTCTTGCAGTTCAGTCGCCAACTGAGCTCTGCAGAGGGGCACTTCATGAATTTCAACCATAGGCACTAACATGAACCCACGGACACAGCGAGGAGAGAGAAATACAAACACACAAAGCCTCTAATGTTCAGCGCAAGTTCTTGTTTTAAGCAAGAATGTCCACAAAAATGTATTTACATTTACACGTCTTTTTTGATGTTATAGGTAATTAGGGTGTGTGTAGTTTTTCCTGATCTTACGCTCATTGAGAAGACCATGAGTAGAGTTATTGTAACATAAAATGTTTTTTGTTTTGTGTTTTATGTGTCTAAAACTCATTGACCATGGTAAAATCACTGCAACACATGACCTTGTGTGGCTTATGGGTTTTAAAATGACAAAAAATTTCTTCTCTTTCTCTGGTACTTTGATATGAATTTAATCCACATGTTTTTGTGATCTGTGACCTCAAATAAAGACCCTGTGGAAATGTTATTTTTATTTGCTCATTCAGTTCTTTTTAATTGTTATTTTTAGTAGTCATTTTGTGTTTCTAGGTTGCAAGTTAGTGAAAAAAAAAATATATATAAATATATTTATTGTACCCATTTTGATAGGCATAAATCTACTATTTATTACTATTATTGTTGTTGTTATTGTTATTTAGTGATTTTGTTTTCCCAGGTGAAGCATTAGTGCCAAAAAAATCATTGTTTATGATTTATTTAAAATTATTATTATTATTATTATTTTTAATATGGTGGTTATTATTGTTTATTTTCCCTAATTCATCAGAGAAAGACCTGCTCTTGTTCACATGCATGTAAAGCATTAGTTCTCATGCATGATGTTTGTCAGCAAGCTGAATTTCTGCCACTTCTTTGCAACTTTGCAGCGCCGCCTTGACACATCGATGACCTCTTAATAAAGGTCTTAATGACGGAACGCGTCAGCAGCACGTGGGTGCGCGTCTGTGGGGAAGTTCATCAAAGCAAATTAGCAGCGTCTCGATACTTCAGCACTTTTAAACGGAGCCTGTACTTGTTTGCTGTTTTTTTTTTGTTTTTTTTTATGAATCCATTATGATTAGAAATTAGAGACAGTGGGGTTGGGAGAAGAAACAGCGGATTGTTTTTAACAAAAATTAGCATTCTGTGAGAGATCTATCCCCAGGCTTAATTAAGGCAAATTCAGTATTCCAGTTCATCATTGGCTTTATGTAATGTTAAAAAACAAGTTCTGCTTATTGGCATCTGTTTATTTCTTATTAAAAAAGAAAACATTATACCGGGTGATTTGGCACCTTCGTAGTTTGTGCCTGGGCCTCATATTATGGGAATTCTCGGTTTGTGCGATGATTAAATGCTTAATAAAAAATTCATTGCTGTCGCCAACATCTGCATTGTAGCTCTAACGGCTCACTGGAGTGTGCGCGGCTTGTAAACTTTCCAAACGCGCCGGCGAGAACCCTGGAAAGTTCAGCGCCGAGTTTGCCTCGCTCATTACGGCGCTACTTCTGCGCCTGCGATTAGACAAAGAACATCTTTAATTGCTTTAAAATCGGAATGCATGATAAGAACGGATTAATTTGATTTTTCTGTTTCTACAAGTAGCAGATGGTTTATGTCTTAGGGATGCTCATGTTGTAAAATGAGATCCCAGCTCGCCTCTGATTGGTCACTGTTAATGAAGCGTGCTGTGCTGATTATTGATTTAGAAAATGAGGATGACACCGGGATTGTGTGTGTTGTGGTAATAAATTAAAAAGCACGGTTCTTCTTGTGCTTTTTTTCCCTTTAACGGCCATCACTGCCGACGTAACTTAAATAACATAAAATATTTGATTCGCCATTCAGGTGGTCTCCGGCCTGTCGAAGTAATTTATTATTTATTGTGAGTTTGTATGATTTTCCTAGGCGCTGCTAACAAGCAGATGGTCGACTTGACTTATTTGTGTTTTGTGTTTCTGAATGACCGATCAGGTGCATGATGGGAAATTCAATGAGCTGCTTGTCAGAGGAGAAACAATTCATTGGAGAGCCCACCGAAGCTGTGTGTGTGTGCTTTGTTAAGATCTCTCTCTCTCTCTCTCTGTCTCTCTCGACCCCCTCCCTCTCTATCTATCTTGTATTATTATTGGCTGTGGCAAGAGCAGCTGTTTCGGAGTGGCGTCCCTCTCTGCATTAATAACTTTCCACTGGTGATTAGCACGCGGAAGTGCGGTCCAGTGATGGAGCTAATGTAGTCCTCTCGAGGCCTGTCTGTCTCTCTGGGTGCTGTCTTGCATCTTTTCCTAGAGCCAGGGGAACCTCTCTTGGGACCGGCCCACGAAACATATCAGTACCTTACTGCAAACGATGCATCATGGTGGTTGTTTAGTCGACTGGTTTTGCAAACAAAACAGTTATTTAATGCAGCGTCTTGACTATATCGCAAACTGACTTTCGGTTAATGTGAGGCACAAAAGAAAAAGCAATTACCTTTTTAAAACAGAATTCCAGGATAATTGTCAGAATTGCGAGATGTAAACTTGGAATTACAAAAAAAGATTATAATTGTGAGATGCAATTCAGAATTGCAAAATGAATTGCAAAATGTAAATTTGCTAGATGTAAATTCCAAAATCCAAGATAAGAAGCTCAGTATGTAATAAAGCAATAATTGCTCAATTCTCTTTAGATTTATACTCAAAAGTTTGTGATATAAACTCAGTATATCAGAGAGAAAAGTCTGAATTGTGAGTTGTAAACTTGCAAAGGTGAACTTTAAATTCTGAAAAAGAAGTCAAGATACAAGAAAAGAAATACAAGATACAAATTCTGAAATGTAAAATCTGTAACTCTGAATTCCAAAAAAAAAAAGAAATATTGCTATATTTAAACTCTGAATTTAAAAAAAAGTAATAATTGTAGTATATAAATAAAACATTCCAAGAAAATGTTGCAAGATGTAAATTCTGAATTAAAAAGTAATAATTGTAAGATGTAAACTGAGAATTCCAAGAAAAAAGTCAGAATTGTGAGATCTAAACTTAGAACTCTAAACACAATTCTGATTTTATCTCAGAATTCAATGTAAACTCAGAATATAATATACTCAGAAATAATTACGATATGGAAGCTCAGAATTTAAAACAGAATTAAAAACATTAATTGCTAAATTTTCTTGAGATTAATACTCAAAGGTGTGTGATGTAAACTCTCAATTCTAAGACAGAAATGAGGATTGGAAAATGTAAACTCAGAATTCCAAAAGAGTAATAGTTGTGAGATGTAAACTTAAAAAAAACTCTAAAAAAAGTAAAAGTTATGAGATGTACTCTCAGAAGTAAAAAAAAAAAAATTAATTGCTAGATTTTAACTCCAAAATTAAAAATAAGTCATAATTGTGAGATGTAATCATTGTGGGATTATCGAACCCCGCAAATGACGATTAAGCAATTAATCGAGTTTCTGGAGGAATCACGCACGAACGATTGCCACTGCCACCAATCTCACCATTATTAATTACCCCGCGAATCTCCTCTCCTCCGCCTTAAATATCGCTCATTTCCCTTCCTTGGCATCTGTGTTTTTTAATCTTCCTCCGCCTCCCCTTCCACCACCTGAACCGAGGCCGACCCTCGCGAAGGGTCCCTTGTTTCCAGGTTCTCCACTTCCTCCGGGGGGCACGCGGGGACGCCGGGCTCCCTGCCTGTCCCCCAGACAGTCCGCCAAACAAGCTATTTTATCGCAGAAGAAGTGGTATTCGGTGTAGCCTAGCCCACAGCTCTACAGATATCTGCTAGAGAGGCACCGTGAGCCAACGCATAGAATGAAGTAACACTCCGTTCTTTTTTTTTTTTAAGTTACTTTAACACCTAAGGGTCACGGCTTTCCCTGGTTTTGATATGCCAAAGTTGGTGCTTACCAAGGGATGTTCCATCCATTGCATCGTGGTATGCTGTGATGGCCGCAACGTACACTTTAAGAGTTGAAGGGGACAGCCTGCGCTCCAACTTCTCTTGCAGGAAGGAAAGCACTACTGTAATCGGGTATCTCTGGGGTCCTCTCTGTGAGAGGAGCACCAGTCGACGAATATAGACCCCATCTCTGTCCGTAGGCCTGCCTTGTGGAGGGAGCTCTAGACTGAGAGATAGTATCTATCACAGCCTGTGAAAGGCCGGGAAGGTCTGATGCGTCCTGTCCAGGAACCAGACATGCAGATTCCAGAGATCGAGACGGGGTGCCAGGTGCCCATCCCCTGAGAAAGAAGGTCCTTCCTCAAGGGGATTTTTCAGGAAGGGGCTGCCGCGAGAGAGACTAGGTTGGGAAACCAGGTCCGGGAGGGCCAATACGGCGCTACCAGCAAGACCTGCTCCTCGTCCTCCCTGATCTTGCACAGGGCTCACTGGGTGAAAGGTGTACTTGAGCCCCAGAGGCCAGCTATGTTCCAGCATGTCCCTGCCGAGGGCTCCTTGGGCCCCGGTGAGGGAGTAGAAAAACTGGCAGTGGGAGGACTCTGGGGAGGCGAATAGATCTATCTAGGCCTCGCCAAAGTGGCTCCAAATCAGCTGGACTGTTTGGGGGTGGAGTCGCCATTCTTCGGGGTGGTTGGGCTGCCATGAGAGCTGGTTGACTCCACAGGACCAGATGGCGGGCGAGTTGTGACATACGACGGGAACGTAGACCATCCTGGCGGTTGATGTACGCTACAGTTGCAGTGCTGTCCTTGCGAATGAGGAAGCGTCAGCATAGGTCGGAAGTGACAGCGCGAAAAACCCATTGCATACAGCACCCTAACCCATGGAGGAGGCATCTGTGTGGACCACCACATGCCTGGAGGCAGGGTCTGACCACGGGCTGAATAGGTGGCGACACTGTGGGGAAACACCAATCCGGAGTGTGCCACAGTGCCATGCCCATCGGGACTCGATCGTGTAACCAGCACTGAAGCGGTCACATATGAAGCAGGCCGAACAGCGTTACTGTGGCTCCCATATGCCCCAGGAGCCTTTGAAATGTTTTGAGAGGAACCGCTATTTTGTGCCTGAAGAAGTCCAGACAACTCAGCACTGCCTGTGGGCGCTCGTTGGAGAGGCGGGCAGTCATTTCAAGTCCAGCTCCATACTGAGAAAAGACATCCTCTGCACCTATTCTTTTTTTTTTTTTTTCAGGGAGAGTTGCTCTGTTCTCGTTGACCCGAAGGCCCAGATGGCTGAGGTGCCAAAGCACCAGGTCCCTGTTTTCACACAACAGATCCCACGAGTGAGGTACGATGAGCCAGTTCCCGAGATAGTTAAGAATGCGAATGTCTGTCTACACTTCTTTGGGAGATTGGGCTATTTCCGCTCTTCGTAAAGATGCGGAGAGAGGGACAGGCCAAATGGGGGCACCTTGTACTGATACGCTCAACCCTCGAAAACAAACCACCAAAGGAGTCTGTGTCGAGGTAAGATTGAGACGTGAAAGTACGCGCCGGAAAAAGCAGACGGAGGCTGAGCAAAACGAGCGTGCAGGGCGGCCTCCGCAGCACGGTGAGCTCTGCCAGCGAGAGCGGGCAAAGGCTTACATGCTTTAGGAGGGCAAACACAGCTGATCCAGCCAGACGGCAGTGCTACGCGGAACTGAGGGTGGCGAGGGGTGAGGAGAACATTCTGCACGGTCAGCGTGCCGACGAAAAACCTTTACGGCTCAACGATCTGTTGCGGGAGTTTTTTCTCGTCATCATCAGGAGAAAGCATGAGCTCCACAGACTTCAGGACTCAGGTAGCCGAAGCTCCGAAGCGAAAGACTAATGTGCACTATTCCACCTGCCCTGTTTATACTCATGCTGTGATCAGGTGCAGCTGGATGCTATCAGTGCACGCCAATGTTCATTGGCCTTTTCAATAAGGCTCAGAGGTGATTGGTCTCTCATGTGAGTTCCCATATGTAACATTGAAGTGATTCGACTGAATGGGAAACTGAGAATTCCAAGAAAAAATTCTGAGATGTAAACTCAGAATTCCAAAAAAAAAAAAAAAAAAGTCAGAATTCTGAGATGTAAACTCAGATTTTTTTGGGGGAAAAAAAACTGAATTTCCCAAATTGCGAGATTTAAACTCACAATCATCATACAAGGCTATGTCTCTGTCAGTATTTTTTATGTTTGTCTTTTGCTTTTGCAATTCACTTAAAGTATGTTGGATGGAAAAGAGCAGCCTGTACAATATAGATAAATAACTTATTTTGGGCTCCTTAGTTCAACAATATGAGTGACACGAGAGTAAATGATGACATCATTTTCACTTCTGAGTGAACTAGTCTTTTAAATTTGACTGACATCTGCTTTATTCACACTTTAAATTTCATATTTCCCCAAGCTTATTACCAGCACCCAGTGATCCATGCTCATATAATCCTGATCTGAGTACAGAGCTGTTCTCTGCATTGTCAGTAAGTCAGCATCTTTTGAATATTTTGCCACCTGTTACTGTCCGCAGGCTAAGTTGTCACGCGGTGACACCCGTGTGGCAGGTCTTCATTCCCCGCAGGAGGCACAGAGCAGCAGTGCCGCTGCGAGTGAGGAGGAGGGAAGCCCCTTGTGGATTTTTTGCATCATTAACTATTTACGTGATGCCACTTCATGTTATTTACACTGGACTGATGGTAATGCTGTTCAGAGCTGCTCAGGAGAGCACAAAACCGTGTGCATGGCTCTTTAATGCTGTTCAGAAACGCCCCCTGCAGATGCACAAACACAGAAGTAGGTCCGCTTGCCCCCATTTATACATGCTATTAAAGTTCAGAAAATGTATTGTTTCTGGTGGCTGTGCCTGTAACGCTTCAAAAAATGACAAAAGCGCTTTAAAAAAAGACACTGGTTGAGCTTCATTTTTTTACCCAAAAGTACACACACATACACACAATATAAAAATTGATGTACTTAATTAATAAATATCCTTTTTTTTTTCTATTTAAAAAAAGAAAAAAAAATCTTATTGTTTAGTTAAACATTTTTAATGAAAAAAATAATTCCGATTTATGTATTTTAATATTTATTGTACATTGTAATAATTATTTTATTCATTTAAACACATGTAACATTCACAATCTATCTATCTAAATTAAAAAAAGAATATATATATATATATATATATATATATATTAGACAGCTTATATATATATATATATATATATATATATAAGCTGTCTAATTTGAGATGTTTGGAAAGTTTATTCATATCTCTGTTTAATTTTACTTCAGAATGATATGATTAAAGGTTGTAAAGTTTAATATCGATTTCTTTTTATTTATTTATTTTATTTATTTACAATATGCATTGTTAGACTTGAAATGTAGCCCAGTCATATGAAATACCTTTTGTGGTGCTTGTATGTGCCCTTTGGAGTTCAATAGCTTTGTTCATCACTTTAAAGAAGACGTAGGTTGAACCTTGTGGAAATTTCACCCCAAGAACACAAAAGGAAGTCACACATTGCGTTATTAATAGTATTTTCCCCCACGCATTGCACATCTGTACTGAAACGAGAGTTCAGCTGTTTCAGATGTCAAACACGAGCTTCACGTTTGCGGTTCTCTCTCATCTCTCCTCTACGTGCCTGTGCACCACGCCACAGACTGCAAATGGAGCCGTGTGCCTAATCAAGCAGCTGTTCCACACACAAACACACACGTGTGTGTCCTCACTGTCAGCCGTATTATCATGGGCACATTACTGAGCCATTATTACAACGTTACAGGGGTGCATTTTGAGAAGTTTGGTGGCATTTGGTCATCTTGTATACTTATAGCCTAAGCAGAAAAAAACATCTGTAGTAAGGGTTGTATTCCATAAAGGCATATCATCCATTTTTTATTTTATAGAAATGGTCTTTTCTGCACCCAAAGTAGGCATAAGTGAGTTTTCCATGACTTTACAAGTCTTTAAGTACACATGCAGTCACTTTAAAATGTCTTAATTTAATTGCATTAGATAGAAAATATCAAAACAAAATGGCATCTGTTAACAACGTATGCCTCAAATTATGTACTACTTTTATCAAGAGGTCATTTACCAGAGTTTGACAGCCAAAAAAGTATTGTTTTCTGAACAATATTGCTTCATACTTAAAATGTCACAGTGTAACAACGTAACACTTACTTAATGGAACAGCATGCTTTTATTATTTAAATATAATGCCACTTTTTTTTTTTAATTAGACATTTATTCATTTTTAATTGGAGCTAATTGGTGTCTAAATACTTTTTGGGGCAGCTGTATATAAAAATATAATTGCATTTATCTTTGTTTAATTGAGAAATCAAGTTCTTTATTTAATTGAGACAGGAGATCTGCCAGGTCTCACCATCCTATCACACCTCATTTTGTGGTTCACCATTGGCCACAGTGTTCCGGTGGCTCACTTTCTTTAGTTTTTAATTTAATTTCTTGTTTCTCTGAAGGAAACTGATCTCATTTTCATGCTGGAAAAAAATGCGCGGTTTATTCAAATCCCCAGTGTTTGTTTTGAAGTCCTGATCCAAACGCAATGGGAAACAATGGAGCATATTTGACCATAGTCGCTCATGAATGAGGTTAATTTTTTCGCAGTGTTTCGTAAATGCTGCACTACGACTCTTCTGTTATCTTGCGCTCCATCACATGGGATTCCCCACAAACTAGGTAGTTTTTATTAAATGTGTAGCTATTTGTGGCTGCTGTGACACGCGTTCCAGCTCCATCTCCTCCACCACAAGAATTAGCCAGACATTAACGAGACGTGTTCATTCAGATTGAATTATTCTAGACATTTATTGTAAGATCAACTGTATCATACATGTGAGTTGACTGTGGAGGTCTGTTTCAGTAATGATGGCGGTCTCCAAAGAAAAGACCCTGATATAGAAGATTAGAAGAGTGTTTGCTTATTATAGAAATGTGTTTGTCATTATAATAATAATCTATAATTGAGTCTTGTCACGTTTGCTAACCCAACTTCTAAAGTGACTGAATGACCTTTATGCGGTTTCTAGGTGTAAATGCATTTTTACATTGACTTGTGAATTAATTTTTGTATTTTATTTAAAATTAAGCAGATTTTGATGTGCGTCATACGTATATAGCCATAGTGTTTTCTTAAAGGCCACTTTGTTGGACAAGTGTCATGTTCTTTCCTGTTTTAACGAGTGTTTTAGGTATAACATCCGCTCATAGATCAGAAACATAATACATTTAACATAAAGCTGATTTTTATGTAAAGTAAATCTTCCTTTCAGTATTATGTTTCAAATGCCCCCATTATTTATATTGAATAATCACACAATAACCAACAGTTCTCTTGCAATTTTTTTTTCTTTACAGTGATCATCAAAGTGGCCTGTGAGAGACAGAAACCGAAGCGATTAAAGCAGACACAGTGATAATGTTGTGATTTTGATAGTCAGTCAGAATGTCTGGTTTTTAAGAGCTGTAACCTGAGGGGACGCTGTAATCTGATGTAGATGTGTGATCATTGACTGAGCTCTGAGTTTCAGATTAGCACGCATAAAAGAGAAGCGCTATTACAATAGTATTATGACAGTTTGAAGGCCCATTATATGTAGATAAACTATCAGGGATGCTTTATCAGTGCGACATCAGCTCTTGGGTTATGCTCACGTTAATCCAATTCCACAGCCGTGTCTGACTCTTAAGTTACTTTTCTTTGCTACATTATATCAAGTTCATTTGATACACAGAATGCTCCAATTTATTACATTTTCACTTCACTATTGAATGTTTTTTTCCCCCATTTATATGTTAAGGTTTAATTGTTATATTAAAGGCATATTTAAATAAACAAAAATTATATACATATATAAATAGCACATATTCTATGTTTAAAATAAAAAAAAAAGACATATTTTCATCATTCACAGTATATAGTTTTATATTATTTAATGTGTAATATTTTCAATATTTTATTATATGCAACACTGTAGTTCATAGCATAGTTCATGGGGCTGTATCTTGCGCTCTCATTAGCCACGTTTTCATGGGCATATGTAATCGGATTAAAAACCTGATCGGAATAAAAATGATTAATGTAAACACG
>JAUCMS010000084.1:742911-756170 GCA_032357445.1 Enteromius radiatus | reverse complement strand
ATACACCCCCCCCCCCCCCCCCCTCTGCACCGAATCGTAAACTAGGCATTTTTGTGTCGCATTTATCAAAGGAACGGCGGTTTGATGTGAATTAAGACAGATTATTGGTCAATAATTCAGAAGATGCCGTAGATGAACTGGACCCACCAGACCACCTGATGCTGGAGTGAAGATCTGGGATGTAAATAAATAATAGCATTCTTTTCAGTTGCGCTTTAATAACATAAAATATTTAGCTATTTGGATGATTGAATTTGCTGCTAAATTACAGGTCGCCTGAAGATGCAGTGAGGGAAACGCTGGCCGATGTGTGCAAACGGGAAGCTGTCCAGAGCAGAAACATCACACACACTCCAGCCCCAGGTGACATCTGCTGGAATATTTACAGAGATAGCGACGTTCAGAATGAAATACTACTTCCTGTGCTATGTACTTTTTAAATATAGCATATGAAATAGAATGCATTATTCAAATATAAACATTTCAAAAGGTATTATGCCACATTGTTGTCACATGACCTCATTACATGTTGGTTTTGTTAATTCCATGAGTGACATACAGTTAGCTTGGAAATGAAAATGGCTATTTATAATCTGAGTATGAAAAATGTCTAATAGTTGGAGTATTCCAGAAAATATGCATAAAAACTTAACTAGTACATACTGCAGATTTTGTAAGAGTAGGAGGAAGTGTTTTACTTAACGTTCACAAGTTTAGACACACAGGACATGCATACACTGACTTTTTAAAATTGAATTTAGTAAAACTAATATTACTGGAGAGCATTTTTGGAAAAAAAAAAATATTTGTTTTTCTACCTATTTTTATTATTTTATATATGTGAAACAATTTTTACAAACAATTTCTGAGTAAAATCAAAAAAATTTTTGTAGTACACACACACACACACACACACACACACATATATGCTGTATATATATATATATATATATTTTTTTTTTACTTTGGTTTTTAGCTATTCTCATTTGAATTTAGTTTGATTTGATGTACTAAAATAACTACCTAAAACGAAAACACCAGTAGCCTTCTCTACAAGAAGTGCCGTGAGTTTTTATAGGAAAGAAATCAATGTGTTATATTTCCATTTATGCATTTATTATACACTTTTATCCAGCGAGACCAAGAGATTCATTAGAATAAAATCAGAATTTTAAAAAAGCCCATTTCCTCTTTGCTTAAAAAAAATATTATTAATAATAATAACAACAAAAAAAAGTCTGCTATTTAGATCAAGATGACATGCCACGATCGAGCAGTCATCATCTGAATAAATACTTCTAATGTTTTGCTCCAAAGGTTTATTATTTTTGGAAGTGCGCTGAATACATTGATATTTCTATCCAAAATAATTATACCGTAAACATTTTGGCACCCATTCTCTTATTACAGAAATGGTAACTACAATGAGAAATGGAGCAATTAGAGAGGTTCACATGCATTATTTAGTCCTCATTAGCTTCCTGTGACATGGCCGGCTATGGACCAATGAAAAGTGTTGGCTGCGCCCGGGCAATTAGTAAAATTAGTGGTGCAGGATTTGGCGTTAGTTCAGGCCACATGGCCTGCGAGATACCAGCCTGGTGTCAGTCCAGTAATTTATAACTTTGCATGTGAAATAATGGGTTTGAAATATCACAGACAGGCCACCGACGCGACACTTAATGGAAAAGGCTTCGCGGGCCACCGTACGGACGGCCAGGTTTGTCCGAGGACGCCGGCCAAGAGACAGGCCCCACGCTAGCCTGCTGATGATGAGGCGCGGAGACTCCAATGTGTCCGTAATTAGCAAGCCGGGATGTGTTTGTTTTCATCTCTGCGTGTTTGCGCTGATAAAGTTTGACTTGCCAAAAAACGTCGGTCCCGCATTGGAGGCGGCTCAAGCTGTTTCCCGGCATCCTTTAAGAGCGGGGCCTCGCTATTGGTCAGCGGCACCTGTTCGAAAGTGATCCGTACAAACGCGACAGAGATGATACAATGCTGGAAACAATTAACGTGTAGCACCAATGGCTTTGTTTACTCGGCTCCACTTTTTCCAAAGGGCGGATAAATATGGCTTTCCCCTCTTTGACTTCAAAACACCCACATGTTGGCGCCCATCTCCTGCTGTACCCCCACTTAACTTATAGTTTAGCAGCTATACAAAGTATTTGTAATTCAGATTATGACAAGGCTTGACGAGTTCTCATCGTGTTTGTGCAGAGCTGTAGGAGGACATGCGAGCAGCCTCTTATTAATATGAGAGAGAATGCAGGAGTATAAACAAAGTAAGCAGGTGCTCCCAGCTTTAGAAAAAGCACAAGTTAACGTGTTCCAGAATAGCGGGCCATAATTATACTTTCCCGTTTTGTGGGGGGGAAAAAAGAGGTGTTTTGCATTTTAATCGTGCCAGGTAAGTTGGTTGATTTCCTGTTCTAATACTTAAGTTTGACATTAATAATTCATACCGCTGCCAGTTTTCCATTTTTCACACACCTGTGTTATTGTTGGGTGTAATGACGAGGGTTCGGCGGGGCCCTTTCGGCGGTGTCATCGCAGGTGAGAGCGGCACACTTGATTATGTAAAACAACTTGTCAGCCTTTTTATTTTTATGTAATGTTTAGTGTCAAAAATGTTGTGATTAATTACTCCTTAACCTCAACACAAAAAGGGGACTCAATCAAAGAGCATTAAAACGCATTCTAGCGACCCGTGATCAAATGCGGACTGTATTTTTATGAATATTAAACGCTAAAGTTTCAGACTGCTTGTGTAAATGCAACATATGGCACAACTTATCGTCAGATAGACAGACAGATTGACAGTCTCTCTGTTTAGATGTACTTTGGATCACCTGTACAAAGGAGTGAAACAAAATTTCACATAATTGAGCTTTTTTCATACATTCAAAAATAATAATAATAATAATAATAATAATATTTTTAATTATAAAATCTTAGAAACCAAGTGCAGATGTTTTTTTATGTACAAGTATGAATATATATAAAACCTAAAACCCATTTTTAATTATAAAAATCTGATTAGCTATTTTATTTATATATATTTATATCAATATTTTATATATATATTTAAGGTTGTTTTTTTTTCTCAGATTTTCAAAATCAAATGTTGTAGCCTGTTTTAAACATTTTTTTTTTTAAATCCTAAAACTATTTTCAGATTTAATATGAAAAAACAACAACAACAAAAAACCCAGAAAAGCAGATTAAAGACATTTCGAACCCTATACAGTTATGTTATTTTAATAGGATTTTAGCTTGAATATAAATAATTAAAAGAAACAAGTATGTATGTGCATATATATATAAAATGTAAAAATCTGGCTTTTTTATATTATAGCATTATATTTTAAATAAAAAAATATTAGTTTGTTTGTTAATTAAACTGTTGATTTTCAGGTTCAATTTAAAAAACAAAAAAGCATGCACATTTTGAATAGTTTTAATATAATTATAAATATCTAAAATAATTGATTGATCATATGAAATGTATACATGATTTTAAAATTGAAAATAAATATTTTCTAAAAACATTTGAATTCGAATTTTGCCATTTGAAAGCCGCCAGGGTCATGACCTCGCCTGGATTTGACTCGATCTTTAGCAGCACTTGAGCTCTGTTAACACGCTCACGTTGCATGTAATCAACTCATCATCATGCTAAAACCGAGAAGGTCCCTCGTGTTTCCGCAATCAAGTTTGTCCTTGAATATTCCACACCTGTGAGACAACAGATCCATTTATGATTTTTTCCCCCCCAAATACATGTTTGTCCAGCATCAACTGTATTGGTGTTTACTCTGTCACCCTCCCAAACGTTGTGTTTGTTTTTTCTCCGTGCCTCTGAAATGCTCAAATTGCATTTCTCAGATGCTGGATCCCCAGAGGAGCGCGTTCGGCAGCAGGTGTCTGAGGGAGTCAAATCTCTGCTCCTGTTGTTGGGTAATACATCTGCCGTGGAAACGCATGCCGATGCTGCTCTGAACGTGCGCAAACTTTTCCCCTCTGTTAACTTCCACAGCTAGAGCGCACACAGGGTTCCTTGTGACATTAAAATATAGTTCTCGCTCTCCAATGCATGGCATTTCATCCAGCTGTTGTTATTTCTCTGATAATTATATAACTTGTTTTTTAAGTTTGAGCAACAAAGCCCGACACAATAGTGCTTTAGCGCTGTGACGATCCCCCACTGGAGGCATTGACTTGCTCTTAATAGATGCTGAACTGTAAATCTGAATTGAAAGCCTGGGTCATTGTGCCTCATTGACTTAAAACCACAAAAAGCAAATGATGTCTTAGTTGAGAGAAATATATCAAAGGATATCAACAATTATGAGTCATAAACAGGCTTGGCGCCGCAGCGGTGGGGCCCGGAGCAGCGGGAATTAGCATGTTGAGCTAATAAATATGCATGTAAAGATTCTCCCAGAGGAATAACACGCGTGTGATTGATAGCTTTGCAATTGAAGGATGTGTAAATTCACCCTGTTTTTCCCCTCCGTTCTGCACTTCTGCTGGCGTACCGTTGAAATCCATCTCACTTGTTAAAAGTTTTACCAACTTTATAATCCTTAATGCCACATCTGCTTCCTGCCTTTATAGCGCCTGTAAAACTTCATTAAATTATTACCACCAGCTGGCCTCATCGCACAATAACCTCACTTATCTCTCATTCGCTGACAATACTTTTGATTTATAGACCCTATTAGAATAAATGATATTTTATACATATGTGTATATGGGTAAACAAGAGGAAATGTGTTCTTTTTCAATAATTCATGAGCGACCGCATTTTTGGGGGGAACGTTTGGTGAAAACACTGATTTGTTGGACAGCGTTAATACTTGTAAAGAATGATACAGTTCTCTGTATGTGATATAGTAATTTATGTATATATATATATATATATATATATATATATAATTGCACATTTTTGTTTTTAATTTTGCCTCTGAGTTGTGAAATATTTATTGATTTATTTGCATATATAAATACACATTTTTTGTGCATTTAGTTTTTTTATTATATTATTTTTGGAACAGTTTTAATTGATGAATGATACATAAATAAAAGTCTGGTAACACTTATATATAAATGCATTCTAAATATAGTTTTAATGCATTAGTTGTGCCTTTAATAATTCACTGGATGACATCATGAATACTTATCTATTCATTGTTATGCCTTTAGAAAGTATACTGCATTAAAACACATGACGTACAAACTTTCAAATATTATAATGCCTTTTAGTTTACAGTTATTTATGAAAAGATATAATGCATTAAAATAATACATAAAGACTTCAGTGACACTTAACTATAAGGTGTCATTTGTTAACATTAATGTATTAACTGCATGAACAAACAATGAACAATACATTCATTACAGTATTTATTCATCTTTGTTAGCATTCATTGCTAGTTCATGTTAGTTTACAGTGCATTAACTAATGTTAATCAGCTTGTGATTTTAATAATGCATTAGTAAATGCTGAAGTTAACTTTAACTAAGATTAATAAATGCATTTGTCATACTAGTTCACGTTAACCACTGAACACTGTAAAGTTAACGTAAAGTCTTTATTTACTTTATGTCATAAAATGGCATTTTCATCCGATAATACAATAGAAAATGAATGCACATGTAATGCATATTTGATTATTTATAAAAGACTGGCATTTCCAACCATAAATATCATTGTGCTACTTTTACAATACACACAATTACCAACTAAAGTTGGTCTCTCAGATGTCGTCCTCTAAATGCCTAATTTAGTTTTCTCAGGTAAGCGCTTGAAAAGTTTCTCTCCCGACTGACATGGAAAAGTGGGATAGATCTCTGAGAAGCGTTGACGTTCCCATCCAGAAGAATTCCAGCACCCCCTAATGTCACAATCGAGTTACTGAAGTGCTCAAACTCACAGCAGCGCAAGCGTTTAAAAGCAAAAACAGCCAAGAGGTACTTGCATTTCCAAACTCTGGTGGAAGCTGAGAGGAACAATGTTACAGTAATTGTCAATAGTGCCGCCAAAAGTTTTAAAGTTGAAATGGAGTAGTGAGTAATTTGGCTAAATCTGTTTCATTTATGTGGGAGTGCACAAAACAAGAAATGTACCCTCGAGGTGCAATAAGTCATTTCCATGTTTTAAGTTTGTTTTAAGTGCTCACACTGAGAGGAATGATGTGTTATTGCCCCGAGGTAAAGAGCCAAACTTCCTGCACATGTTCTCTGAGGAGACGAGAACTTCCTGAGGTTAAAGGTCAACTCTGGCTGTGTTTGGAATGAAATTCTTGCTCACTGATTTTCTAAATACTGCTTACTATTTGAAAAGACTACCGTCATGTTTTAATACAGCTCTATGCAGTCCTGTCAGTGATATAATGACTGATATATTAATGCACGAATATGTATGCTTTCCAAACATAATCAGGACGAACGATACAATCAACATTAGTCCTCTACTTCAGCAACATCTTTGGGGTATTACTTAGTCATTGTTACATTTGGCATATTTAGTCTTTCTTTCTGTCCTAATTTGGCTTTGAACGTGTTTGGCATATTCTCTGTTTAACTAACAGCTTGAGGGACTCGATTTGGAGAAGTGTAATATAATTATGAGCTTATTAATATGTGTGTTTGCGGGTGTTACCAGAAATCTGGTAGACATTGTCATTTGCTATGCTGCCTTTCATGCCTTTGCTCAGGTGTTAAAGAGATGGCTGTTTATATATGGGTGTTAACTAGTCCTGTGCAACTAGTCCTGCTGCATGAAATATGCAGTGTACAGTAATGCTCAATATTCATGATTTAGCATTCGCAGAAATGGATTAAGAAGGTTTTCAAGCAATCTTTATTACTAATTTTTGATAGTATAAAAATACTCACACATATATTCATGATTAATAGTAATAGAAACAGATTAGAAAACACTGTTGGTCAAGTTTAGTGAGACCTACAGTTGCTTTTTCAAGCAAAATAATCTTGTAATAATTTTAAAAGTATATATGAAATAATGTAATATATAATGATATATATATATATAACAAAAAACTAATTTTATTTATTTATTTTCTTATTTGATATTTCTATTTTTTGTTTTATTTAATTTTATTTTGTATGTTTTTAAAATCGTTTTACCTTCTCATTCTCCGTGTTGATATCTGCATTTCCAATATATATATTATTTTTAATGTTATTTATTTATTAGTATTATTATACAGATATTTACTTTTCATATTTCACATATTGAAAAACCACCCTTTCAATATAGAAAAAAGTCATCTTACACACTTACAGTACATACAATGCCATAACTCTGAAATAAGCATCCATTATGAGCAATAGTTAATGCATTATGTGTCTGTGTGTTGCATCAACCCGCCCGCCTGCGTTTGTTTGCCTTTTTATCCGGTATTTCTACGGACTCGTCAGAAGTTGGCGGTGAAACGGTGCATGATTAGTATGCATTAAACGCCGCTGCTGTAGTTGTAAAAGTAGGGCCTGTTTGTACGTCCTATAACTGTGATGCTGATGAGCACGCGGCCTGTTTGTTTTCCCTTGTGCAGTAAACAGACTCATTTGGAGCGCGGGCTTGATTTCCCCTGAGCGTGCGCTGCGGCATGAACACTACCTGTCAGCATCAGCACACCTGAGCTGCTGAGCATTAACCATCAGGGTCGCTGACACAAGCCAGGCGTGCTCAAATGAGCGGAACGATCACTCAGCAATAAAACACCGGCTCCAAAATACCAGAAATATCACGCTGGCCACCTCGTCTTTGCATGTCTCGCCCACTTAAGGAAATGCATTGCATATAGTGTGTTGTGCAATGCAGGAAACTTTGAAGTTAACTTCAGCTTAATGGACAGTGCATAATGGAAAAATAACAATGACTTGATATGATTCAACTGATTATGGAGAATTTGCATGAACGTTGGCAGGATTTTCGCGTTTACGGTGTGAGTGGGTGTTATGAAAAACCCACGATTGAACCTTTAAGACAGCTGAAGAAAAGAGCTTGTCAACAGAAGGATTGCTATGATCACATTCAATTAATTACAAATGAAATTAATTAGCATTAAATTAATGCCTTTTAAGCGTACCTTTTGCTGTTTAGCAAGAATTTATATGTTAAAAATGATGCAATTCTGCCTATGTAGAAAGAGACTGTGAATGGTATATTAATGAAGGCTCTAATAAAAACAATTAACGCAATTACTATATTATAGCTGTACTTTTGATTGCCTGAAATGGCACTGCTTTTGAAGATTGTCAAAGCGGTGTAATTTCTGGGTGATATCAAACGGTCATCTGATTTTATGCTGGCACAACAGGTCATAAGGCCCTAATTACGCTAATCACATTTGAGGCGACTCTTAAACTGCGCTGCTGGAACGACCCTCGACCGAGTCTTCATTATTCCACGTCACCTACGTTTATCCTCATCGGCCGAGGGGCTGATTCTAACAGAAGACCTTTTGTGTGTTTGGTATTAGAGTCCATGGAGAAGTGCTCAGAGAGCGACCGAGGGCATTGTAGAGGAGAAAAATCTGCACGATGGGTTACGCTGTCATTTTAAAACATAGACATTAAAGAAATAGTTCTCCTAAAAATGAATATTCTGTCATCATTTACTCATCCTCGAGTAGTTTCAAACCTGTATGAATTTCCTTGTTCTGCTGAAGACAAAGGAAGATATTTTGAAGAAAGTTTAGTGGAAAAAATATCTTTCTTTCATATTCATACAGGTTTGAAACTACTTGAGGATGAGTATATAATGACAGATTTTGAGAGAACGATTCCTTTAATACATATAAATGCATATGTCCTATGAATGTTTATAGATATAATTTATAGATATAGACAGTCTGATAAAATACAGGTATAGTTATAGTTACATGCATGTATATATTTGAGACAAATATGTTAATTTGATATTAAATATATTTATTTATAATATAAATATCTACATGTAAATACTTGTTAATATTTTAAAATATATACTGTATGTGTGTGTATTCATATATACATAATAATTACATGTATAAAAAGCAAACATATATTATGTAAACAAAAACTTCATAAAACTTGTTCATAATGTTCACACATGTTCATAAAACGTTTTAAAACCTTTTAATATATATATATATATATAATTATATTTTATTTTATTAATATATAAACAAAATATTTATTATTAAATATTTACATGCAGGTGATTGTATTTATATATGCATAATAAATAAACAGAATATACTCTGTAAAAAAATTTTTAATCACGATTAATCGTTTGACAGCACTTACATATATGTACTTTTTATATAATTGATAAAATATATTATTAATATAATATACGTAAATGTACAATAATGTGAAACATAAGCTAGATATAATCAACAGGTTAATGATGTATGATTCGAGCTGTTGATTGGCATCAAGAGGGTCAGTAAAGACGAAAAGCTCAAATAAATATTTAATCCATTGAAAGGTTCTTTTTCATGCTGTTAACCTTACACATTGGCTCATACAGTAGTTTATCTAACATGAGATTTATGCTTTAAAAAAAGTAACGGGACACCAAACTGTAGCACGAGAACACAGTGCGTCATGCGTGTTTCGTGAGGTTAGAGACACTTCTCCGAGTTAAAAACTGGATATATACGAGAGGTTCCAGGCTTTGTTTGAAGGCACTAATAGAGCAAGGCTGTTTGGAGGCAGCACGTGTGCGCTTTCGCCTCATCACAATGAAACAGACCTAACTTCTGTGCGTAGAAAACTAGAGCGTGACTGCCACATTTGAATATGAAATAGCCAAAGATTTCTGTTTCAGACACCTTGTACATTGTGCAAACAAAGCCACCAATTCCGGGGAAGAAAGACGAGTGAATTTAAAGCAGGCCTTTGTCGTTGTTTATAACTGTGTTGTCTTTGTTCCCATTTTTCCTCTGCAGGCAAAAGAATGGGCTGAAATATTTTTAAACAGTAATTACCTGGCCGGGATCCGACAGAGGGGGATTAATGGAGGAACGTGGAGCATCAGGTTCCAGAGATGTGTGCTGGAAGGTACGATGAGGGAGAGGCGCGCTTCTCCGTCACACACGGGAAATGAGGAAACGGCAGATTTCTGATGTCGAGCTGTTTCTCTGTTCTTTTCCACCAGCACAAGTCATCAGCTCACGCCAAGCCCTTCACGAACCAACAGGAGCCATTTAGTCTTTCAAATCCAGTCTGGGAGAGGTTTCAGCATTTCCTTTTTTCTTTAGTTTTTCTGTGGTGCTTAAATTAACCATATTTGGTGCTAGTTAACTCTCACTGTACATTTAGATCAAAGTTAGCCAAACAACTACATGTGAGGTATACTTTTTACTCAATATTGTATAAGCTTGTTTCCACCAGATTGAGATATAAACTCGCAGTTGCCAGTTATCTCTGACGGGAGAGAGAAGTTGTTTTCTTACAATTGCCTTACTGTATAAACTATATCATTTCAATTTATAATGAGAGATATGTGGCAATTCATGTAATGTAATATTTTTTTTATTCAGGGATGGGAACAGGCTTCCATAGAATATTGATGTGAATGCAAACAAAAAATGTAAATGCTCTAAATGAAAAAGTAAATTGAATGAATCCAGCTTACATTAGATTTTGACCCAATGCAACATTGCAAATGTCCTGTAAGTCTTTGGTCTTTTTCCACATCTTGGCAAAACTAAATATGGACTTAAAGTGGATTCAGATCTTATTTTGGTTCATTTTATTGTGTTTAGACTCCGTTCTCACTTTTTATTTAGTTCACTTTAGAAAATATAGTGCACACACCGCTATCTAAAAGATGCATATTTAAGCAGAGTGCAGGATTAATACATTTTCATGAGTTTACTTTAAAAGCTCTGACTCCATTTAGAGTAGTAAACATTTTTGTTTTCACCCACATAAATATACATAAAGAATAAAAAAACAAGACCTCGTAAGCTTTTTTGCACCCTGTTGGAACTAACTCATAAAAGCTCAAATTATTGATCGTGAGAAAGCTGAAAATTAATCATAAGGTGACAAGTAATGATAAGTTAATGTTTTATAATTAATAAGGATATTTTATGATTGTTTTTCTGACAGGTTTCCTGTCCAGACGAAAACAGACACTTACTGTACTTGATAAAGGTAAAGCAAGACCTCATAAGCTGCTTTTTTGCAACTAAAGTCAATGTCATCACTACAAGAAAAAGTAAAGTCCTTTAAAGTCGTGCATTAGAGGGTGGCACGTATGCTTTATGATATTGTTTGCAGCATTACTGTTTTGTGTTCGACTTCAAAAAGCATATTGATCACTGGCGCCGTAGGCTTTTTGTGCAGAAATTACAGAGAAACCCAACAAAAAAGGGCCACGATTTCATTGTCACTTTCATCTTTCTCATTGCATTTGTGTAAAACTCTTTCAGCGCCTCCAGCTCCAGTCTATCGGCTAGCTTTTATTTGCGAGACGAACTCGCATTGAGGCTTGGATCTCAGTAAGGCACATCAAAACATGTTTTTCACTAATGCCGAGGTCTGTAGTTAATTGAGAGCGCTTCATAAATGTGTCTGATTTATAATAGGACATAAAGTGATTCCTTCCATAAACCACCAGTGCAATCTATGGTCTAATTACAACAACACCCATAAATCACGAATAAATCTGAGGAAAACACAATATAAACAAACAAAACTTTGCTAGAAAGTAAACAGCGTTAAAACTATGAAAAACAGCAGAACGGAGTCATAAAAGCTCATTTAAAGGCTGATATTATGAAGATCATAGAAAATTACTGCAGTCTATAGATAGTAAGCAATCCATTATTGGCGTGTAATTGGCAGGAAGCTGTGTTATGATCTTTAAAGTTTATCAGTCTAGTGGCCTTCGATTGCTGAAGATGTCATGTGACTCAAACTCGGCAAGAAAGTTGAATAGAAATCATAAGGTGACATATTAATAAAGTTAAAGGATATGTGGCACTAAATAGGATTTTATGTTTCCAAACTCTTTTCATTTTCCATTGCTCGGAAATATGGATGGACAAAGGACTATAAAAACAGGCCTATTAAATACAAGTTCTAAAAACACTTTTTAATATGACTTTTGTTTTATGGTTCAGTGGAAATGATGTTCATGCTATGGTTAAGTTGTGAAATTCAACCAATGAATTATATGTGATAAACTGGGAAACAAGGACGCGTTTTAACAATGAAAAGCAACATGCTTCACATTTCACCAACTTTGTTGAATGCAGTATTTAGTCATTGAAACTTGATGGATCTCTTTTAAGTGCTGTTGATAAAACTAAATTTCGTGAGGAGCGCGTATGCATGATTAGCCGCGGCTGGAATCATATTTCCTCATTTCTGGTGGCAAGCGGAGTTCGAGCTCAGCCCTCGCTAGGGTTCGAACAACTACTGTAGGGCTCGGTGTTCTCCGACCTCCAGGCTCGCCCTCTGGACAGCACACCAAATACCTAAATTGTTATCATAAGGAAGTGAAAACTCGTGAAACAGTTTTGTGATTTAGGTCTGCAGTACTTCTAACAGCTCTTAGATTTATCGTTGGTTTTGCCATTTTCACCGAAGGGTTGTTTCAGTGTAATTCATATGCATTCATTTTTTCCTAGTTTAAATGTTCTCAATTGAGTGCTTTTGTCGTTTTGATTAGTTTTGTTAAAATATTTTTATATAGCTATAATTATTATTTTTTTATTTCAGTTTTAGTTTTAATGATTGAAATACTTGAACTTAAATTTTTCAGTTAAATATTCTTTTAAGATCAAGTTTTGCATGTAATATTTATATTTCAGTTAAAATAATTTGTAATAGTTTTAGCTTTATTTTAACTACTAAACAGATAGATTGAGATACTTTTCATATTTAGTTTTTTTTTTTAATTGTAGTTAAGATTTTAAGATTAAAATTTTTATAGTGTGTTTTTGCCGTTTTTATTCATTTTTGAAAGTCTGTAAAGTTGTTATTTATTCAGTTTTAGTATTAGTTATTTCAGGACATCAGTATAAACTAAATGAAGTAGTTTTATTTTGACTTTTAGTTCTGTTGTAATAATGGAGCCTTTAGAGTGGTTGTCACGGTACCAAAATTTCAGTATTCGGTACCAATACCAGTGAAAATCCACGCTTCTCGGTACCAATTTCGGTACCAAAGCAAAACACAAAAACATGAATTGAACAACAAGCTATTTTTATTAATAACAAACAATA
>JAUCMS010000084.1:730170-742811 GCA_032357445.1 Enteromius radiatus | reverse complement strand
TTTGTACGAATGACCTAAACATAACCCCGCCCCTAAACCTACCCATCACGTGGTTTTAGACAAATCGTACAAAATCGAGTGAGGTCATACGAATTAGTACGAATTGGCACAAATTTGACACCTCGTACGAATATGTACGAATTGCTTGTGAGATTGTGTTGGTTAGGACCTGTTTGTCAGTGCTATCTAGAGCTTTGTATTTAACTACAGTTACTAAAAGCTTGACGAGGATGAGGATTGAAAATGAAGTGTGTAACATCCTGCAAAGTTTGAAATCTTAAAGTGGACCGTGTATAAAGTTATTGTCTCAATTGTCTCAAACTGTTTTTTGTTGATGTCAACTTGAAACATTAGCATATTGCCCGCCTACGTTTCCCATTGGTCTAAATGAAAATGCAATTTTATTTTTTGCCACTAGGTGCCGCTTTTGGGCCGGTAATAAAATTGTGTTTTCCCCAGTAACGCTGTATTCAAAGCAGCGCTGCGCTCAGAAATGCTGCTTTATCAGGCATTACCGGTGACATGAAATGAAAATGAGACCAATCGGGCCAATAAAAATGTTTTTTTTTTTACCTTTCATGCATGTGAACCTGTTGTTGGGGACCAAAACCAAAATATGAACCTTTCTTTACCCATAGTAGGGCCATAGGAATGTTTAAAATAAACATTTAGCCATCACTTAGTCACCATCAAGCACTCTTTTTCTTTTGTTAGAAACAAAAGGAGAGGTTTAAAATAATGTATGAGCTGCTTTTTACATGCAATGAAAGACGCGCCTTAAAATCATCATATAAATAGTCCTTATGACTCATGCGCTCTATTCCAAGTCTCTGAAGGAACACAGTTGTTATTTAATCAAATACTTTCATTGCATCGAAAAAAGGAGTTTGAACATTCTTAATTCCTCCTTTTGTGCTCCCCAGAAGAAAGTCGATAATGGCGGAATATTCCGTTTTGGTGCTATTACTTTAAAAACCATTTAGACACAAACAACAACAGCCGAGGAGATACAAAGACAGACGAAAGCATGAAACACAAAGATACGAAGTCGCATTATTGTGCCGTAATCCTGTTAGCGCAGGAAACACGCCGTCATTGACTTCTCCACCCCGCCATTCACTCCAAACCAAGAGCATGTGCTCCATCCAGCACAACTCATTAATGATCCATGCTGGGACAATCCTTTATTATCCGAGCCATATTTAATATTCAACCAGCATGGGAAATCAATGCTCGTTTATGCTGAACTCATTTCACTTGATATACCTTCTCTGAGCTCGGAGAAGAACAATAAAATGTCAAAAACTCAATGATGTTTGCCTCATTGTGGAAATAGATGCACGTGTCCGTCCATAAATGTTGTTCAAAGTGCTCCATTATGCAGTCTTTCCTGTATGGTTGACCAAATTCAGATCATCTTGCATCTGGAAAGCAGAAAATGACAGTGCTCTTGCCTATATGCGGCTCCTATTAGCATTAATACTGTACCATCTGTTAGTCATCAGGAGAAGTCACTCATGCCTTAATAGTCTGTCTTTATGTATCATAAACATTTTAAGCTCAAAGCTGTCATAGATGATTAAGTGTTCCATTATCTTTGCTTTTCTTCTCCAAGTTGGTCGTTTGATGTGAAACTCTTCTCGGAGCTTTCGAGAGAGTTCTAAGGATGAAGGTTTATTCGATTAAAGTGATACACCACCACAAGCAGTGCGTTTTACCATGGGAAATGGCTTCAGAAACCCCCGAACCGTGGTGAAATCGCCGTAATGCATAGCTTTGGGTGTTTTTTCACTTTTAGAATTGTGGTTCATCAGTGTGTTTTATTATTAAAACCATGCTGAAAATAGATTCGAATGGACTTGTGTTCTGTTTCTTTAGCAAACTAAGAAAATTGCAGTCCATGTGGCGAAAAATGAGTAATCTGTAGAACTGTGTGCGAAGCGTGTTGTCGGGTACGAGAGCACCTGCTCATCAAAAGAGTAATATGAATGCACAGTGGGGTGGTGTGGGTTTAGCTTCACCAGCTGCCATCTGCTATCAATATCATTAGCATTCGCCATGACCAATTGTAATATTAGATTATTGAATACCCAGAGGGTGATGAATACAAGCACAAAATTCTGCATATCATTACAGCATGTGAAATATAGAGAAGGATCTGTTCAGGCTACAGACTTTTACATTCCAAATGCGCCTTCGGTTTGTGACTTGCGTATCTTGCGTGTCTCAAGGTGAGCTTTATCGCAAGACTTTTCTGGAGTTCTTATTTATGGTTTGTATCATGTAAATATCATCTGGATTTCAAGATGTTGTTATTGTTTACTAAAATTAGGAGAAAAGAACATTTCAGATTTGCCTTTGCAACTTACTGGAATTAAATATAAAAATTATAAGTACTAAAAATAACAAAAAAAATTTAAAATTAAAAAAAATAATAATTTAAAAAATTAAAAATAAAATAACATGAAAATAACAAAATTGCTAAAACTATAATGAAAAAAGTAAAAGTTATATATAAATATAATATAAAAATGACACTGCTGGAAAGTACAGATGGGAAAACAAACTTAAAATCTGTACACCAACAAATCTGATATCAAAGATGTAAAATAAAAATACTTAGCATTAATAGTACTTATAAATAAATATATAAATATTAATTTTTATTTCCAAAAATAATTAAATAATAATATAAATGCAACAAAAAAAAAAAAAATATATATATATATATATACTGAAGCGCTATAAAATAAATGTCTATAGCAGCACAGATTGTTTGAAATTGCAAGAATTTGATTTGATTTGAATCTGTACATTTCCGAAATTACATAAGATACATGTGAGATCACTGAAGTTATTTTTTAATAACTACAGGTTTGCAAGCGATATCTCGATGGTATTTTTTTCGTAGAGAGCATATAGAGTCTTCGGCTGTTTTTTCAGATCAGATTTGCATTAAAAACACTAAACGGAAACATTTTTTAGGTTTGACACACATATCGTAACGAAAACATCTCGACCACATGGCCTTTTCACATGATGTCTGTCACCTGAGCTCAACTCAAACGCTTTACAGTGACTGACTGAACCTCTTCCTGTCGTGCAGAAGAACTCCGACATGTCTGAAGACACGTGATCAGCTTTTGAAGAAAACATTTGACATGCCCTGTGTTCACCAATTGGAGCAAAGCTCAGCAGACAATCTTTAATTCAGACATCATTGAGGTTTTGCATTAAATATGCACCACTAGCCATCTGCTGCACTCTTCAGCGCTGGACGCTGTGAGGCCTGCTGCAAAAACCAGAGCGTTTCTCCTGTTCGCTTTTTTTAAGCATACAGTATGAAAAATTGATCAATACCACACAGATTTTTCCACTCTAATCTTCCATATAAATGGTGTATAAAGTGACTCATTTTCTCACAAATGTTAGTAGATAACATGATTAAGCTGAAGATTTCTCCATTTAAAGGCAGCAATGTATCCTCCATGCCCAATCCCATAATGCATTGCAACATGTCAGTCAATAAATCTATGCAATATGGCTGATTTTAAGACAAGACACTGCAATGTTTTTTTGTGTGTTTTTGAATACGCTGCTCAATGTTGAAATTATAGGCTAGTTTGTTTCTGTAGTTTAGTTGAATAGAGGTAAGAAAGCATTCAAAATACACACGCAAGTGTTTATTTTACTGCATCTTGTTTATTTGCATTGATAGATTTCAATAACAATAGGCAGGATTTTCTTTTCACGCACCGAGCCAAAAATGAACACCATATTAAATCAACTTCATTTATAATGGACTATATCATATCTTGTTTATTTAAGATCTTCACAGCACCTTACAACATCTTGTGAGTGGTTAGGTGCTGAGTGTTATTTGAGTGTTTCCTGTGAGGATAATATTGTGGCTAATGTGAGCTAGCTCATACTTTCAACTGAAAAATAACATTACTATCAACAGCTGTCTGAAGGGCACCATCAAAATAATCAAACAGAGAAATAAAATAATCCCGAAATAAAAGCAAATATATCATATTATACATTCACCTGACTTGATATCTGATGTTATGGCTGTTTGAGAAAAAAGTAGTATTGTTGTTATTATCACTTATAAGTGGTATTTAAGTAACGTTACAGAAGTAAAATGGCAAAATATGAGACTTATAATGCATTATAGCTATGTAAGGTATATTATACAGTACTATATACGTCATTGTAATCATGTTCATTGTGTGATATAAATGAGCATACTCTTAAAAGCTATAGGCTAGTTTGTTTCTGTAATTTAGTCGAATAGAGACTTATTACTAATAAGTAAATATTATAACACATTAAAACTGGTCTTATGAATATTCATGACATGATTTATAATGCATTATACATTTGTTATAATGCCTTAAGAATACCCTTATAATGTCTTATTAATGCGGGTTTCATAATATTATTAGTTTTGTTGTTGTGAGTGACAAATAATTAAAATAAGTTGAATAATTTTTATTTATCAATTTGTATTTGCATTCATATTGAACATATTCTGGAAATGTTTTGAAAAAATATTTATTATTATTTATTATACAATGCCTCAATTGTGTATTTACAACTGCATTTTTAAAATGATTATTATTGTATTTAAACAAAGTTGTAATTTAAAACATCTTAATATAGTGTGATTAATGGGGAAAGTATGGTGATATACATTTTAATTTTATCCAACTACATTATCTTGCCTTAAACATGCGCATTTACTACTAAATATTTGTAAATTTACATTACCATCATTTTTAATGATATTACAATGTATTATCTGTTTAATATGCAAATTCTAAGTGCATTAGTTTAATATAAGATATTAATGAACCTTCAATATTTCACTTCTAATATTTCTGCCGCGAACGTACGAGAACACTGGCCAATACTGTGCGATATGAACAGGTGATTTCCAGCATTTCTTTTTTTCAGCCTTGCCTTTTGTGCTCAGTATGTGAACTTCACCCTGTCGAGCCTTTGTCAGTAATGGTGCCATTCTCAATACAAATATATTTGCAGCATGCTTTTGTGGAGTGCAGCATATACCCCCTGAAAACCACATGGGTGTATCGCTGACAGATTGACAGTTTGAGGCTTTCATTTCGAGGGGCTGGAAAGAAGTCGAGCTGGTGGTTCTCAGGAAGTCGGTCTGTCACACCCTTTGAACATCAAACGAGCCGGTGTGTGTTGGTTGAACAGTAGCTGAAGTCTTGTGATGTCAACAGGACACACAGTGACCTTTAGAGAAAGCAGACGCCGAAGCTGTTCTTTTGCATTGCTGAGGGTGAAATTTTCGATTTTTATTTGCATGTGTGTATATATACTAAGTGCATACTACAGTTCCTGGAAGAAAAGCATCTGCCACTTGACTTAACAGCACTTGAATTTCAATGCGAACGCCGAAAAAACAGGCCAAAATATTTGACATCTGCAAAAAGGGCTGTTTTAGAAGCAACACTAAGGAAAAGTTGATTGCATGTGTGCCATAAAATGATGCTGGTTTTAAGCTGAGTAGCACATGTTTAGGTTGATAGCTTAATAGACTTTAAGATGTAGCAAAGGGGATTTTTTACGTCCATCTTTTCTTTATTATAGCATATGTTAAGAAGTTAAACATACTTTGTGAGCAGCAATGTGGTAGTATATTTATTTATTTGTTTGTTTCCTTTTTCATTTTAATCTTAGTTTGAAACCGATTATTTTTTTAATGTTTTAATAATTTTTATTGTATTTATTTTAAATTTACATATTTAATCTTAATCTTGTTTATGTTTTTTTATATTTTATTTTATTTGTTATTGTTTAATTTATTTACAGTAATAACTTTTCATATAGTTTGTTTGTTTTAAATTACTTCTTAATATTATTATTTTAGTGTGTGTGTGTGAAATAACAATAATAATTAATTTTTTTAATTATTATCATTTTTTTTTTTTTTTTTTTTTTTTTTTAAAGATTTTTGTTAGAGTTAAAGTACAAATGGATTAAAGTCAAATAGATAGGTAGATAGATTTTTAATGTAAGTTTAGTGTTTAATCCAAGATATAGCTAAAGAATCATTGGCTTAAACTAAAAACAATAAAAGTTGCACTCAGCTAATTTTGCAAAGATTTGCATACACCCTTCAGTGCAAGTTATCAATATTGTCAGCTTTTGTCATGCTAGCGTGGTGGTCATGATTTCATGAGCGTCCTCCATCATTGTACGTTGAAGTAGAGTACAGGCGGATTGTTATCCCAGGACCTATTCACGTATTTGACAGCATGTCTGAATTCAAGGCTGAGGGTTTTATTGTAGCGTCGGCTTCACATTGAAATAATTTATGTGGATTGCACAGATGTTGTTCAGATCCTTGTTTTTTCCACTCAATTACAGAATCCATCTTGCTGTTTTAATTATCCTATGAAAAGCCCATCTTCCTCTCCCACTCCTCTTTTTAAGCTCATATTAAGTCCCCCTGTATGGTCTGGAACTCTTTCAATGTGCCATCTCCATCTTTGCGTCTTCTCTCCCATAGTATTGTGCATTGTTTGTGTTGGCACCTCAGGTTTGTCGAGGGGTTTGATGGAAACGCTTTGTCGCCGCTTTTTGGATGATGCTCAACTGAACCGAAAGCAAATCCATCATGTTATGTTTTACTTCAAGACAACATGAAATCGAAATTGCCCATATTTACTTTCTTAATGCACTTATTGTGCACGATTTATCACATTATTCACTATAAATAATTTCCTTCTAAGTTGATGTCACAAAGGCTTCTTATTTTCAATCCCTCTTTTCCACATGACATATAGAGACTTATGACTTATGCATATGAAATAATTAGACAACTTTTTTGTCTAATTATTTTCCTTTGGACTCTTACATTTTAGCTATGCAAATATGTTTATGCATGCTTCAAAACAGAAGGTATAAATTATACTGTATACAAGTTACTATTTCAGTGTTCATTTCTATTTTAAATTTAGTTACTATAATATCATTTAGATATCAGAATAGCAGCTACCTCTAAGGATAAGGTCCTGCAAAAGATGTCTATCTGTAAATTTCTGACTATTCTGTTAAGCAAAATTCATTAAAAGAGTTTGTGCTTTTGAGTAAATATTATAGCTTTGTGTAAGAGACTGAAATTTTGGTTGATATATTATTATTATTTTATTTTTATTTAGCACCAATCAATTTAATTTCCTTTTAGATTACTTTGTAATGTATTATATATATATTTGTATTTAATTAATTAAATTGATTAATTAATTATTTTTTTAACTTAATATTTGATATTCACTAAAATTGAATGATATTCACAGTTGCAACTTATAAATGTAATTTTTGAATATGAACATTAATTAGTTTTTTTTAGCGCATTTCGTATAAAAGCTGGACTCTTTATTTAATTTATTTCATTATATATTTTTTATTGATGATTTAGTTTTTTGTTTTTCTACATCTTAATTTTTCTGAATATTAATTCTTTTTCAGCAGTTTAGTTTTAAGATGAAGATTTTATTTTTTTTTTATTATTTAAAAAAATCTTAATTTCTGAGCATTGAGGGGATTTTATATATTTTGTTTTTATTTAAAAAAATTTATTTTATTTTAACCATGCAAGTCAAACTCCAAATGTTAATTATAATGAATAATTACATTTTTAATAAAAGGGCTTTTGCTTAAATTGAGCTGAATTATGTGGAAAGTTTTTGCATTCCTGTCATTCTACTTTCTCTATTTTAGCTCAACAACAACAAAAAAAGCTAACGTCTGCTTTCCATTGTTGTTGTTGTTGGTACTCCCCAGTCATTACAGGAGAGCTGCTAGATTTCCATATTCGTCTTGAAGACTCTCTCCAAGTACAGTCCAGAGCCAATGTTCTCGTAGCTAGCCATGATGCATTGTGGGAAAAAAAAATGTGGCGTACAATCAAGCCTCGAGCTAAACGTGGCGCTTTGACGGCTCGCTCCAGACCGTACCTGACATTTGTCCCCAGTCCGACCGGATACGGCATGAAAAATTCACCGAGACGAGGAGCTGGAGGAAATCGACATTTCTCCCGCGACTTTCACTTCAGGGAGAGCAAGGTGAGCAGAACTCACGCTTGTCATGGATGCACGCTCCTGACAAACATAAGTAGATGCTAATGGCGAATTCGTGACAGAGCAGAGTCCCACCACCATATGGCTAATTGCCACAACAATATCTTCAGTGTTATTAATCACGTTTTCATAGTGTGCCATGATAATTGGAATAATTAGAGCGAGAGCAGACACAGGCCTTGCTCTCTCTTTTAACATCTCACTGAGACCAGAGCTTCTCCACCTCCCCCTCCTTTATTTATACATTCTTTATGGATTTTCTCCTACGTCCATATGTCGTGCATTTTTCCTGCTTCTATAGAAACTCTTATTTTCTGTCCCCTCCTCGTCTCTGATGATAGGCTCATCTCATCTCCTGGTGTTGTGTAGGTTGTCCTCTGGAAAGCGTTGAGTATAATTAATGGATGGCGGTCGTCTCAGGGTGGGGTCGGGCTCATAGGTAGCTAAATGAGGCCATTGCACGCCCCGCTGCTGATTACCAATGGCAAAAAGATGCTTAACTCGTCCCTTCAGTCAAAATAAAGGGGTAGTTATCAAAGTCTTGTGAAAAGGGTCTATTCGTAGCCTTTCTACGTTTATTTTATTTTATTAACTTCCTTTATAGAAAAATGGCATATATCATTTTTTTGACCATTTCTTTCAGGCTCTGAAATGGAGATTTAAAAAGCTAAATGAATTATGCTTATGCAAAGAACTGAAGAAAATTGGGCTTATATTCACCGAAAATCAGCTGCAAAAATCTGATTTTTAAATTTGAACATGAATGAATTTTTAAACTTCATCAGAGGGCAAGATTATTATTGTTATCATTATTATTTTATTAAAATATGTTTTTATTATTATTGTAGGTCTCTGCAGTTTTAACTAGTTACTGCATAGTTTAAACATTTCTTTAAAGAAAAATGGCATATATAAATCTACATTTGCACCATGTCTATCAAGCTCTAAATTTGATATGAAAAAAATAAAAAACTTAAAAATATATACTAATATTGTGAGAGGGACAAAATAAATTTTGATTGTTATTCACTGAAAATCTTCCCCTTCACTTCAACTCTCAAATGTAATTTTTGAACCTAAACAGGACTAAAATTTAATCATGAAAGGAAAGATTATTCTTTATTGCGTTCATTTCAGATTGTATTTATTTATTTTACTAGTTTCACTGCTTAGTTGATCAGTCTGGCATATATAAATCTTTTATTTAATTTCTTTTATTTGAAATAAATGTATATTATATATTATATTATGATATTTTATAGCTTAAGCAGAAGACAGGATTGTCTCTTTTAACTTTTTTCATGTTACTGCACAGTTTATCAATTTTGAAAAAACTACCAAAAACCGTAGCACCCCTTTTTAAGAATATCTTTCCGATATCTATCTCACACTTCACTGTTCGATAAACATCCAGTTCTTATGTTTTCTACAGTAACCAAGGTGGTCTAAGGCCACAAAACGAGTCTCGCAGCATTCTAATATTCATAGCCGCATCATTTCCAGTCTTTTCCAGCTGTTCTACTCCTCCTGCGGGCGAACATGATCTTTTTCCTGCAAACGAACGCCGTCTGGTTTGTGTTTCATCTTTAGTGTGCAATACTTTCACTAATATAATTTCTTCCTCAGAGAAACCAGCTGACACGCAAACAACGAGACCATCAAGGACAAAGTCAGACGCCTGGTTGCTTCCGCAGCTCAAGTGCTGAAAACAAGATGCTAGAGGTGGGCGTTATGACCAAAAAAATCTTAAATCATGCTACGAGTAATTTTAGATCTCACTAACAGTGGGATAAACAGTATAGCAAGCAGTCAATTCACTTCCTACTTGATTTATTTAGTTTGCATCAGTAATGGCGTCAGGTTTTTTATGCCTGTTATCATCTCTCTATTGCTCTTATTTGCCACATCGCACACAATCCGGTCAGGCCTTGTGTTGTCATGGATGGCGGTTTGCTCTGACAGGTTATGTTTAGAGCTGAGTAAGTGGGCACTTGTGCGGCATAAGCAGAAAGCAGCGCTGCTTTAACAGCTGTCGGCTAGCGCACGGCCTCTCCTCTCCTTCACACTTCCTCCGACAGTAATGCGCCCGGAAACGGAGAAAAGCAGCTGCCTGTCTGACCATAAAGCCGGGAGCAGGGGCGTTAATTGTTTTCCCCACTGAGAAGGAATTAGTTCAGGCCAACCACCAGCTCAAACTCCAGGGAGAAGCGAGATGGGTGGTGGGCCGTTTTGGCAGAGCCGGAGAGGAGAGTGGGGGCAGGCCCAACCCAAACTCGATTAAACCGTGTGGGGAAGGCGTGGAGATCTCGTTCCAGGATGTCCACACACATGCCCAATCCCATCTCAGGTTACCTCAACAACAACGGAAAGCGAGAAAGATAAATAACCAACCCAGACAAAGATAAAGAGACTGTATAGGTGGTGAATGACTCCATATGATCTATTATAAAACTAAGTTCCAGCACTCAGTGGCTGATATATGCAACCGTACAGCAGCTGAATTTCAATATTTTGGTGTAGTTAAACTCAAAGAATATGGTGTTATTGTTTATAACAAATGTAACTAATTATTGAATACTATTGCCTTTCGTTAGAGAAATAATAAAAAACTACAAGGGATATTTTGGATTTTAGCATTATGTGGGTATTTATAGAACAAAAAAAAAAAATTCCCCTCTATTTCTTATTACTTTAATATCAAGATATATATATATATATATATTTTTTTTATTTGATGGTGATTCTCATTACTATAATAGTTTTGAAAAACATTCTGGATTTATTTTATTTATTTAAAAAATTAAATTTCACACTCAGGGCTTTGTCAAACTGAGACAATGGTGTCGTCTCAGAGATGAAAAGACAAAACATTTGTTATATTTGTATGTAGTTATTTATTTCCCTAGTTCCCAGTTCTTAGGCGATTAACAATAAAGGTGCTCGTTTGGCGGACTGTCCGGTGGACCCAGAGCTCTAGGGGATTTACAGTCCAGCCTGGTCCCCGCGGCCTGTTTTCTGGCCTGTTAGGCCTTTCTCCAACGGTCTGGCCCCGGCTCTGGTAGGCATTGAGGGGAAGGCGGTGGGATGTCAAAAAACGAAGATGCCAGAGAGAGGAAGAGAGCGCTATATAAGGCGAAGAAAAGAGTTCTGACAGGGTCATTAGTAATGAGGAGATTGGCAGCAGCTGGCGATTTTTTTCATACATGATCCTCTTGAAATTCGTTATTAAACGCCATTTATTTATCTGTTTATTTTATTCTTTTACTTTTAATAAATATCTATGCTTTAGATAGAAAGATTGATTGATAGATGCATATTTTGGATTTTCTCTGCATTATGCCATTATTTTCAAGACAAATAACCCCATTTTCCCCCTAATTCTCATTACTATAATACCCTGATGTTTTTCTTTTGAGCCCCCCCCTTCATTATTCTCAGTGTCGATTCCCATTAGATTCTCATTACTCATATTTCTTATTTAATTTATTTAATATTTCTAGATTTATCTTTTGTTTGTTTATTTTTTGAAAAATATATTATGTTCCTTGGAATATGGTAATGAGATCTAAAATTCTCAGGAAACTAATACTGCGCTGCAAAAAGAAAAAAAACTAAAAATGGTCCTTTAAAGCCTTGTTTCTTTTACGCACATGTAATTACTGTATCTCTTCTCTTACATTTTGGGATTTTAGATTTTTTTAAATACGACAAATATATGCTCTTGACAGAATTTGTGTGTAATATGATCATCATTATCACTTGAAAGTGTGTGTTAGTGATTCTTTTAGAGTTTCAGTGTCCTTTAAACATCACATGCACATAATGTATATATTTGAATAAATAATTTTCTCCACTTTTCAGATCACAGCTAATATTCAGGAGAGAAACATATTCTCCCTTACTGGGGTCTCGGTGGGTGGTCAGGGAAAATGAGCAATGACTAAATGTGTCAGCTCTTGAGAGGCGTGTGATTGGCTCGTTCTCTGGAGGTGACGGTGAGGTGGCTCTTCATATTAGTTTGCTTTGCACTTAATGAGGCAGCGGGCCATGAAGGTCCAAGCACTCATAAATGATGTATTCATTAAATCAATGGTGCTTAATGATGACTGTAAAGACACAAGTGACCCGGCTTCTCCTGTTGGGCAGCCATTACCGTGGAGACTGCCAGCTGGGTGACATGGACGTTTCCACCATTTAGACTGTCAATGAGATGCTTAAGACTAATAAATTACTCCACTTCAGCTGTGTGGAGGTTTTTACGGGCCGGGTGGTGGAGGAGGAGGAGGGTGTCACTGGGTCTGCAGGTGGAACTGTCGCATATTTTTACTGTTAAATTATGAGTTTGAACACTTTTGAAGCCATTCATTTATTAATTTAATCTGTCTGTCCATTTTGTTCTACAGTCTCTGTCTGTCTGTCAGACAGTTATCTTATTCTGTCTGTCTGTCTGTTTTATTCTATAGTCTATATCTGTCTGTCTGTCTGTTTTATTCTATAGTCTATATCTGTCTGTCTGTCTGT
>JAUCMS010000084.1:684545-696771 GCA_032357445.1 Enteromius radiatus | reverse complement strand
AAGCTACATACCTTCTATGTACATATCAGACAACAATTTCAAATATTCTCTCAATGCATTCTAGGGCACCTTTAAATAAAATATATCCTTTTTTGTATTTTAGGGGGAGATTTTTCACCTTGTTACACTTGTGGTGTTCCCGTATATTCTGAATCCATTTAGCAGCCTGTTTTTTTTTTTTTTTTTTTTTAATTAACACAGATTTTTGTATTTCTTTTTGGAACTGATTGATCATAGACCTAATTGATTTGATCTTATGCACCTTCTGAGTGAACATTGCCCACAATTCAAAAATTACTCAATACTCAAAAACTGAGCTGCTACTGTTATGACCATATGCACAATTTAAGATCCGGTAATAATAATGGACATATACTTTGATGAACTTAATATAATGAATCAATACTGCAGGATTTCATTAACGTTGAACCAACCGTCTAACACCTAACCTTTAACACGTTTCTTTGACTGCCTTGTGTAAGCTCTGAGGTATTTCCTCCAGGAAATGCAAATCTAGTTAACGGTGCTGTTCTGAATTCTATTACAGACCATTTGCTTTTTATTCCACAAGAGCTTGTGCAACTCCCGAATTAAACAGTCAGTGTCCCAAAACTGCCACATTGGTTGAGAAAGTATTAATACTCATTAATTATTCAAGATGTTAACTGCGATACATCACAGCATCTTAAATCATAGGAGGCACTTCTGAACGCTAAAACTTTCTTATGGTAAAATACATGCAAATCGTCATCTCAGATGGGAGCAGAATTTTTCACAGGTGTTAAAAGGCTCAGCTGCGATCACCTTCAAAATGGTGATGTTCCAGGTGAAGCTCTCGACGGATTTGTGGAGTTTCCTTCCCTTCAGTCCCTCCTTCACCGCCATATCATGTAGTTTCTCATGGAACTCCATCGCTGAAATGACACATTTAGAAGTTCAGATCAGAGCCACTTGCTCGCCAAAAAAAACCCTTTAATAATTTGAAATATTATTACAATTTAAAATAACTGTTTTGTATTTTAATATACAGTATCTTAAAATGTAAATTATTCCTGTAATGCAAAGCATCATTACTCAAGTCTTCAGTGTTACATGATCCTTCAGAAATCAGTTATCAATGTTAAAAACTGTTGTGCTGCTTCAAAGTTTTAAAACCTGATATTTTTTTAAATTTTATGCATCCTTGCTAAATATTATAATTAGTGCTGTCAAATGATTAATTGTATTTAAAATATTCTTTTACAATATATATGCATGTGTACTGTGTATTTATTATGTACATATAAATACACACACATACAGTATACATTTTACAAATATATAAATGTTTATACATTTATATATTCATATTCTTATATTGTATACACACACACACACACACATATATATATTTAATACATAAACACAACATATTTTTCTTAAATATATATATATGCATGTGTTTGTATTTATATATACACATATTAAATATACACACCTATGTAAGCAAAAATTTATTTTGGATGCAATTTATCCAGATAATCATTTGACAGCACATAATTTAATAGAATGTAATACTTTATTTCTTAAATTTTTTTTTACAATTTAAAAATTTCTGAGCAGTAGTGTAAATTGATGTAATTGAAGTTTGCAATTAAATGAAAAATCTTGCCTTCCACCAGTCAACTACATGTTAATTTAAGAACTAAATCAGCAAAAAAATCAATAAACACTGAAAACAATATTACATGCACCATATAATTATATGCACCAATATCACAATACGTTATAATTAAAACACCTGTCTATTAAAACATGCTCTGATTCTTGAATCGATACACAAGGGTTGTAAAACTACTCTAAAAGAACTTGTAAAGTGCTCTAGGTCAATGCAAATAGAGTGCAATATTTTGTTTGTGGGATGTCCCAGCTCAGCAGCCACAACTCACCCACCGGGATAAACAATAAGGACGGCTCGTGGCCAATTTGAGAGCTTCAAGTCGGCAACAAAATCCCTGCAACTAGTCAAGCTTTTCATGTATTCATAAGCTTTGACAACTTCAGTTACCAGGATCAAAGAAACTATGGGATGTGGGCACGCGGTTCAAACAAACACATTCACTTCCTGTCATCTCGACACACACCACCACGAGGCGAGTTTATTCTGTTGGTTCGGATTAAAGCCTTGTGGGAGACGCGAGGACGGGGCTTATTGTGTCACGTACAGCAGATCCATCGCTTTGTTTTCGGTGTTTTTATCGTCCGGACTGCCAGCTTGTTGCAGTAAATTGCGAGTGTCAAGTTTCTCCTTGAGCCGCGTGGAGCAAACGAGGACAGTAAACGTTGTGACGTGATCATGAAACGGGTGGCTAGTACACATTTGAAACAGAGAGAGAGGAAGAAAAGAAAGAAGGGAGGAAGCAGAGATGAGAAGCAGCGAGCGTGGGCAGACAGACAGACATGAATCCTTTCAGACTGCATTAACATCACGGCAAAGAACACAGAAGAGATTTGTCACCATAGAACCGCAGCGTTCTGTTTCTGTCTTTGTCTTTCTTTCACTCGCACTGATCTGAAGAACGGCCACTGAGGAGAGGAAACATCTCCTTTTGGTGTTAGTTTAGTCTGGTGTGTGGCATCTTCAAAATAAATGCCACTGATACGATGCACGTTGCATACAAATATGGGTGAAAATTCAATCTGGTTTCAATGCAACTTCCAGGAAACAAATCTACAATCAGCACTTGATGAAGAATTCATTAAAATCAGGATCTGCCAAAGTTTGTGTTGGAATCTAAATGAACAATAATAAAAAAACCACTGAGGATATTGAAAACATTTTTGAAAAGAAGCTAAAATACAATAAATATTAGAGGGAAAATTAAGGAAAATGCTGTCTTGGCAACTTCTTGAACAAGTTGAAACACTATAGCTAAAATAACACTGACATAAAAATTAATTAAACTTAAATATAAATACAAAAAATATCAATGAAACTAAAATTGAAAATATAATAATATTCAAAGTAATAATAAAAACTGTCATCTATACTAAAATAACACAAAAATAAAGTTATTAAAACTTAAATAAGCACATAACAAAACTCACTCAAAATTCAATTAGAATTCAAATGGAAAAATAAAATAAAAACTGTACTTGGCAGATTCACAGATCTGCACTGATGCGTCAGCATAAAAGATTGAATGGGACACAAGTTGCTATTTGTATCACATTGTATCGTTTCTAAAATATTTGCATCAGTAAAAAAGTAAATGTGCATTATTAGTAAATATGCTACTTTTATTATTTTTAAGGTGACTAATATTTAGGTTGATTTGTCCTCACTAAACTGTTTCTCAAGCAGATTCTCGATCCACTGCTGCTTCTATGTGACGTATCATAAGACTACAGAGACTGAGGTATTAGAAGATCATTTATGACTTGCTATCTGTCTGAACCAAAGGAATAGATGCAAACTATCTATATGTACAATAGTAAATTGCATAGCATATTTTAGTTGCATCATATTTTATTCAATCACATTATGTTAAATTGAATTCAATCGTATCGCAGTGTATCATAATGTGGTGAATCATTAGCTGCTTCATATGTATTGTTAATGTAACGTATTGTTGGTTATGCATTGAGATGCGGATTGTATCGCAAGGAATTTTAATTGTATTTAAAAAGGTTGTTATGTTAAATTTATTATACAAAAGCTGATGTGATTTTCGCAAAAAAATGTGAAAATGCTACAGTAAAAACGTGTTAAATGTTAACGGTAAATTCCTGTAACATTTACAGGGGAAAAAACGGAAATTGACATTCCCAGAATGCCCTGCATTGCATTTCAAATTTAATTTTTCTTTAAAAATCACAGTTTCTTCTTAGTTTTTTTCTTATCAGTCATGTTTATTAGGGTTGTATGTTACATTAATGTTTATTGCATATTTCAGTTTAATGAGTCTCATCATCCTCCTTGGATCGCCACCTTACCGTGGTGGAGGGGTTTGAGTGCTTGAATGATCCTAGAAGCTATGTTGTCGGGGGCTATATGTCCCTGGTAGGGTTTCCCATGGCAAAAAGGTCATAGGTGACAGGCCAGACAAAGAGCGGTCCAAAAAAACCCTTATGAAAGGAAGCACAATTAAATCCGTGACGGCGCAGCTGGGGCCCCACCCTGGAGCCAGGCCTGGGGTTGGGGCTCGTACGCGAGCGCCTGGTGGCTGGGTCTTACCCCACGGGGCCCAGCTGGGCTTAGCCCGAAGGAGCGACGTGGGGCCATCTTCCAGTGGGCCCACCACCTGCAGGAGGGACTGTAAGGGGCCGGTGCATTGTGGGTTGGGTGGCGGTCGAAGGCGGTGCAATAAAATATAAAATTTAAACCGGCCAACAAATATGCATCAACTTGCATTTTTGGCGAGCAGCAACTTGGCAAAGCACAGTTACAGGATGAAGAGGAATTAGGACAAATACTGTTACTCCTAAAGCCCTGAATGACTTCTAACCCTGTGCCGTTTCTGTCTTTTTGAGTACATTAGCAACAGCGTGTGCGAGTTAATCCTCCTAAAACCATCTCCATCTCGCATTCTCAGCGATGACATCTAGGTGTGCAAATGCTCCCACAGCTGTAAACCCTCTCTAAAAGGAGATCACGGCTTAAACGACGCTCTCTAGATGCAGATTGCTGGCCAATGAGGCAGCACAAAAGCCTGGGGAGGCAGTGTTTGACTTTGTACAAATAGAGCAATAATGCTCAAGAGGGGGAAGCCATTACCGCGAGCCATGCAAGCATATTTCAAGATGATTTGTATTCATTCCTGTCGTTACTTTCACACTCTGTTAACCTCAGTGGCGGTGGGCTCTTGCGTCTGCGAGCCCCTCGGATTTGACGGGCGGTAAGCAAGGAGAGGTGCTGTTGGGTTAATGATGCGTGATCGAGCTGAGGAAGGCGGCCAATGGCACTCCGATGGCTCTTTGTGGCAGGGGTTGCCTAGCAACATACTGTAGGATGAGTGGGAAAACCCGGGCTGTCATTGCACAGGCGCGTCTCTGTGGATGCCAGCTCTGTGACACTGTGCAGACAGCTTGAAAGAGCGCCGCAGCCCCCCGATGCACGTGTGAGGGCGGCAGCGTGCTTGCAAGACACCTGCGCATCACTCTGTAGCCTTTAATGTGCTTTAAATGACTTGAAATGCCTGTAGTCTGGTACGCTGCTATGCCTCATGCGCCGCCTGTCAACCGCAGTAATGAGAGCGACTGCAATGGCAGCATGCTGGCAACGAAAACCTGCCTTTTGGATGCGCTAATAGACCTTTAAATGAACATATTAAAATAGTAGTTCACCCTCAAACCATCCAAGGCTAGTTTGTTTCTATAACGGAACAGATTTGTGGAAATGTTGCATTCTATCACTGGATGCTCTGCAGTGAATGGGTGCCGTCAGAATGGGAGTCCAGACAGCTGATAAAAACTAGTCATCCACAAGTAACCCAAACCACTCCAGTCCATCAGTTAATGCAAAATCATTTAGGATCCATAATAACGCTTCCTCCAGTCCTTTTGTCTCTCACATCAAAATCCACCAGCATTTTTGTTTTTAAACAGTTTTTGCTTATAAATGGTGCCTGATCTGTGGCAGATTTCTCTCTTGATTCAGATGAGATGACTTCTTCACTGGGGAAAGCAATGTTTATGGATTATGGCCTGGTATTTTTAAAAGAAGCAATGGTAATGAAGTAAAAGAAAAAATGCATTAAGATGTTAACTGATGGACTGCAGTGGTGTGGGATTATTGTGATGTTTTGATCAGCAGTTTGGACTCTGATTCTGACGGCACCCATTCACTGCAGAGGATTCATTGGTGAGCAAGTGATGAATGCCAGATCAGTTCTGATAAACAAACAAACTCATCTGGAATTACCCGAGGGTGAGACAATTATCAGCAAATTAAAATGTTGATAAACTATTTCTTAAAACAATATTGGCATTGAAGTATCCTACATACGGTTTCCAGCCTGACATTAGTAACTTCAATGTGTGAGAATTGTGGGGGGTTTTTTCCACTTTGTAATCATAAACACGCTAATTTGTAGTGGAAAGAGTTTTATCATTTACAGTATAGTTTATCTGCTGCACTTAATTATCTATAGCCTATTTCTGTTTTGCAAAATACATTGTTGTATTGCATCATGTTGTTTTCAGCACCTTGCATCTTTGAAAAAAAAAATAATAATAAAAAAAATAAACGGCAAATTCAAAACAAAGCATCATAATTTGTCCTTACAGTATGTGAAGACTTACTGGCCAACTCAATTAAAGAACACTCAGAGCAGCGCTCTCCACTCGTCCCGCAGATTATCATAATTATCTTAATAAGCGTGCTCCTCTGTTTTTGTCAGCTGCTTAGACCCTGTATTTTCAGTTCTGCACACAGGGTCATGTTTTCATTATGTCGGGTCAAGTTGAGACCCTCCAAAGCCCCTGCATTCTGTTCTATTCTGCTGCGCTCCATCAAGCTTATTAAAGAAAATTACCAAATTAAAAATTTATTTTTGTGGAAACTATCTTCCATGATTACAAACTGAATATGTGTGTGTATACATACACACACATATACATATATATATATATATATATATATACACACAAAATGTATATATGAAGGGGTCTTTACAGCTTGAAAACTGACTAGTGTCCACCTACGGCTATAGTTTTTTATTTATTTATTTTTGTATGCATCTATTGCTTACAGTAGGATGCAGTGTTTTTTTTATTGTATAGATTATTCGATTTTTTTTAGTCCTATGATTCTGTCATTTTTATTATATATATATATATATATATATTTTTTTTTTTTTTTTTTTCTTTGCAGATAAATTTTCTTCAAGTCTTTATTTTTTTATTTCTTCCATCTTTTTTTTTCTTTATTAAAATAATTTTTTAATAATATTGGTTTTACTTCATGACATCATCCGTTTTAGTTTATATTAATTTTATTAGACAATATTAGTTTTGTCTTGTCTGCATGCAAGCCATGCATATGTTTTACGAGTGTATCAAAACCAAAGCACATGAGCGCAGCCTTCTTAACTCCCGCCGGCCTCAGGGTGATTGTTAGTGCACAAATTTTCAAATATTTACAGCAAAAGTATATCCTCTATAGGTCTCTTAGATGCTTGGGGCACTGGCCGGCACTGCTTTACTCAAAAGACAGCCTGTTATTTACTCTGCCTGTAGATCAATACCTGCTCGGTCTTTGCAGGGGCCAGTTTTGATTATTCAGGGCTGTCGATGCCGGAGTTTTCCACTGGATTCCACATGGGAACGGGCAAGTATTGACCCACTTTTCCTATTCACCGCTAGCAGCTCGATCTCCTCGTACAGCTCCATCAGTCCATCTCTGCCACACCTCAAGAGAAGTAAAGCTGCTGCCGGTGGGCCGTTCAACCACATTAACTAATGTATTCATTCGGGACTCTGAAGTGCACCAGGCAGAGATGGGTAAGAAACCGCAGAGATTGATTTACAGTGTTTACTGCAAATCAGACAAAGCCGTTCTCTGTGCGCTCGTGCTGGGACAAAAGAGGATGAATATTTGATGTGGCCACAGACTCTGGCAATCAATAAAAGCTTTGTGGTTTGTCTCATTTCTGATGCAGGATTTTAAACTGCATTAAAAGTGGTGGAAAATGACAGTGTTAAGCAGAACAAATCAAAAGATGGAAGTGGCTGAGTGATGATGATGCACGGCATCGCATTTTCTGAATGAAGCAAGAGAGGTGAACGGTTGCTAAGGTGTTCAGAGCTGTGCATTATTATGCTGCATGTTTATTGTGGTTGCTAGGTTGTTCTAAGTTAATCTAATGCTGCTATTTACATGTTAACCGCTTCTCAGAACACCTTAGCAAACAAATAGTTATGTCTTGGCAACCACCCACAAATCATGAGGAGCACTGCAAAGGCAAGCAAAACTCACGCTTTCTTAAGAAAATAGATAGTTCATTCTAAAGCTATAACTCAGCAGTTGCTAGGATGTAAGTCTGAGCACTTAGAAAAGTAACCACGACAAAAAGAGCGTTATTTGGGGAATCAAATTGTGCATTAACATTTGTCATTAATTTACTCCCCCTCAAGACATCCAAGATTTAGGTGCCTTTCTTCTTGGTCCTTGGTGATTCATAAACAGTCAGTGGCTGTACGTTTTTTGATAATAAAAAAGTATATCAGGCAACAAAAAACTAATACCCATGGCTCCTGTTTGAGGTGTTATGAAGTGATTCAACTGGTCTGTGCTAGAAACTGAACATTACTCACAACCAAAAAAAGGGGGCGAAATCTGATTCTTTTCGGCAAACTGATTCTTTTGGACAGTTTGATTCAATTCACTAGTTTTTTTACATAATGATGTAATTAAATTATTAAAACACCTAATAATGATGTGACACGTGGATGTTTACACATCCAAAGCATATCAAGTGAATAAACTGGTCTTCATCAGCTCCCCCTTTTACATAAATCATGAGAAACATGTTCGGTCCATGTACACATGTATCACTGGTTCATCAGTGTCTAAACCAAGTCTAAACTTGTTCCTCAGTTCAGTGACTTGCTGGAGCACTGAATGATTCATTCATCGTAGGATCAGATATGCTGCTATTTTGTTTCTTTTTTGAGTCCGAGTTAGTGTCAGGCATCCAAAAGTGAGTTCAGATTGAGTAACTAACTGTGCTGCTCATGCTAAAATTTCAAGACAACTGTGAACTGTCAAATAGTTGACACACACACACACACACAAAATTCAAAAGAAACATTCACGAATCGAGATTCCTTCATGACATCTGGATATCACTCTGAATCATTTGTGTGGACTCTCTCTCTGGATCTGGTGATTATGTTATTAATAATGTTTAGTTTCTTGCACAGACTGATAGTTTCACTTCATAAGGCCTCAATGTATCGTCACAAGCCACAGGTATTACATTTATATTTCTTGATGTGCTTTTTGTACTGGCTGGCTTTAAAATATTCTTTACGGTCATGCTCAAGAAAAAGAAAAGAAAACACTTTTTGATGACCTGAGGATGAATAAGTTAATATCAAAATGTCACATTTTGGTTGAATTGAACTTTAACCCCTAATTACCTTGCATGCATCAGGTTTTTGGAGACCTGGGACATCCTTCTCTACCCTCTCCCTTCTTGATTTTTTAAAGTTAGACATCAACTTTCTTCAATAAATAGCCCTTAGTCTATTTATTATAAACAATATTACAAGAAAAACTGTTTTGTGATTATTTTGTTTTGTAAAAAGTGTATATAGAGAGGTTAGAGACCCAAGGTATGTGACTGAATATGTGCAATACATCTTTTTTCTTCAAGGTGGCTGTTTGATACACAATGATGTTTTACTCATAACTTTTGCAGACATAATACAAACTAATATCATCAGCAAAAACTGAACTGGTTTGAATGGCTTACTGCAGAGCAATTACTATACTATGAATGTATAGTATATACATAGAGCAGTGCTGTCTGATACTGGATGTGGTGAATAAGCTGCCAGTGATCAAAATATGGAAGATGAAGTCATTGAAAATGACAGTTTTGGGAATATGACTAAGATCGCGAATATGAATCAGATGCTAAATGTAGAAGGGCGTTCTGAAGATGCCAGCGATAGTAAAATCATTGTCTCAAATTGAACCCTTTTAAATGAAAATTCACACAAAAATTTACTCACATTTGAGTAGCTCCAAATCTGTATGAACTTCTTTGTTCTGCCGAACAATAAGGAAGATATTTTGAGAAATGTTTGTAAGCAGGGTCACCACTGACTTCAATAGCAGGAATAAAAAGTCAACGGTGACCCAAAACAGCCGGCTTACAAACTTTCTTGAAAATATGTTCCTTAGTGTTCGGCAGAACAAATGGTACTCGAGGGTAAGCAATGACAGAATTTTTATTTTTAGGTTAACTATTCCTTTAAGCTTTCAAAGGTAACAAAATATGCTTTATTTAATTCTGCAATTGTACTTAAAATATTTTTTTTTTGCTATTGCAGCAGTAAAAGATCCATCCGTGCTGGATATATAGGTCTGAGTTGCTAAAGAGCTTAATATGTAATAATGATTGGCAAAACATTCATGCATTTAAGGGTTAAGGACTTTAATAAACTCCTAAGTATGAGCAAGAGTAATAGTGTAACTTGCTTTAACAACCACTGCGCATCAAGATTTATTTGGCTATTATTAAAGCCCAACAGGACAGAAAATGACACATGCGGCATTGAAACAATAGGCAAGCTTATTGATTTAGTGTTGGCTTGACAAAACCGAACGGTAGTGTGTGCGTTTGGGCGCGGCTCTGATAATTGTTCATCGAGAGAACATCTAATGAACTCTAACAGCTTCCTGCGCCAAGATTCCATCAGCTGCGATCAATGGAACACACTGCCAGCCTTCCGCATCGATCACCTGCCAATCACTGTCTCCCGGCAACACAACCAAGATGCAGAAAAAAAGAAATAAATGATCAATGTTTCCACTCTGCATCACAAGGTTTTATGAATGCAACAGGACGTAATCAGATAAAAATGATGCACATTCCTTCTTTCACTAATAAAAAAAAGCTTAACTTGAAATAACATCATTTGCCTGGCTAGATTTATTTATTTATTTTTTTTTAGATTACATTTTGATTCCTCTGTCTCGTTTGATTTGCGAGATCAGAAGTGAAGTTGCACTGTGCCCTTCAAAAAAAAAATCAATGCAATTTAAAAAGGCCACAGATGCACCTTAAATTACACAAACGCTTAATAAAACAAGCCGCCTTTCCTCTGCATTCGGCTTTTCTCTTTCATTTCAGAGTGAATGCAACCGAGGCCGATCTTCGGTGATTGCATCGTGCAGCTGTTGGCGTCACATTGATTGCATGGCTTTGATAGGCCATAGATGTTTACCCTTTTAGTCCGCGTTAATTAGAGAACAGAGAGCGAACGACACTATTGAGAGTCAAAAAACCCCTACTTGAAGGGTGTTTGAAAAGCAGGACATCACACAGGTGAAGAGAAATGCACAATGAGCCTTTTATAACACAGCGTGGCATAATTAGTTCCATCTCTTTGAGCTTTTTTAGTATGAACGCACTTGTGTTTCCTTTCTATTTCAGAGGAAGCTGCGATCGAAGGGCTGCGTCGATCGTCTTTGTTCCAAGAAACACCCATTCCTCGCGGGACACTGTGTCTTTCTCTTTCTCTCATACTGCTTTTTCATTCTTACCTGCTTTCTGGACTTGCAGTATTCGCTCGTACACGCTGTCTGAGTTCTCCAGCAGAGTTCGGCTGGTCTGGATCATCTGTGAACACGGGAGACAGGGACAGGTAATGAGCATCTGTGCTGTTACTGTACCACTCAGATGACGGCTCATTTTTATAGTGTGCCACAGTGACCTGCAGATACTGAATGTACATTCAGAGGTCATAAGAAATCTAACAAATGTGTTCCAGAAGAGAGAAAATCAAATAAAGAAAGATAAATAAATAGGTAGTTAAATAATACAAGTAAAAAAAAATAAATAAATAAATGATGTCCTACTTTGTATAAATGGCAGAAAGTGTCATGTTTATGAAAAATTTAAGTAAAGCAAACGCATAATTCATAATAAAACATTAAAATAAGTGAGTAGTATTATTTTAAAAGGGTTTATAATCATGTTATTAAAAAATTATATAATATAAAACAAATGCATTCAATTAACTGAAAAACGAAAATATAATAATAAAATAAAATAAATATAAATAATAAAATAGCAATAAAATAATAAAATAAATACATTAGTATTCTGAAGACATGCTGTTTATTTACATGCATTGTTTAAAATAAAATGGTAATAACACAAATAAATAAACAATAAAAAATAAAATATACAGTAATATAATAATAAAACAAATTTGAACTTTGTACTAGTTTAGTATAAAATGGCAGGAACATATTTATGAATTTTAAGCCTGAATATGGGTCATATGTTAGCTGTTATTATTATTTTATAATATATTTATATATATATATATATATATATATATATAATTTTGTAAAAAAAATTACAATAATGATAAATGTATATATTATATATAATATAATTATACATATACATACATTTAGTATTATTATTATTTATTATTGCAAATTATATCAAAGGCCATATAAAACATGGCAATTACATTGTCCTCGGGGGGGGGGGGGGGGGGG
>JAUCMS010000084.1:665355-683088 GCA_032357445.1 Enteromius radiatus | reverse complement strand
CGCATATATTATGTAAAGAAAAACTTTTATTTTGGATGCGATTAATCGCGATTAATCATTGCCCAGCACTATATATATATATATATATTTATATATATTCTAATAATTCTAATATATATATATATATATATTTGTATATACATTGTATGGGTCAAAATTATACATTTTTCTGATTTCTGATCTCATTAATATATTTTCTACATTTCCTCTGTAAATATATCAAAGCTTAAATTTTTACTAATATGCATTGCTAAGAACTTCATTTGGACACCTTTAAAGGCGATTTTCTCAATATTGTGATTTTGCACCCTAAGATTCTAGGTTTTCAAATAGTTCTCGGGCAAATATTGTCCTATCCTAACAAACTATCAATGGGAAGCTTATTTATTCAATTAATTTTCAGATAATGCTTCCAAAAAATGACCTTTATGGTTTTGCGGTCCAGGGTCAAGAAAATGAGTTTTCACAACCTGTTTGTGCTCTGCTCCTGTGACAAAGAATCAGCTGACTTTGAGCAATTACCAGCTCTTGTGATGTCGAAACAAAGGATAAGCTGAAACTTTAATTTAACGCCATTATCGGCACAGGTCCTTATGTACCGCAGGTCAGGCTAATTGAATCGTACATCCCTACAGCGGCCAAAAGCATGGCGGGGTCACTTGTCAGATTATCTTTCCATGCCAACAAAGAGCAGAACAGCTGCTCTAGCGTCTTTCTCTAATGGCTCGTGCTCAGAAACCTCTCACAGAGATCAATCACGAGGCTGTGGCAATTTTCCAGGAAGTCGGGTCAGAGCCGCACTTTCTGATGGCCTCCCAGACCTGACAGATGCAGACAGGAAAGCTAATAGCACACAAGTGTCAAAACTATTTCTTCGCACCTTTCTACTCTGCAGTGCATGTAGAGTTTGCCTGAATCTGCAATCAAAACAATCTCTGAAAGAAGCTGATTTGGGCTTTGCACAGGCAAATACCACTCACGTTCTCCATAGAAAATGCACAAATCTAGTTAGGTAAAGTTTTGAAGTTAATAAATTAGCATGTTTTACTCACCCTTAAAGCATTGTGTGTGTATAAAGGCTTCCAATAGTGAATCCATGCAGTTTTGTAAGAAAAATATCGATATTTAAAATGTTCTAACACTTTTTCTTTCTCATTTTGGCTGAAAGTTGTACGTGGAGGACCCTTACTAAAGTAAGGAAACTTTGCTTCCTTTGCTCCTGTAAACAAATGTGCAAGACTAGCATATCTTGCACAATGTCACATGTGACCTAACCCTTTAAGGATAAGAATTATAATAAATGCCACACTGGTGAAAGTTCATGAATGCACTTTAGTCATAATTAATCAAACTAGCTCTTCATTCAAATTATCCAAACACCAGTTCAGATGAGTTCACTGCAAAACACAGGCGACCTGGTATATTTAATACCAGTAAAAACAAGAGAAGAAAAAAAGATATATTATTATTAATAAACAAATAAGTAAATTAATAAATTAATTAATTAAACAAAACAAAAAATATATATTTATTTATTTATTTTTAACTGAAGTGTTTTGAAGGGAATTACTTTGTAGCCATACACTATTGTTCAAAGGTTTGTTTTAGGGCTGGGCGATTTAATCATAGATCACTTCTAGATCAACTGCTGCTCATTTTAAACTGCTAATCAAAGAACCGGCTTTATTGACAAAAAGTGCATCAATTAATCGGCAATTAAATCACCCAGAATTTACTTTAATTCAGAAAAGCATTCATTAAATTATTTAAAAGCAGCAGTCAAAATGTGTATTAAACATGATGTTACTAAAGGTTTATTTTTCAAATCAATTTAAATTTTATAAATATATATATATATCTTTTTAAATTTCTAATAAATCAACGAATCCTGGGGAGAATAAATAAATAAATAAAGTGTCTTTTTTTTTTTTTTTTCTTCCCCAAAAGGCCTTAGAATGGAATTGTGTTTTAGAAAAGAGTGCAACCAGCAACTGATTTAAAATCCATTGACATTTCCTGGTTTTCCATCACTAGGCCACACCACAGCTTTTTGGTAGTATCTGTACCAGAGAAGCGGGTAACGGCCTCATGTGAGCACAGCTGCAGCAGCTGTCTCATCGCTGACATGCCCACTGTCATTACATTACTAATGGCTGGAGAAATTGCAGCCTTGGTGGCAGACAAACCACTATAGGGGGTATTTATAGAGCCGGGGACCAGGAGGAGGACAACAGCAACCCCTTGTTCAACTGGTGCACAAACAGCACTGCGTTTCCTCAAGGATGTGCACATCGCTCAGCTCATTCATAAATGACAAATGAAATAAATCAACAGACAATAACCACTTTCCTCTTTAGATTTCAGAATCGGCCCAAAAATGTATTTTTTTCCTGTGATTATTTTCATAAATGTGCTTGTTTTTGGAACAATACTGTCGCAACTTCTTTTCTACAGCCAATGCGATAGTAAATAAGCCAATTTTTGACATGTTGAATTGAGGAATCTGGTCTCATATGGATCTGTTTTCCCAGGAGTTTGAATTTACAATTTGTTGTGAATTATTCAAACATAAGCAAAAAACAAAAACGGTTGCGACTCATTATCATGACCCATGGATACAGACCTGCTTTATTCATGGCTGCGTCAGCATCAAATCTGAGTCACTCATCATGCATCCAAAAAGACTTTATTTCACTTTAGGCTACATAAAATCATGCAAACTAAACGTGTGCCCGCAGAATTTCTCGGAAAGCTCATCTACGTGGACGTTTGGTTATTAAACATTTCAGCGACAATGAGTTTTCCAAGCCATTTACAATCTAATTCTCCACAGATCCGCTGTAAAATGTTTTTCTTGTTTAGTATTTTTGCCTTGTTTTCCAGTACTAAACTCTAAATGTTCTTAAATCAAGACACGTTCACGAGAGAACAAAAATAGCTTCCTGAAATAAATATAAAATTGAAGGGAGTTCATATCTAGAAAAATTCAATAATCTTAAACAAAATGACCTTCTCAGACAAACCAAAAAAAAATTATTCTGTCTGTTCCCATTGTCAAATGCTTTTTCTTGTTTTAAGCAAATTTTTATTTAATTTTTTGATACATATTGGTCTTTTTTTTAAGTCTTAATGTAAATGCATAATTCAAGCTACATAAAATCATGCAAACTAAATGTGTGCATATAGAATTTCTCAGAAAGCTCAGCAGATATTTGTATTTGGTTATTAAATATTTTGGATAATTTGTTTGTGCTTGTAGCATCCAATAAATTTACCAAGCCATTTTAAATCTAATTTCCTTCGAAATCCACAAATTCACTGCAGAAGTGGTTTTCTTAGTATTTATGTCTAGTTTTTCAATAACATTGATAAATCAATACACATTCATGAGAGAATCAGAAATTCCTACTTAAAAAATAAATACTGAGTTTACGCTTAAATGAACATAAAATAATGTTCTTACCCCTTTAAAAAATTTCAATAATTAGCTTCTTGAAAACAAAAATCAGTCTTGTCTTTATTTTTTTTTTACTTCAAGTAAATGCATTTAATGTAAACATAAGAACGATTTTAAATATTTATCAATATTTAAATATCCAGATATTTGCACAAACTCACTTAGTTTTGAAAGATAAGTCTTGTTTCCTGAAAGTCATACTGCTCACATTTATCTAAATGTAAACATAATAATGTTTAGATATTTGTCCTGGAAAACAAGTTTTCAAAAAATATTGAAAAAGAACATTTTTGCAGTGTATGGATCAGAATTAGTAATGTCAAATCATCCAACATCCAAAATAAAAGTCTTTGTTTACATGCTATATGTGTGTGTAGTGTGTATATTATGTATAATATACACATTATATACTGTATATTATGTATATATAATATAAATTATATGAATATAAATACATGTAAATATTTGTCAAATATAGACTGTATGTGTGTGTGTGTGTGTGTATATATATATATATATTCTGTGGCACTTGAACACTCTGAATACAGTCTGTTGTATGAAAAAAACAATGTAAATATACTCGTTGTGTTTTAGTGAAAACAAATAACCACATATACGTCTGGAAACCCGAGAATGAATATATAATGAATTTCGATTTTTGGAGGATTTTTAAAAAATAATGCACTCACCATCTCATAAGCGGTGACCACTTTCTTCAGGACTTCAGGCAGCAGGCCCTGGGCCTCCATGGTGGGGTAATGATCTTTGAGGTTAAACAGCAGAAGCGGGCTGTTGTCCGGCCCGATGAGGCGCGGAGAGAGAGCTAGTATACACTGCTTCAGATTGGCCACCGCAGACAGACCGCAAAGCTCTTTAAACGGCACAATGGCATTCTGTAGAGGACATGTAGGTCAAACAGTGAGCGTGCATGCAAATGTTTTGCAGCACAGAACAAGTTGTTATGTTTATGATAACATCTAGCAACAAATGTGGGGCTGCATGATTCATCAAAATGAAAGCAAAACTGCAATATGGCTTCAAATTAATAAACATCTATATATGTGCCATGTGCTTCAAAGTGAAGCATGACACTGTTGTTTTTTTTCATGCGAGATGCTCATTTTCTGAGGGTGTTTGCAATGTTTCAGAGCGATTCATTTCTGCATATGCTCTGAGTTTGGGTCACTTTAATGTGCATTTTGGGAATGCAACATGCAACAACCATCTTCTTATACTTGAAACGAGAAGCGTTTATCAACAAAACAGAAACCCTGTGGTTTTCCAACTAAAGCTTTTTATAAGGTTTGACATTTGAAAAATGAAGAAATTAATATATGTAAATACTGTAATTTTACAGTAGTACGTTGTGTTCCATCGAAATTATTTGGAGACCAATTTTGAAAATTAAGAAATTAAATTAATTAAATATAAATGAATATAAAAACTATAAGTAATTAAAATACTTTTCCTTACATTATACATACTTGACTTTTACAGTAAAATATTACAAAAGTAATAGGTTTTTAATATTTTTTTATTTAGAAGCAGCAATAATAATAATAATTTTTATTTTAATAATAAATGACATTTTTATCAAATTAAATAAAATAATTTGCTAAAAATTTAAAGTCACACTGATATAGAACCACATAATTGTGGCCAAACTGTACAACAACTAAAGAAAGCAAAACAAACCTGCATGCATTTTTCCCCCCTTTTGTTTAAAAACATTTAAATTGCATTGAAATTTGTTTAATAAAAGTCACAACTTGATTTTTCCCCAAGTAATACAGCCCTAACCAAACATATTTTTTAAAATGCTATGACACTGAGAGCTACTACTATGTTTTCAATGCATGCTCTGCATACAATTTGCTGAAATGCAATTTTATATAATCATTTTTTAACACTACAAAGTGTATGAAAGTTACACCAGCCAGAGATTGCATGTTTAATTCAGCAAATACTTTCTATTAATAATCTCAAAATGCGTACAGTATTTTGCACATTTAAACTCTCGCAGTCCAACCAAATACTAATTAAAAATAAATAAATAAATAAATAAATCAAGGCAATATCAATATCACTTTTTGCATACAACGCCCGATATACTGTGTATGCACGCAGCAGAAATAGCAAGAGCATTATAGTAGTACCTATGCTATTCTGATCGTAACCGGTGACCTAATTGTGGGAGGTGATGAGAAAACAAAAACCAAGCCAATGGTAGCAATGTGTCGACTTCCCCATAGTGAACGCCGATGAACAAGAAATGCGATAGGAAGTGGTTTTTGTAAGTGTCTTGTACAAAAGTGTGTGGGAGGAAGACGTCATTTTCTATGTGTAGTTTAAAACACAAGCAACAGCAATACTTAACAGACACATTTACCCACTACAACTACTGAATGCAGCAGAGGAGTCACAGCCTCAGAGCCTGGAATTGTTTCCACAGGAAGAATGCAATGTAAACATAACTATTAAAATACATTGCATGTTATGAATAGAGTAGCTTATGCTGAAATAAAGCAAACACCAAAGCCAGAGACCAGTATATACGGCTCCATTCTCTAATTTTAAGCCTTTAGGTGTAAAATAACATTCGAAATGTGAGTTATATTAATATATTGATGATGTTTCTGCAGGCAAAAACTAAAACTAAAAGTAAAAAACACAATGTTTTCTGTTAATTAATTCAGACTGTTCATTTAAATATGAACCAATGCTTATTTTACAATTGGTCGTAAACCTTTTACTAGTCGTATGTTATTTATTGTCAATAATATTGAGAAATCATTTCTTTTGGCTTTCTAGCCCCACAAAGAATTAATATAAACAAGCTGCATTGAAATTTTCTTTTGATCATGAAGTATGAATCAAGGTCGTTCTGACAAGATTGCTGTGTTCATTCTGAAGGCAACCGCTCAAAAACCAATGAACGAAGAACAAATTGAGACACCATCTGTGATATAATCTTGTGAAGGGAAAAAAAACTGTTTCCTGACTTCAAAATCTTCTCAGTGCTTTCTTGTTAAAGTAGTGCCAACCCCTTTTATTCATGAGAAGACCTAATCTCTTCTTAAGGGATATAACCGACACATGCCTCAGGACATACTAACCCTGCGTTATGTAACATTTTCCACATCAAATATTAAAAGGAATTTGGCAGATCTCCTACCTGTAGTCTATATATGAAAATATTTCAGTTCTCGTGGCTAAAAAAGGGTTTGCTGTCAATCTTCAAGGTGTTTTTGTGTGCCAGTCCAACAAGTTGCGCAACTTCAAGGAATTGCAGCTGATTAAAATCAGCACTTTTCATTTATCAGCGCCAGGGAGATTTCAGATCAAATGCTCCTGGCCTTGTGAAGAGAAATGTCCTGTAAGCTGTGCTTCCTTCTCAGGGTTGGCTTTCTGAGGTTTCATTTTAGAAAACTTTCTCATGCTACTAAAATGTCTTTTGCCACACTGAAATACAGTTGGGCAAGTTGTTGTGGCAAGTTTTGAAATTTGCATAACCTCACAAAACATGTCTAGGTCACATATCACCTGAAAAATCACCCAAAAACAAGAAATTATATTTCCCCTAATCACCCTACAAATAAATATTCCGCCACTGAATAACTTTTTATATATATAACACAGATATATATATACTTAATTTTTGTCAGAATTTCATGATATAACTCAGCATTGAATTGAGATAGTAAGCATTGCCTCACCTGCATGTTCTCTCTGAGATCAGTGGCCTCCCGGAGTGGCTGTGCAGCAGACTTGAAGACTTCATCTACAGCCTTGATGAGAAGTATCCTCATAGTGGCGTACTCCCGACCCCTTTTACCCTTGCGGACCGAAAGCCCACGTTTGTGAGGTTTACCACCACCGCGACGGTTAGTAATGGCAACGTGGACGAAGACCCAGGCGTGCGGAAGGACTTCGCCTGTCAGTGACTGGAGGGGAATGTGTCGGAAACCTGGCTGAATGCATTCAAACGGAATTGTGTACTGACCGATAAACTCATCCCCAATGTAGTCGTCATCCAGAACGACAAAGCGCACCATTGCCAGTTCCGGAAGGTTAATCTGAAACTCGAAACTCTCGTCAAAGATGGGGTTGTCGCCGTTCTGGTGGACCGTTTTAGTCCTTTGTTCTGCACAATCCGCAGGGATGCCATGGATTTCAACGTAAACGTAGGGATCTACCACATCGCCTTTGGCGCCTGAGCCCTTGGGTTTGGGGAAATTTTGTCCGCTAATGATCTTTATGTGAAGGAGCTGTGGAGACACTCCCGGAACAGAGTCTTTAGTATTGGCACTGAAATAAGACACCTGCTCCCTCATGATCGCTGGGCGGAGAACATACCCACAGTTCCCGTTCTGTCTAAACCAGCCGATGTTGAGATCCATCATGAGACCAGGTGTTTGATAGTTCATTGCTACAATCTGACAGCCACATTTCCAAAAGTCCTGCGGGTTCATGTTGCTGGAATCAATTCGCATCGGACTTGGGTAAACCCTCGCTAGAAACTTCTTGTTGTAGTTAACAAACTCTCCAGGATGGTCAGTGGCACAGCGACTGGCAAAGACTTCATTGAAGGAGCAGAGCTCCCAGTGCTTCTGGTTCTGGAAAGTAGTTTGGAAATCCTTAAACCGAACGGACTTGCATAAGGTTACCAAGTCCGACAGATCTTTAGAGAGCTGGAACTTTTTGGCTTGAACAACCGTTGGCTGCTCACCACTTTCGTTGTTCATCTTCTGAGACATTTCCGCACCCTCGTCCTCATCCGTCACCTCGCCTTCAGAGCCGGTGCAGTTGCTCGCAAGTTTCTTTCCTTTCAGAAGAATCTTTCCCTTTAGGTCCGAGGGGGACGGAAGGTAGCTGTCCTCAAGGTTGGGAGGATCTGTGTGAATTTTGTCTCCGAGTATTTTCTTCAGGTGCTGAAACATTACCTTCTGTTGCTTCAAGGAACAGTGGTTCTCCAAACACAAGATCAGAGGAAATTCCGAGGCTACGAAAGCGTACTTGTTGATGACGTCAATGACACTGCGGAAGACAATATGCGAGGTCATCGTATGGCCTGTGTAAATGACCGGATCGTTATCAGCCCCATCCCACACATCAAGTTCCACACTCCTGCAGCCCATCTTTAGGGCACGGATGTAGCCCGTAATGTCCGACGGACCCCTGAACTGGTCTTCAATCAGGTAGGTATTGTGCGAAGAGTTTATGTAATAGTGAGAAAGGGGTTGGTTCATGTCTTGGCATACTATTTTTTGTTCGGGATCGAAGATGTGGCAGTCTGCTGACATGAGGTAATTGGTAAACCCATCCAGGGACAGCCATCCCTTGAGTTGCCCCTCCTTCGAGGCTTCATACTTCTGAATAATTTCCGCACTGATGTCTTCGCTCACCTTGGCCATGCCCTGCTCTGCCTCCAAAAAGATCATCAGGTCCTTGGTGTCAAGAAATTCCTTGTTGCTTGAGAACTGGACCAGCAAAAAATAGATTTCTGGTCTTGTGCAAAGGTCGTGAAAGACTTCGATGAACTCCTCCTTGGTCACATCAGAACCGATTTTATCTTTCGCTTTGTGCATCTCTTTGAACTTTAGCTCTATCTTGACATTTTTCAGTCCAGGACTTAAATTTTTGATCAGCTGTACGGCCGAGCAAAGACTAATGCATTTTCCGCCAATGATGTCCGCTTTGTCGAAGAGGTCGCCCAGCCAGGACGCGCGCATGTTGTCCTGACTGCTCTGAATCATGTTGAGTGTGTGTTTTCCATACGATATTAAGTACCTGAGGCCAGTCACCCATATATTTGCTACATCAGCTGAATTTGCCACTAAATCAAGTGATTCATAGTTCTCCCCATAGATAATAGAGAATGCACAGTCCTCGGAAATCTGATCCGAGATGCCATTGGTCCTGAAGGTGTCCGTGTTTTTACCAGTTCGCACTTCTTTAATCGATTTTACATCAATCTTGGCCTTGTCCGACTCTTTTTTGGATGGCTCCCATCGCAAAGACTGCATGTCGGCATCTAGGAGGAAATATCGTTGGTAGACTCTGGAGTTGGAGCGTACTTTCCTCAGATCAGACCCGTCCACCATAGAATTAATACAGTCGCTAGCACTGCTGATCTTCTTCTCTGTTGGCATGCTACTGAACGACACCGTCTTTTTCCTTTCCTTGCACCGCCTGGAACCATCCTGGAAAATAAAGCAATTTATCATCAGTATTGAACCGTTTGACAACCACACTATAATGTGATGAACACATTTATGGAGAGGCATAAAATTTTGACTTTCCACAATATCTTTCAACCAAATTTACAGAAAACATGCTACAATAACAATTTTTTTTTGCTTTTTATATTCTGATAAATAAATATTATTTGTTATTTTTTCATTAGACGTCCTTGTTTCAATGAACTCACATGGATATAGATGAACATAAACATAAATAACTATTAAGCACATTATTTGCATGTGTAAGACCAGTAATGTGCATTTTAGTAACTTCATGTTGACTTTAAAACATAAACGACTGAATTTGAGTAACATAAAATGGCTAAAACGACAAAATAACTGAAGTTTTCCTGTTGCATTGTCTCTGCTGGTGTGTGCTCTAATCACTGCTGGTGTTGTGACCGAAAAAGAGCATCAATGTGTCCTTTACTTTTATGCCACCCTCAGCCTAGAGGCAGGAAAATATTGAGCTAAACCAGGCTTAATTAAGAAAATAATTACAACTGCTTCATCATGAGAGAGCAGTTAAGTCTTCACTAAGGCCTAAAAAAACACAATGTAGGCCAAGTTTAAATGTTCTTGGCACTGTTTCTATCACATATCTGCTTACAGCAGAATATCTGTTTTGCCTGTATATTAAGCAAACAAACTGAATTAGGATATTACAATTAAAATGCATACAGAGTTTAAATTACATTCTGTACTTCCAAATTCAGACTTAATATACTCATAACATTGCTGACAAATACACCATGCAAGTAACAATACAATTTTTAGTATATGGATATATCTATATTTTGTGAAAAACACATCTATAGATGTGGATATTTGCAAATAAATAAAAGTACTTTGAGTAAGAAAGCACACAAAAAGTGCCAAATGCACACATTTTTTTTAAGCATAGTTACCAAAAGAATCAGAAGTATGTGAACCTTTAAAACAAAACCTGCACACTTAAGCTGACTAAAGCAGTGGCTGCATTCACAGGATTATCTACAAATAGGCATTCAAGCTTTACAGGGTTATTTAAATCCCACACAACTTCCATAACATGACTTATTTCCAGTTGAAAAAGATAATCAATGAGGAAAAAAATATGGTTTTGAGTATTTGTAATTGACTGGATCATGACAACTAGGCATTGCATTCCACAACAGAGTCAGATAAGTTAAATAGTAATGAATAAAATAATAAAAATAGGTTAATATAGTTCATCCATAAAATAATAATCAGAAGACTTTAGTCATATCATCCATCTTTAAGCATGTGTAATGCTCAGAATATGTGAAATCATTTTTGGTTGAGCAGAAACTGTACAGTTTGCTTCAGGGACCGTGACCCCAAGAGACACTGAGACACGACACTGACAGTATGACTGAGTTTCACATGAGTCGCTTATATAACAGCAGCTGTGACAGGCACATCAATCAACAGACATGTATTCATTTTAATTAGACAACTTAAAGCTGTATCAACACATAAAATAACTAAATTCTAAGCTTTTGCACATTATGGCAAAACATTCCAAAGCTCAGTAATTCTTATTCTTTCCTCCAGCATTTAGCATACATAATTTCCTGAACATCTCTGTCCTAGCGGTCCTCTACCTGCTCCAAAACACCAGAAGTTAAGTGGATTGTTACCCATCAGTGAACATAGGCACTCCCAATGTCCCATGGTAACCCCATGTCCCCTGAGAGGTCAAGCCAAAATCTGGCCCCCATCCATCCATCCGACCGTCTCTCAATACGATACGATGCCGTGCAGGCGCTAGAGCTCCAGCATTTACTGAGAGTAATGGCCCATGCGAATGTCAATGGCTTTGGTCCTCTGGAAATTTATTCTAGCTGGTCAAAGGAAACGCGCCTTCCTGTTGGAAAGAACTGAGCTTTGGAGGTTAACCTAATTCTGGTTGGAGGCAATAAGCCCACAGTAATCATAAAACACTTACTGCATGTCAATACCAGTGTGGGGGGGTAACACATTACAAGTAACGTGAGTTACATAATAATATTACTTTTTACAAGTAACTAGTAAAGTAACACATTCATTTTTTTTGGGACTCCATGCAGACTCCATGTTGGGAAAAATCAGAAAAAGAGAGGAATTGTGTGCAGTGTGTAAATACAGAGTAGCTCTAGACTAAATGTGAATGTGCATCAATTCATATCACTCTCAAAAAACAGATTTAGTATTCATCAAAATGAATTAAAATGCACTCAGAATTACATAAATGTATCTAATCCCATTTTATTAATCAATGTTTTTGCTGCCGACCTTTAATGATCCACTTCAACCATACTTACAAACTAACCATTGTGCTTCATTGTAGAGTATTGAGCTTGCTTCTCCTGTATTCTACTTTACAAATGTGAATTTACTTTTTCTTTAGCCTGCCTGAGGTTTATTCATTACACTTGTGTGAAAGGGCTTTTACATTTGCTATAAATAGTAGGGCTGGGGGATTTAATCGTCGATTAATTCATATATAACACATATATATATATATATATATATATACACATTTAGGGCTGGGCGATATATATACATATATATATATATATATATATATATATATATATGAAAAAACTAAAAAAGGAAATGTGTTTAGATATATATATATACACAAAAATGGTTCTTCTATGGCATCGTTGTGAAGAACCTTTTGAAGCACTTTTATTTTTAAGAGTATACATATTAGTGCTATTAATATAAAATATTTCTTTAAATAATATGTGTGTTTATTTTATTTTAACAATAAGTCTCATTAGTTAACAACATTAGTTAACGAACTAAGTATGAACAATACTTCTAAAGCATTTATAAATCTTAGTTAATGCTAATTTCAGCATAAAATCACAAGTTGTGTTAAGTAAGGGATAATGTACAGCCAGCAGGTTGTTACTGCAGAATAAAGCCTGACAGGCTTATCAAAGCTGCCTGACTGAAGGGCTTATTCTACGCCTTACTCAACACAACTTGATTTTTTTATTACTTGCAAATACTGTAATAAATGTTTTGTTCATGTTAGTGAATGTTAACCATTGACTCCTTATTGTAAAGTGTTACAATTTCTTTTTTTTCATCCTATGATCTATTGTAACTGACTTCACTCCACACTAACAGTTTACTAACAAGCAGTCAGCCATTATAGTGAATATTTAGTAAGGAAATCTATGTGTATGTAGTTAATTATCCAGCACAAACGTGTGTTTTCTGCTAGACTTGACTGGGTTGTTGTGTGAGGGGCTGGAGGCCTGGAAAAACAGCGGTCAACTGTTACATAATGTACATTCTTCTAGTCTTATGCAAAACACTGAAGACTTTTGAGGAATTAGTTGAAATATTATCTTGCGCTTTAACCTCCTCTGCTCATGCTGAATGACCGACACGTCCAGGAAATGACTGACTAGTAAAAATAATCATTTTTTTAGGCAGCAACAAAAATAACATGTCACCCACGACAGCGCCGTGGACCACATCTACAACCAATAAAAGCCTCTGGCAAGATCAATCATGAGAAACAGACCACCATCTGAGGCTGGAGTCGCTTCAGGTCTCTTCAAACAGCACTCAGCTTGGAACTAAGAATATCTTATTCGCTTTTTATATAGTTTTTTTTCCCCTTTTCGGTTAGGTCAATTCAAAGACTAAAGTACACTACTGTTCAAAAGTTTGGGGTTGCTATGATATAAGCCTCGCAAAGACTGCACTTATTTGATCAAAAATACATTAAACATATTGTGAATATTGTGAAATATTATTGCAATTTATGCAATGAAAATTGCAACTATTTTCCATTAGAATACATTTTAAAATGCAATTCATTCTTGTGATACAAATCTGAATTTTTAGCATCGTTACTCTCACTGAAAACATTTTTTGTGATATTGAAATCTTTTGCAACATTATAAATGTCTTTACCTTCACTTCTGAATAATTTAATGCATCCTTTCTGAATAAATTGAAAAAGTATTGTCACCAATCTTTTAAACAAAACGTCACATATACTTTTTACTTGGGCTAGTAAGCAACCACTGAGAAAAAAAATAATGTATTATATTTATTAGATGTTTTACTAGTTTTTGAAGGGCTCTTGAATCATGACATCTGCTGCCTTTGATGCTTCAGGACAGTGAACGATTCGGTTTAGTTACATGACATTTGGTTAGCACTGAACTTTTTGACAGGCCTATAAAAGTCCCCTTTCCAAGCAGCACTGAAAGTGAAACCAGGGTAAACAAACAGGACCAACGAAATAGATTAGATTGGGAACATGATGGAATCTCCCTGACTAGCCACCGAATGTAATCTTACCTAAACGCTCAGGAAAAGCCCAACCGCATGACTAAATATAATCCGCCTGATCTGGGGAAAAATGCGGAAGGTCCTGTCTGGGAAGAGGTCTGACAAGGGTTGACCTTTAGGTGTGGTTGCACACAGGGGGAGGTTTCTGTCTTCAAGGCAAAGCGTCCTTCCCGAGGATTTCCTTACGGTGAGTAAGGGACGCCCTCACATCCCCGGGCTAGAAAAACAATGCTGTAACCCCCCCCACCCCACCCCAGCGACTCAACAGCCGTTTTATTATTTCCGTTAAAAAGTCTATTTCTGGCCAGTTACATAATGAGCTATTTTCAGGCCTGCTGGGATCAGGTCAGCCGTTTCATTGTTTTATGCACACAGTTTGATTATGGTTCACATGAAAGCTGACATTCCTTGTCAGATGACATTATTATAATAAAAATTGAGTTAAGTGGAATTATAAATTCTATTATTTCAATTATGTGACATTTAACTACTTTAATTATGTGGATTTAATATTTTGTGAATTTAATAGTATCATATTAAACATTACGTTATTAATATTCCTCAAATTTAGGGTTGATTTTGGGCTACTTTGTTTATTTTATTACAGTTTATCCATTTGCATCTGTAGTTTTCAATTACAACACATACATGTAAAGGATGTTTTCTTAAAATTTGTTTTAACAATTAGAACAAACTTTATATATATATATATATATATATATATATTCTGAAGGTTTTTACAGAGGGCTTTGTTCATTTATCACTCGTCTGATTTATTTAACATTTACTAAAATGTCTTTTTGTTGTTGTTGTTTTATGTTGTCAATATTTTCTAATTTAAGCTTCATTTCAATGATTAAAAACTAATTCTCAGGTTAAAAAAAAGAACTTTGAACCTGGCTTTAACTAATATCCAGATTTCTGTAATGCACTATGATTAATAAACTAATGATATAGTATAATGATAGTAAGTAATAAAAATGTTTACCCTATTCACCTGTTATTTCTTGCCTTAAATAGAAAAAGGGAAAAAGTTTTCATAGTAACCTTGCAATACAAACAATATTTAAAACAGCATTAATAGTTCAGTTACTTTAACGAGAAAAAAAAGGAAAACAAAAATAACAACTCCGAGGGAACTTCATAATCATAATTCAATTAAGCATTTTAAATCACATTACAAATAAATAAATGATTTACAAGCAGCTGGTTGTCGCTCTTTTTGCTGCCAGTTGCCTGAAAGTTTTGGAGAGATAAAAGCACACACATGTTAATTGATGGATTAAAAAGAATGAGGGACAAAGTCATTAAGATAATCCAACAGAGGGATTTCTAGTGTATTTTTGCCTCAAAATTTCCTCTGTGTTTGTCTGATAAGGGACCATCCCGCGTTCCCACCTGATTATAAGTCCCTAATGGATTGAAAGCCGTTTTTCTGGCTAACTGCACCGCTGTGAACTGTACGTCCCTCGCAGATATCCACCGGGGAGATGCTATTTATCCGCTTGTCTTCAGTATGTCATTTTTGTGATTATATTGCTGTACAGATTGTAGTGCTTTACTGAGAAAAGGGGCTGACATCTGCTAAGTTCTAATACACTCCACACATTAATCACAATAACACGACAACATCCGGGTAATATCCCTTTAAAAGCCTCTCCAGCGATGTGGGCATGAAATACACTGACCCTGAAAAGTATTTGGACACCTAAGCCACAATTAAGCATGCATTAGCTAACAAAATAGAAAAATAACAAAGCAGCATGAGCAAACAAACGTTGCACAAGCTTTTCTCAGAACCAACTTTTTTTGCAACCATCATGAAAAACACATCAGTGTGATTTGAACTGTAAAAAAATATCTAAAGCTCTGTGCATAAATCAGGTTATGTGAGTAAACTGCTTTTTAATGTATTGGATATTTGCCATTTTTTTTTATTATAGTAGTACTAATGAGTTTTCCTGTTTAGCTGATGTTTTAGATGTGACTTTTGTTTTGACATTGCTGAGAAGGCTGAGAGTTAGGGTTAGGGTTAGGGACTGATATGTGTTTTTCAGGGCTGATGCTGATACTGATTATTACAGATCAAGTAGACCGACAACAGATATTTTGTAAATATGTATATCTGGTGTAAAAATTTAAATTAATGTCAAAATTAAGAATAACAAGAGCTCTGACAAAATCTCTCTTTAAATGCTTTTTAATTGCTTTATCTGCAAATAGTTTTTAAAAATGACAGATACTGTTAACCATACAAAATGTTTAATATCGGTGCCGATAATCCGTCAACCCCTATTACCTTCTCTGTTTAAAAGTTTTGACAATACATAAATGATCACACAAACAAATTAAGCAAACTGTATATGAAAAACTATTAGTATTGTTTTCTCTTGTATGAGTAATAAAGGCAAACATGACACTACGGTATTTACCATTAGTAATCAGCAAATATACTTTTATCCTCATTTAAATAGCTAATAAACATTAATTCTTAACCATTTGTTTGTTTGAAAAATACTACAATAAGATTATTGAAACACAAAGTTGTTAACTAATGGCTAATTTACACCTAGCGGTACAGTTCAGTACAGTATGTCCATTTTTATTGTCAGAAGTTGTGAACGATACCAAAATCAATTAATCAATCAATTAAAGTCGGGTTTTATTGTCATTCTGCTACATGTCTGGACATATTGTTGTGGACGAATTGTCACAGGACCACAGTGCTGCATGCTAATTTAAACGTACCAGAAGACCGTGCGCGCCATCCACTGACATCCAGGGCACATCCGTGTGGGAGAAGGCGGAGAGATCCACAATTTAATTTTGTGGTGTTTAAGTGTCACCAAAGGCTTAGGGGCAGTTCACATGCAGGCGTTTTGCACGCACAAACTCTTTATTTTCAATAGAGCCATGCAGTTTAAAATCCAAAGCGGAAATGATTTTGTAACTGACAGCACCTTCATGGTCGCCTAGTAACAGCAGATGCTACAGAAGCGCGAGCCGAAAATTTAATTTAATTTTTGTGGCTTTAACAGCTTTTATCAAAATATATATCGTTACTGTTCAATATGGGGAAAAATGATCAAGATTACATTTTTGCCATATCGCCCAGCCCTAGCTTTAACGTATTCGCCTTGTTTACATCTGGGTGAAAACACACTCGTGTGCATAATCTGCGTTTTTTTTTTTTTAAGTTTTCTTTGCCCTAAAAAAAGTATTGTCACGTGGACTGTTTTACTGATGTTTTTGCCATGTTTCTGGATCTGGGACAATTTCAGTTGCATTGCTGTCTATGGATGGGACAGATGGCTCTCTGATATCATCAAAAATATCTTAATTTGAGTTCCGAAGATGAATGAAGGTCTTATGGGTTTGGAAGGACACGAGGGTGAGTAATGACAGAATTTTCATTTTTGGGTGAATTAACTCTTTAAGCTCGGCTTGTCCTTCCAACATTTGCTGCTGAATCTGATGTCTCTGTTGTGATTAAACATGAGATACAATTTGTTTTGAGTATATTTAACAGGCATTCATGGTCTCATGAATCTATTATTTGTTCCTGGTCATATCATTTCCCCATAAGCCTCTTATACTTTGTACTTACACTTTTATAATGAATATTATTGTTTATCAAAACTGACAAAAAGAAGGAAAGGAAAGGAAAGGACGTGACATGTGGCCAGGTATGGTTGCCCATACTAGGAATTTGTGCTCTGCATTTAA